>OX155897.1:15053021-15576069 GCA_944588485.1 Phosphuga atrata
CGGAAAACAACTGCTTTCCAATAACGACATTAAACAGCCTCTTCGGCCTAAGCAGTTAAGCCTTCTTAGCCTAATCTTGTCTATTCAGTATGTCCTGTCAAGTCTTGTATATCTAATATATCTGGTCTTATATTTCCAGTTTGCATTGTCATGTCAGTGTGGCGTGTCTAATCTGCTCAGTCTGACGTGTCTAATCTTATCAGTCTAGTCTTGTCTGTCTAGTCTTGTCTGTCTAGTCTTGTCTGTCTAGTCTTGTCTGTCTAGTCTTGTCTGTCTAGTCTTGTCTGTCTAGTCTTGTCTGTCTAGTCTTGTCTGTCTAGTCTTGTCTGTCTAGTCTTGTCTGTCTAGTCTTGTCTGTCTAGTCTTGTCTGTCTAGTCTTGTCTGTCTAGTCTTGTCTGTCTAGTCTTGTCTGTCTAGTCTTGTCTGTCTAGTCTTGTCTGTCTAGTCTTGTCTGTCTAGTCTTGTCTGTCTAGTCTTGTCTGTCTAGTCTTGTCTGTCTAGTCTTGTCTGTCTAGTCTTGTCTGTCTAGTCTTGTCTGTCTAGTCTTGTCTGTCTAGTCTTGTCTGTCTAGTCTTGTCTGTCTAGTCTTGTCTGTCTAGTCTTGTCTGTCTAGTCTTGTCTGTCTAGTCTTGTCTGTCTAGTCTTGTCTGTCTAGTCTTGTCTGTCTAGTCTTGTCTGTCTAGTCTTGTCTGTCTAGTCTTGTCTGTCTAGTCTTGTCTGTCTAGTCTTGTCTGTCTAGTCTTGTCTGTCTAGTCTTGTCTGTCTAGTCTTGTCTGTCTAGTCTTGTCTGTCTAGTCTTGTCTGTCTAGTCTTGTCTGTCTAGTCTTGTCTGTCTAGTCTTGTCTGTCTAGTCTTGTCTGTCTAGTCTTGTCTGTCTAGTCTTGTCTGTCTAGTCTTGTCTGTCTAGTCTTGTCTGTCTAGTCTTGTCTGTCTAGTCTTGTCTGTCTAGTCTTGTCTGTCTAGTCTTGTCTGTCTAGTCTTGTCTGTCTAGTCTTGTCTGTCTAGTCTTGTCTGTCTAGTCTTGTCTGTCTAGTCTTGTCTGTCTAGTCTTGTCTGTCTAGTCTTGTCTGTCTAGTCTTGTCTGTCTAGTCTTGTCTGTCTAGTCTTGTCTGTCTAGTCTTGTCTGTCTAGTCTTGTCTGTCTAGTCTTGTCTGTCTAGTCTTGTCTGTCTAGTCTTGTCTGTCTAGTCTTGTCTGTCTAGTCTTGTCTGTCTAGTCTTGTCTGTCTAGTCTTGTCTGTCTAGTCTTGTCTGTCTAGTCTTGTCTGTCTAGTCTTGTCTGTCTAGTCTTGTCTGTCTAGTCTTGTCTGTCTAGTCTTGTCTGTCTAGTCTTGTCTGTCTAGTCTTGTCTGTCTAGTCTTGTCTGTCTAGTCTTGTCTGTCTAGTCTTGTCTGTCTAGTCTTGTCTGTCTAGTCTTGTCTGTCTAGTCTTGTCTGTCTAGTCTTGTCTGTCTAGTCTTGTCTGTCTAGTCTTGTCTGTCTAGTCTTGTCTGTCTAGTCTTGTCTGTCGTCTAGTCTTGTCTGTCTAGTCTTGTCTGTCTAGTCTTGTCTGTCTAGTCTTGTCTGTCTAGTCTTGTCTGTCTAGTCTTGTCTGTCTAGTCTTGTCTGTCTAGTCTTGTCTGTCTAGTCTTGTCTGGCTAGTCTGTCTATCTTGTCTGTCTAGTCTTGTCTGTCTAGTCTTGTCTGTCTAGTCTTGTCTGTCTAGTCTTGTCTGTCTAGTCTTGTCTGTCTAGTCTTGTCTGTCTAGTCTTGTCTGTCTAGTCTTGTCTGTCTAGTCTTGTCTGTCTAGTCTTGTCTGTCTAGTCTTGTCTGTCTAGTCTTGTCTGTCTAGTCTTGTCTGTCTAGTCTTGTCTGTCTAGTCTTGTCTGTCTAGTCTTGTCTGTCTAGTCTTGTCTGTCTAGTCTTGTCTGTCTAGTCTTGTCTGTCTAGTCTTGTCTGTCTAGTCTTGTCTGTCTAGTCTTGTCTGTCTAGTCTTGTCTGTCTAGTCTTGTCTGTCTAGTCTTGTCTGTCTAGTCTTGTCTGTCTAGTCTTGTCTGTCTAGTCTTGTCTGTCTAGTCTTGTCTGTCTAGTCTTGTCTGTCTAGTCTTGTCTGTCTAGTCTTGTCTGTCTAGTCTTGTCTGTCTAGTCTTGTCTGTCTAGTCTTGTCTGTCTAGTCTTGTCTGTCTAGTCTTGTTTGTCTAGTCTTGTCTGTCTAGTCTATCTAGTCTTGTCTGTCTAGTCTTGTCTGTCTAGTCTTGTCTGTCTAGTCTTGTCTGTCTAGTCTTGTCTGTCTAGTCTTGTCTGTCTAGTCTTGTCTGTCTAGTCTTGTCTGTCTAGTCTTGTCTGTCTAGTCTTGTCTGTCTAGTCTTGTCTGTCTAGTCTTGTCTGTCTAGTCTTGTCTGTCTAGTCTTGTCCTGTCTAGTCTTGTCCGTCTAGTCTTGTCTGTCTAGTCTTGTCTGTCTAGTCTTGTCTGTCTAGTCTTGTCTGTCTAGTCTTGTCTGTCTAGTCTTGTCTGTCTACTCTTGCCTGTCTAGTCTTGTCTGTCTAGTCTTGTCTGTCTAGTAATGTCTCTCTATTCTTGTATGTCTCGTCTTGTCTGTCTAGTCTTGTCTAGTCTTGTCTGTCTAGTTTTGTCTGTCTAGTCCTTTCTGTCTAGTCTTGTCTGTCTAGTCTTGTCTGTCTAGTCTTGTCTGTCTAGTCTTGTCTGTCTAGTCTTGTCTGTCTAGTCTTGTCTGTCTAGTCTTGTCTGTCTAGTCTTGTCTGTCTAGTCTTGTCTGTCTAGTCTTGTCTGTCTAGTCTTGTCTGTCTAGTCTTGTCTGTCTAGTCATTTCTGTCTAGTCTTGTCTGTCTAGTCTTGTCTGTCTAGTCTTGTCTGTCAAGTCTTGTCTGTCTAGTCTTGTCTGTCTAGTCTTGTCTGTCTAGTCTTGTCTGTCTAGTCTTGTCTGTCTAGTCTTGTCTGTCTAGTCTTGTCTGTCTAGTCTTGTCTGTCTATTCTTGTCTGTCTAGTCTTGTCTGTCTAGTCTTGTCTGTCTAGTCTTGTCTGTCTAGTCTTGTCTGTCTAGTCTTGTCTGTCTAGTCTTGTCTGTATAGTCTTGTCTGTCTAGTCTTGTCTGTCTAGTCTTGTCTGTCTAGTCTTGTCTGTCTAGTCTTGTCTGTCTAGTCTGTCTGTCTAGTCTTGTCTGTCTAGTCTTGTCTGTCTAGTCTTGTCTGTCTAGTCCTGTCTGTCTAGTCTTGTCTGTCTAGTCTTGTCTGTCTAGTCTTGCCTGTCTAGTCTTGCTGTCTAGTCTTGTCTGTCTAGTCCTGTCTGTCTAGTCTTGTCTGTCTAGTCTTGTCTGTCTAGTCTTGTCTGTCTAGTTCTTGTCTGTCTAGTCTTGTCTGTCTAGTCTTGTCTGTCTAGTCTTGTCTGTCTAGTCTTGTCTGTCTAGTCTTGTCTGTCTAGTCTTGTCTGTCTAGTCTTGTCTGTCTAGTCTTGTCTGTCTAGTCTTGTCTGTCTAGTCTTGTCTGTCTAGTCTTGTCTGTCTAGTCTTGTCTGTCTAGTCTTGTCTGTCTAGTCTTGTCTGTCTAGTCTTGTCTGTCTAGTCTTGTCTGTCTAGTCTTGTCTGTCTAGTCTTGTCTGTCTAGTCTTGTCTGTCTAGTCTTGTCTGTCTAGTCTTGTCTGTCTAGTCTTGTCTGTCTAGTCTTGTCTGTCTAGTCTTGTCTGTCTAGTCTTGTCTGTCTAGTCTTGTCTGTCTAGTCTTGTCTGTCTAGTCTTGTCTGTCTAGTCTTGTCTGTCTAGTCTTGTCTGTCTAGTCTTGTCTGTCTAGTCTTGTCTGTCTAGTCTTGTCTGTCTAGTCTTGTCTGTCTAGTCTTGTCTGTCTAGTCTTGTCTGTCTAGTCTTGTCTAGTCTTGTCTGTCTAGTCTTGTCTGTCTAGTCTTGTCTGTCTAGTCTTGTCCTGTCTAGTCTTCGTCTGTCTTGTCTTGTCTGTCTAGTCTTGTCTGTCTAGTCTTGTCTGTCTAGTCTTGTCTGTCTAGTCTTGTCTGTCTAGTCTTGTCTGCCTAGTCTTGTCTGTCTAGTCTTGTCTGTCTAGTCTTGTCTGTCTAGTCTTGTCTGTCTAGTCTTGTCTGTCTAGTCTTGTCTGTCTAGTCTTGTCTTTCAAGTCTTGTCTGTCTAGTCTTGTCTGTCTAGTCTTGTCTGTCTAGTCTTGTCTGTCTAGTCTTGTCTGTCTAGTCTTGTCTGTCTAGTCTTGTTGTCTAGTCTTGTCTGTCTAGTCTTGTCTGTCCAGTCTTGTCTGTCTAGTCTTGTCTGTCTAGTCTTGTCTGTCTAGTCTTGTCTGTCTAGTCTTGTCTGTCTAGTCTTGTCTGTCTAGTCTTGTCTGTCTAGTCTTGTCTGTCTAGTCTTGTCTGTCTAGTCTTGTCTGTCTAGTCTTGTCTGTCTAGTCTTGTCTGTCTAGTCTTGTCTGTCTAGTCTTGTCTGTCTAGTCTTGTCTGTCTAGTCTTGTCTGTCTAGTCTTGTCTGTCTAGTCTTGTCTGTCTAGTCTTGTCTGTCTAGTCTTGTCTGTCTAGTCTTGTCTGTCTAGTCTTGTCTGTCTAGTCTTGTCTGTCTAGTCTTGTCTGTCTAGTCTTGTCTGTCTAGTCTTGTCTGTCTAGTCTTGTCTGTCTAGTCTTGTCTGTCTAGTCTTGTCTGTCTAGTCTTGTCTGTCTAGTCTTGTCTGTCTAGTCTTGTCTGTCTAGTCTTGTCTGTCTAGTCTTGTCTGTCTAGTCTTGTCTGTCTAGTCTTGTCTGTCTAGTCTTGTCTGTCTAGTCTTGTCTGTCTAGTCTTGTCTGTCTAGTCTTGTCTGTCTAGTCTTGTCTGTCTAGTCTTGTCTGTCTAGTCTTGTCTGTCTAGTCTTGTCTGTCTAGTCTTGTCTGTCTAGTCTTGTCTGTCTAGTCTTGTCTGTCTAGTCTTGTCTGTCTAGTCTTGTCTGTCTAGTCTTGTCTGTCTAGTCTTGTCTGTCTAGTCTTGTCTGTCTAGTCTTGTCTGTCTAGTCTTGTCTGTCTAGTCTTGTCTGTCTAGTCTTGTCTGTCTAGTCTTGTCTGTCTAGTCTTGTCTGTCTAGTCTTGTCTGTCTAGTCTTGTCTGTCTAGTCTTGTCTGTCTAGTCTTGTCTGTCTAGTCTTGTCTGTCTAGTCTTGTCTGTCTAGTCTTGTCTGTCTAGTCTTGTCTGTCTAGTCTTGTCTGTCTAGTCTTGTCTGTCTAGTCTTGTCTGTCTAGTCTTGTCTGTCTAGTCTTGTCTGTCTAGTCTTGTCTGTCTAGTCTTGTCTGTCTAGTCTTGTCTGTCTAGTCTTGTCTGTCTAGTCTTGTCTGTCTAGTCTTGTCTGTCTAGTCTTGTCTGTCTAGTCTTGTCTGTCTAGTCTTGTCTGTCTAGTCTTGTCTGTCTAGTCTTGTCTGTCTAGTCTTGTCTGTCTAGTCTTGTCTGTCTAGTCTTGTCTGTCTAGTCTTGTCTGTCTAGTCTTGTCTGTCTAGTCTTGTCTGTCTAGTCTTGTCTGTCTAGTCTTGTCTGTCTAGTCTTGTCTGTCTAGTCTTGTCTGTCTAGTCTTGTCTGTCTAGTCTTGTCTGTCTAGTCTTGTCTGTCTAGTCTTGTCTGTCTAGTCTTGTCTGTCTAGTCTTGTCTGTCTAGTCTTGTCTGTCTAGTCTTGTCTGTCTAGTCTTGTCTGTCTAGTCTTGTCTGTCTAGTCTTGTCTGTCTAGTCTTGTCTGTCTAGTCTTGTCTGTCTAGTCTTGTCTGTCTAGTCTTGTCTGTCTAGTCTTGTCTGTCTAGTCTTGTCTGTCTAGTCTTGTCTGTCTAGTCTTGTCTGTCTAGTCTTGTCTGTCTAGTCTTGTCTGTCTAGTCTTGTCTGTCTAGTCTTGTCTGTCTAGTCTTGTCTGTCTAGTCTTGTCTGTCTAGTCTTGTCTGTCTAGTCTTGTCTGTCTAGTCTTGTCTGTCTAGTCTTGTCTGTCTAGTCTTGTCTGTCTAGTCTTGTCTGTCTAGTCTTGTCTGTCTAGTCTTGTCTGTCTAGTCTTGTCTGTCTAGTCTTGTCTGTCTAGTCTTGTCTGTCTAGTCTTGTCTGTCTAGTCTTGTCTGTCTAGTCTTGTCTGTCTAGTCTTGTCTGTCTAGTCTTGTCTGTCTAGTCTTGTCTGTCTAGTCTTGTCTGTCTAGTCTTGTCTGTCTAGTCTTGTCTGTCTAGTCTTGTCTGTCTAGTCTTGTCTGTCTAGTCTTGTCTGTCTAGTCTTGTCTGTCTAGTCTTGTCTGTCTAGTCTTGTCTGTCTAGTCTTGTCTGTCTAGTCTTGTCTGTCTAGTCTTGTCTGTCTAGTCTTGTCTGTCTAGTCTTGTCTGTCTAGTCTTGTCTGTCTAGTCTTGTCTGTCTAGTCTTGTCTGTCTAGTCTTGTCTGTCTAGTCTTGTCTGTCTAGTCTTGTCTGTCTAGTCTTGTCTGTCTAGTCTTGTCTGTCTAGTCTTGTCTGTCTAGTCTTGTCTGTCTAGTCTTGTCTGTCTAGTCTTGTCTGTCTAGTCTTGTCTGTCTAGTCTTGTCTGTCTAGTCTTGTCTGTCTAGTCTTGTCTGTCTAGTCTTGTCTGTCTAGTCTTGTCTGTCTAGTCTTGTCTGTCTAGTCTTGTCTGTCTAGTCTTGTCTGTCTAGTCTTGTCTGTCTAGTCTTGTCTGTCTAGTCTTGTCTGTCTAGTCTTGTCTGTCTAGTCTTGTCTGTCTAGTCTTGTCTGTCTAGTCTTGTCTGTCTAGTCTTGTCTGTCTAGTCTTGTCTGTCTAGTCTTGTCTGTCTAGTCTTGTCTGTCTAGTCTTGTCTGTCTAGTCTTGTCTGTCTAGTCTTGTCTGTCTAGTCTTGTCTGTCTAGTCTTGTCTGTCTAGTCTTGTCTGTCTAGTCTTGTCTGTCTAGTCTTGTCTGTCTAGTCTTGTCTGTCTAGTCTTGTCTGTCTAGTCTTGTCTGTCTAGTCTTGTCTGTCTAGTCTTGTCTGTCTAGTCTTGTCTGTCTAGTCTTGTCTGTCTAGTCTTGTCTGTCTAGTCTTGTCTGTCTAGTCTTGTCTGTCTAGTCTTGTCTGTCTAGTCTTGTCTGTCTAGTCTTGTCTGTCTAGTCTTGTCTGTCTAGTCTTGTCTGTCTAGTCTTGTCTGTCTAGTCTTGTCTGTCTAGTCTTGTCTGTCTAGTCTTGTCTGTCTAGTCTTGTCTGTCTAGTCTTGTCTGTCTAGTCTTGTCTGTCTAGTCTTGTCTGTCTAGTCTTGTCTGTCTAGTCTTGTCTGTCTAGTCTTGTCTGTCTAGTCTTGTCTGTCTAGTCTTGTCTGTCTAGTCTTGTCTGTCTAGTCTTGTCTGTCTAGTCTTGTCTGTCTAGTCTTGTCTGTCTAGTCTTGTCTGTCTAGTCTTGTCTGTCTAGTCTTGTCTGTCTAGTCTTGTCTGTCTAGTCTTGTCTGTCTAGTCTTGTCTGTCTAGTCTTGTCTGTCTAGTCTTGTCTGTCTAGTCTTGTCTGTCTAGTCTTGTCTGTCTAGTCTTGTCTGTCTAGTCTTGTCTGTCTAGTCTTGTCTGTCTAGTCTTGTCTGTCTAGTCTTGTCTGTCTAGTCTTGTCTGTCTAGTCTTGTCTGTCTAGTCTTGTCTGTCTAGTCTTGTCTGTCTAGTCTTGTCTGTCTAGTCTTGTCTGTCTAGTCTTGTCTGTCTAGTCTTGTCTGTCTAGTCTTGTCTGTCTAGTCTTGTCTGTCTAGTCTTGTCTGTCTAGTCTTGTCTGTCTAGTCTTGTCTGTCTAGTCTTGTCTGTCTAGTCTTGTCTGTCTAGTCTTGTCTGTCTAGTCTTGTCTGTCTAGTCTTGTCTGTCTAGTCTTGTCTGTCTAGTCTTGTCTGTCTAGTCTTGTCTGTCTAGTCTTGTCTGTCTAGTCTTGTCTGTCTAGTCTTGTCTGTCTAGTCTTGTCTGTCTAGTCTTGTCTGTCTAGTCTTGTCTGTCTAGTCTTGTCTGTCTAGTCTTGTCTGTCTAGTCTTGTCTGTCTAGTCTTGTCTGTCTAGTCTTGTCTGTCTAGTCTTGTCTGTCTAGTCTTGTCTGTCTAGTCTTGTCTGTCTAGTCTTGTCTGTCTAGTCTTGTCTGTCTAGTCTTGTCTGTCTAGTCTTGTCTGTCTAGTCTTGTCTGTCTAGTCTTGTCTGTCTAGTCTTGTCTGTCTAGTCTTGTCTGTCTAGTCTTGTCTGTCTAGTCTTGTCTGTCTAGTCTTGTCTGTCTAGTCTTGTCTGTCTAGTCTTGTCTGTCTAGTCTTGTCTGTCTAGTCTTGTCTGTCTAGTCTTGTCTGTCTAGTCTTGTCTGTCTAGTCTTGTCTGTCTAGTCTTGTCTGTCTAGTCTTGTCTGTCTAGTCTTGTCTGTCTAGTCTTGTCTGTCTAGTCTTGTCTGTCTAGTCTTGTCTGTCTAGTCTTGTCTGTCTAGTCTTGTCTGTCTAGTCTTGTCTGTCTAGTCTTGTCTGTCTAGTCTTGTCTGTCTAGTCTTGTCTGTCTAGTCTTGTCTGTCTAGTCTTGTCTGTCTAGTCTTGTCTGTCTAGTCTTGTCTGTCTAGTCTTGTCTGTCTAGTCTTGTCTGTCTAGTCTTGTCTGTCTAGTCTTGTCTGTCTAGTCTTGTCTGTCTAGTCTTGTCTGTCTAGTCTTGTCTGTCTAGTCTTGTCTGTCTAGTCTTGTCTGTCTAGTCTTGTCTGTCTAGTCTTGTCTGTCTAGTCTTGTCTGTCTAGTCTTGTCTGTCTAGTCTTGTCTGTCTAGTCTTGTCTGTCTAGTCTTGTCTGTCTAGTCTTGTCTGTCTAGTCTTGTCTGTCTAGTCTTGTCTGTCTAGTCTTGTCTGTCTAGTCTTGTCTGTCTAGTCTTGTCTGTCTAGTCTTGTCTGTCTAGTCTTGTCTGTCTAGTCTTGTCTGTCTAGTCTTGTCTGTCTAGTCTTGTCTGTCTAGTCTTGTCTGTCTAGTCTTGTCTGTCTAGTCTTGTCTGTCTAGTCTTGTCTGTCTAGTCTTGTCTGTCTAGTCTTGTCTGTCTAGTCTTGTCTGTCTAGTCTTGTCTGTCTAGTCTTGTCTGTCTAGTCTTGTCTGTCTAGTCTTGTCTGTCTAGTCTTGTCTGTCTAGTCTTGTCTGTCTAGTCTTGTCTGTCTAGTCTTGTCTGTCTAGTCTTGTCTGTCTAGTCTTGTCTGTCTAGTCTTGTCTGTCTAGTCTTGTCTGTCTAGTCTTGTCTGTCTAGTCTTGTCTGTCTAGTCTTGTCTGTCTAGTCTTGTCTGTCTAGTCTTGTCTGTCTAGTCTTGTCTGTCTAGTCTTGTCTGTCTAGTCTTGTCTGTCTAGTCTTGTCTGTCTAGTCTTGTCTGTCTAGTCTTGTCTGTCTAGTCTTGTCTGTCTAGTCTTGTCTGTCTAGTCTTGTCTGTCTAGTCTTGTCTCTTGTCTGTCTAGTCTTGTCTGTCTAGTCTTGTCTGTCTTGTCTGTCTAGTCTTGTCTGTCTAGTCTTGTCTGTCTAGTCTTGTCTGTCTAGTCTTGTCTGTCTAGTCTTGTCTGTCTAGTCTTGTCTGTCTAGTCTTGTCTGTCTAGTCTTGTCTGTCTAGTCTTGTCTGTCTAGTCTTGTCTGTCTAGTCTTGTCTGTCTAGTCTTGTCTGTCTAGTCTTGTCTGTCTAGTCTTGTCTGTCTAGTCTTGTCTGTCTAGTCTTGTCTGTCTAGTCTTGTCTGTCTAGTCTTGTCTGTCTAGTCTTGTCTGTCTAGTCTTGTCTGTCTAGTCTTGTCTGTCTAGTCTTGTCTGTCTAGTCTTGTCTGTCTAGTCTTGTCTGTCTAGTCTTGTCTGTCTAGTCTTGTCTGTCTAGTCTTGTCTGTCTAGTCTTGTCTGTCTAGTCTTGTCTGTCTAGTCTTGTCTGTCTAGTCTTGTCTGTCTAGTCTTGTCTGTCTAGTCTTGTCTGTCTAGTCTTGTCTGTCTAGTCTTGTCTGTCTAGTCTTGTCTGTCTAGTCTTGTCTGTCTAGTCTTGTCTGTCTAGTCTTGTCTGTCTAGTCTTGTCTGTCTAGTCTTGTCTGTCTAGTCTTGTCTGTCTAGTCTTGTCTGTCTAGTCTTGTCTGTCTAGTCTTGTCTGTCTAGTCTTGTCTGTCTAGTCTTGTCTGTCTAGTCTTGTCTGTCTAGTCTTGTCTGTCTAGTCTTGTCTGTCTAGTCTTGTCTGTCTAGTCTTGTCTGTCTAGTCTTGTCTGTCTAGTCTTGTCTGTCTAGTCTTGTCTGTCTAGTCTTGTCTGTCTAGTCTTGTCTGTCTAGTCTTGTCTGTCTAGTCTTGTCTGTCTAGTCTTGTCTGTCTAGTCTTGTCTGTCTAGTCTTGTCTGTCTAGTCTTGTCTGTCTAGTCTTGTCTGTCTAGTCTTGTCTGTCTAGTCTTGTCTGTCTAGTCTTGTCTGTCTAGTCTTGTCTGTCTAGTCTTGTCTGTCTAGTCTTGTCTGTCTAGTCTTGTCTGTCTAGTCTTGTCTGTCTAGTCTTGTCTGTCTAGTCTTGTCTGTCTAGTCTTGTCTGTCTAGTCTTGTCTGTCTAGTCTTGTCTGTCTAGTCTTGTCTGTCTAGTCTTGTCTGTCTAGTCTTGTCTGTCTAGTCTTGTCTGTCTAGTCTTGTCTGTCTAGTCTTGTCTGTCTAGTCTTGTCTGTCTAGTCTTGTCTGTCTAGTCTTGTCTGTCTAGTCTTGTCTGTCTAGTCTTGTCTGTCTAGTCTTGTCTGTCTAGTCTTGTCTGTCTAGTCTTGTCTGTCTAGTCTTGTCTGTCTAGTCTTGTCTGTCTAGTCTTGTCTGTCTAGTCTTGTCTGTCTAGTCTTGTCTGTCTAGTCTTGTCTGTCTAGTCTTGTCTGTCTAGTCTTGTCTGTCTAGTCTTGTCTGTCTAGTCTTGTCTGTCTAGTCTTGTCTGTCTAGTCTTGTCTGTCTAGTCTTGTCTGTCTAGTCTTGTCTGTCTAGTCTTGTCTGTCTAGTCTTGTCTGTCTAGTCTTGTCTGTCTAGTCTTGTCTGTCTAGTCTTGTCTGTCTAGTCTTGTCTGTCTAGTCTTGTCTGTCTAGTCTTGTCTGTCTAGTCTTGTCTGTCTAGTCTTGTCTGTCTAGTCTTGTCTGTCTAGTCTTGTCTGTCTAGTCTTGTCTGTCTAGTCTTGTCTGTCTAGTCTTGTCTGTCTAGTCTTGTCTGTCTAGTCTTGTCTGTCTAGTCTTGTCTGTCTAGTCTTGTCTGTCTAGTCTTGTCTGTCTAGTCTTGTCTGTCTAGTCTTGTCTGTCTAGTCTTGTCTGTCTAGTCTTGTCTGTCTAGTCTTGTCTGTCTAGTCTTGTCTGTCTAGTCTTGTCTGTCTAGTCTTGTCTGTCTGGTCTTGTCTGTCTAGTCTTGTCTGTCTAGTCTTGTCTGTCCAGTCTTGTCTGTCCAGTCTTGTCTGTCTAGTCTTGGCCGTCTAGTCTTGTCTGTCTAGTCTTGTCTGTCTAGTCTTGTCTGTCTAGTCTTGTCTGTCTAGTCTTGTCTGTCTAGTCTTGTCTGTCTAGTCTTGTCTGTCTAGTCTTGTCTGTCTGGTCTTGTCTGTCTGGTCTTGTCTGTCTGGTCTTGTCTGTCTGGTCTTGTCTGTCTAGTCTTGTCTGTCTAGTCTTGTCTGTCTAGTCTTGTCTGTCTAGTCTTGTCTGTCTAGTCTTGTCTGTCTAGTCTTGTCTGTCTTGTCTTGTCTGTCTAGTCTTGTCTGTCTAGTCTTGTCGGTCTAGTCTTGTCTGTCTAGTCTTGTCTGTCTAGTCTTGTCTGTCTAGTTTTGTCTGTCTAGTCTTGTCTTTCTAGTCCTGTCTGTCTAGTCTTGTCTGTCTAGTCTTGTCTGTCTAGTCTTGTCTGTCTAGTCTTGTCTGCCTAGTCTTGTCTGTCTAGTCTTGTCTGTCTAGTCTTGTCTGTCTAGTCTTGTCTGTCTAGTCTTGTCTGTCTAGTCCTTGTCTGTCTAGTCTTGTCTGTCTAGTCTTGTCTGTCTAGTCTTGTCTGTCTAGTCTTGTCTGTCTAGTCTTGTCTGTCTAGTCTTGTCTGTCTAGTCTTGTCTGTCTAGTCTTGTCTGTCTAGTCTTGTCTGTCTAGTCTTGTCTGTCTAGTCTTGTCTGTCTAGTCTTGTCTGTCTAGTCCTTGTCTGTCTAGTCTTGTCTGTCTAGTCTTGTCTGTCTAGTCTTGTCTGTCTAGTCTTGTCTGTCTAGTCTTGTCTGTCTAGTCTTGTCTGTCTAGTCTTGTCTGTCTAGTCTTGTCTGTCTAGTCTTGTCTGTCTAGTCTTGTCTGTCTAGTCTTGTCTGTCTAGTCTTGTCTGTCTAGTCTTGTCTGTCTAGTCTTGTCTGTCTAGTCTTGTCTGTCTAGTCTTGTCTGTCTAGTCTTGTCTGTCTAGTCTTGTCTGTCTAGTCTTGTTGTCTAGTCTTGTCTGTCTAGTCTTGTCTGTCTAGTCTTGTCTGTCTAGTCTTGTCTGTCTAGTCTTGTCTGTCTAGTCTTGTCTGTCTAGTCTGTCTTGTCTGTCTAGTCTTGTCTGTCTAGTCTTGTCTGTCTAGTCTTGTCTGTCTAGTCTTGTCTGTCTAGTCTTGTCTGTCTAGTCTTGTCTGTCTAGTCTTGTCTGTCTAGTCTTGTCTGTCTAGTCTTGTCTGTCTAGTCTTGTCTGTCTAGTCTTGTCTGTCTAGTCTTGTCTGTCTAGTCTTGTCTGTCTAGTCTTGTCTGTCTAGTCTTGTCTGTCTAGCTCTTGTCTGTCTAGTCTTGTCTGTCTAGTCTTGTCTGTCTAGTCTTGTCTGTCTAGTCTTGTCTGTCTAGTCTTGTCTGTCTAGTCTTGTCTGTCTAGTCTTGTCTGTCTAGTCTTGTCTGTCTAGTCTTGTCTGTCTAGTCTTGTCTGTCTAGTCTTGTCTGTCTAGTCTTGTCTGTCTAGTCTTGTCTGTCTAGTCTTGTCTGTCTAGTCTTGTCTGTCTAGTCCTTGTCTGTCTAGTCTTGTCTGTCTAGTCTTGTCTGTCTAGTCTTGTCTGTCTAGTCTTGTCTGTCTAGTCTTGTCTGTCTAGTCTTGTCTGTCTAGTCTTGTCTGTCTAGTCTTGTCTGTCTAGTCTTGTCTGTCTAGTCTTGTCTGTCTAGTCTTGTCTGTCTAGTCTTGTCTGTCTAGTCTTGTCTGTCTAGTCTTGTCTGTCTAGTCTTGTCTGTCTAGTCTTGTCTGTCTAGTCTTGTCTGTCTAGTCTTGTCTGTCTAGTCTTGTCTGTCTAGTCTTGCTAGTCTTGTCTGTCTAGTCTTGTCTGTCTAGTCTTGTCTGTCTAGTCTTGTCTGTCTAGTCTTGTCTGTCTAGTCTTGTCTGTCTAGTCTTGTCTGTCTAGTCTTGTCTGTCTAGTCTTGTCTGTCTAGTCTTGTCTGTCTAGTCTTGTCTGTCTAGTCTTGTCTGTCTAGTCTTGTCTGTCTAGTCTTGTCTGTCTAGTCTTGTCTGTCTAGTCTTGTCTGTCTAGTCTTGTCTGTCTAGTCTTGTCTGTCTAGTCTTGTCTGTCTAGTCTTGTCTGTCTAGTCTTGTCTGTCTAGTCTTGTCTGTCTAGTCTTGTCTGTCTAGTCTTGTCTGTCTAGTCTTGTCTGTCTAGTCTTGTCTGTCTAGTCTTGTCTGTCTAGTCTTGTCTGTCTAGTCTTGTCTGTCTAGTCTTGTCTGTCTAGTCTTGTCTGTCTAGTCTTGTCTGTCTAGTCTTGTCTGTCTAGTCTTGTCTGTCTAGTCTTGTCTGTCTAGTCTTGTCTGTCTAGTCTTGTCTGTCTAGTCTTGTCTGTCTAGTCTTGTCTGTCTAGTCTTGTCTGTCTAGTCTTGTCTGTCTAGTCTTGTCTGTCTAGTCTTGTCTGTCTAGTCTTGTCTGTCTAGTCTTGTCTGTCTAGTCTTGTCTGTCTAGTCTTGTCTGTCTAGTCTTGTCTGTCTAGTCTTGTCTGTCTAGTCTTGTCTGTCTAGTCTTGTCTGTCTAGTCTTGTCTGTCTAGTCTTGTCTGTCTAGTCTTGTCTGTCTAGTCTTGTCTGTCTAGTCTTGTCTGTCTAGTCTTGTCTGTCTAGTCTTGTCTGTCTAGTCTTGTCTGTCTAGTCTTGTCTGTCTAGTCTTGTCTGTCTAGTCTTGTCTGTCTAGTCTTGTCTGTCTAGTCTTGTCTGTCTAGTCTTGTCTGTCTAGTCTTGTCTGTCTAGTCTTGTCTGTCTAGTCTTGTCTGTCTAGTCTTGTCTGTCTAGTCTTGTCTGTCTAGTCTTGTCTGTCTAGTCTTGTCTGTCTAGTCTTGTCTGTCTAGTCTTGTCTGTCTAGTCTTGTCTGTCTAGTCTTGTCTGTCTAGTCTTGTCTGTCTAGTCTTGTCTGTCTAGTCTTGTCTGTCTAGTCTTGTCTGTCTAGTCTTGTCTGTCTAGTCTTGTCTGTCTAGTCTTGTCTGTCTAGTCTTGTCTGTCTAGTCTTGTCTGTCTAGTCTTGTCTGTCTAGTCTTGTCTGTCTAGTCTTGTCTGTCTAGTCTTGTCTGTCTAGTCTTGTCTGTCTAGTCTTGTCTGTCTAGTCTTGTCTGTCTAGTCTTGTCTGTCTAGTCTTGTCTGTCTAGTCTTGTCTGTCTAGTCTTGTCTGTCTAGTCTTGTCTGTCTAGTCTTGTCTGTCTAGTCTTGTCTGTCTAGTCTTGTCTGTCTAGTCTTGTCTGTCTAGTCTTGTCTGTCTAGTCTTGTCTGTCTAGTCTTGTCTGTCTAGTCTTGTCTGTCTAGTCTTGTCTGTCTAGTCTTGTCTGTCTAGTCTTGTCTGTCTAGTCTTGTCTGTCTAGTCTTGTCTGTCTAGTCTTGTCTGTCTAGTCTTGTCTGTCTAGTCTTGTCTGTCTAGTCTTGTCTGTCTAGTCTTGTCTGTCTAGTCTTGTCTGTCTAGTCTTGTCTGTCTAGTCTTGTCTGTCTAGTCTTGTCTGTCTAGTCTTGTCTGTCTAGTCTTGTCTGTCTAGTCTTGTCTGTCTAGTCTTGTCTGTCTAGTCTTGTCTGTCTAGTCTTGTCTGTCTAGTCTTGTCTGTCTAGTCTTGTCTGTCTAGTCTTGTCTGTCTAGTCTTGTCTGTCTAGTCTTGTCTGTCTAGTCTTGTCTGTCTAGTCTTGTCTGTCTAGTCTTGTCTGTCTAGTCTTGTCTGTCTAGTCTTGTCTGTCTAGTCTTGTCTGTCTAGTCTTGTCTGTCTAGTCTTGTCTGTCTAGTCTTGTCTGTCTAGTCTTGTCTGTCTAGTCTTGTCTGTCTAGTCTTGTCTGTCTAGTCTTGTCTGTCTAGTCTTGTCTGTCTAGTCTTGTCTGTCTAGTCTTGTCTGTCTAGTCTTGTCTGTCTAGTCTTGTCTGTCTAGTCTTGTCTGTCTAGTCTTGTCTGTCTAGTCTTGTCTGTCTAGTCTTGTCTGTCTAGTCTTGTCTGTCTAGTCTTGTCTGTCTAGTCTTGTCTGTCTAGTCTTGTCTGTCTAGTCTTGTCTGTCTAGTCTTGTCTGTCTAGTCTTGTCTGTCTAGTCTTGTCTGTCTAGTCTTGTCTGTCTAGTCTTGTCTGTCTAGTCTTGTCTGTCTAGTCTTGTCTGTCTAGTCTTGTCTGTCTAGTCTTGTCTGTCTAGTCTTGTCTGTCTAGTCTTGTCTGTCTAGTCTTGTCTGTCTAGTCTTGTCTGTCTAGTCTTGTCTGTCTAGTCTTGTCTGTCTAGTCTTGTCTGTCTAGTCTTGTCTGTCTAGTCTTGTCTGTCTAGTCTTGTCTGTCTAGTCTTGTCTGTCTAGTCTTGTCTGTCTAGTCTTGTCTGTCTAGTCTTGTCTGTCTAGTCTTGTCTGTCTAGTCTTGTCTGTCTAGTCTTGTCTGTCTAGTCTTGTCTGTCTAGTCTTGTCTGTCTAGTCTTGTCTGTCTAGTCTTGTCTGTCTAGTCTTGTCTGTCTAGTCTTGTCTGTCTAGTCTTGTCTGTCTAGTCTTGTCTGTCTAGTCTTGTCTGTCTAGTCTTGTCTGTCTAGTCTTGTCTGTCTAGTCTTGTCTGTCTAGTCTTGTCTGTCTAGTCTTGTCTGTCTAGTCTTGTCTGTCTAGTCTTGTCTGTCTAGTCTTGTCTGTCTAGTCTTGTCTGTCTAGTCTTGTCTGTCTAGTCTTGTCTGTCTAGTCTTGTCTGTCTAGTCTTGTCTGTCTAGTCTTGTCTGTCTAGTCTTGTCTGTCTAGTCTTGTCTGTCTAGTCTTGTCTGTCTAGTCTTGTCTGTCTAGTCTTGTCTGTCTAGTCTTGTCTGTCTAGTCTTGTCTGTCTAGTCTTGTCTGTCTAGTCTTGTCTGTCTAGTCTTGTCTGTCTAGTCTTGTCTGTCTAGTCTTGTCTGTCTAGTCTTGTCTGTCTAGTCTTGTCTGTCTAGTCTTGTCTGTCTAGTCTTGTCTGTCTAGTCTTGTCTGTCTAGTCTTGTCTGTCTAGTCTTGTCTGTCTAGTCTTGTCTGTCTAGTCTTGTCTGTCTAGTCTTGTCTGTCTAGTCTTGTCTGTCTAGTCTTGTCTGTCTAGTCTTGTCTGTCTAGTCTTGTCTGTCTAGTCTTGTCTGTCTAGTCTTGTCTGTCTAGTCTTGTCTGTCTAGTCTTGTCTGTCTAGTCTTGTCTGTCTAGTCTTGTCTGTCTAGTCTTGTCTGTCTAGTCTTGTCTGTCTAGTCTTGTCTGTCTAGTCTTGTCTGTCTAGTCTTGTCTGTCTAGTCTTGTCTGTCTAGTCTTGTCTGTCTAGTCTTGTCTGTCTAGTCTTGTCTGTCTAGTCTTGTCTGTCTAGTCTTGTCTGTCTAGTCTTGTCTGTCTAGTCTTGTCTGTCTAGTCTTGTCTGTCTAGTCTTGTCTGTCTAGTCTTGTCTGTCTAGTCTTGTCTGTCTAGTCTTGTCTGTCTAGTCTTGTCTGTCTAGTCTTGTCTGTCTAGTCTTGTCTGTCTAGTCTTGTCTGTCTAGTCTTGTCTGTCTAGTCTTGTCTGTCTAGTCTTGTCTGTCTAGTCTTGTCTGTCTAGTCTTGTCTGTCTAGTCTTGTCTGTCTAGTCTTGTCTGTCTAGTCTTGTCTGTCTAGTCTTGTCTGTCTAGTCTTGTCTGTCTAGTCTTGTCTGTCTAGTCTTGTCTGTCTAGTCTTGTCTGTCTAGTCTTGTCTGTCTAGTCTTGTCTGTCTAGTCTTGTCTGTCTAGTCTTGTCTGTCTAGTCTTGTCTGTCTAGTCTTGTCTGTCTAGTCTTGTCTGTCTAGTCTTGTCTGTCTAGTCTTGTCTGTCTAGTCTTGTCTGTCTAGTCTTGTCTGTCTAGTCTTGTCTGTCTAGTCTTGTCTGTCTAGTCTTGTCTGTCTAGTCTTGTCTGTCTAGTCTTGTCTGTCTAGTCTTGTCTGTCTAGTCTTGTCTGTCTAGTCTTGTCTGTCTAGTCTTGTCTGTCTAGTCTTGTCTGTCTAGTCTTGTCTGTCTAGTCTTGTCTGTCTAGTCTTGTCTGTCTAGTCTTGTCTGTCTAGTCTTGTCTGTCTAGTCTTGTCTGTCTAGTCTTGTCTGTCTAGTCTTGTCTGTCTAGTCTTGTCTGTCTAGTCTTGTCTGTCTAGTCTTGTCTGTCTAGTCTTGTCTGTCTAGTCTTGTCTGTCTAGTCTTGTCTGTCTAGTCTTGTCTGTCTAGTCTTGTCTGTCTAGTCTTGTCTGTCTAGTCTTGTCTGTCTAGTCTTGTCTGTCTAGTCTTGTCTGTCTAGTCTTGTCTGTCTAGTCTTGTCTGTCTAGTCTTGTCTGTCTAGTCTTGTCTGTCTAGTCTTGTCTGTCTAGTCTTGTCTGTCTAGTCTTGTCTGTCTAGTCTTGTCTGTCTAGTCTTGTCTGTCTAGTCTTGTCTGTCTAGTCTTGTCTGTCTAGTCTTGTCTGTCTAGTCTTGTCTGTCTAGTCTTGTCTGTCTAGTCTTGTCTGTCTAGTCTTGTCTGTCTAGTCTTGTCTGTCTAGTCTTGTCTGTCTAGTCTTGTCTGTCTAGTCTTGTCTGTCTAGTCTTGTCTGTCTAGTCTTGTCTGTCTAGTCTTGTCTGTCTAGTCTTGTCTGTCTAGTCTTGTCTGTCTAGTCTTGTCTGTCTAGTCTTGTCTGTCTAGTCTTGTCTGTCTAGTCTTGTCTGTCTAGTCTTGTCTGTCTAGTCTTGTCTGTCTAGTCTTGTCTGTCTAGTCTTGTCTGTCTAGTCTTGTCTGTCTAGTCTTGTCTGTCTAGTCTTGTCTGTCTAGTCTTGTCTGTCTAGTCTTGTCTGTCTAGTCTTGTCTGTCTAGTCTTGTCTGTCTAGTCTTGTCTGTCTAGTCTTGTCTGTCTAGTCTTGTCTGTCTAGTCTTGTCTGTCTAGTCTTGTCTGTCTAGTCTTGTCTGTCTAGTCTTGTCTGTCTAGTCTTGTCTGTCTAGTCTTGTCTGTCTAGTCTTGTCTGTCTAGTCTTGTCTGTCTAGTCTTGTCTGTCTAGTCTTGTCTGTCTAGTCTTGTCTGTCTAGTCTTGTCTGTCTAGTCTTGTCTGTCTAGTCTTGTCTGTCTAGTCTTGTCTGTCTAGTCTTGTCTGTCTAGTCTTGTCTGTCTAGTCTTGTCTGTCTAGTCTTGTCTGTCTAGTCTTGTCTGTCTAGTCTTGTCTGTCTAGTCTTGTCTGTCTAGTCTTGTCTGTCTAGTCTTGTCTGTCTAGTCTTGTCTGTCTAGTCTTGTCTGTCTAGTCTTGTCTGTCTAGTCTTGTCTGTCTAGTCTTGTCTGTCTAGTCTTGTCTGTCTAGTCTTGTCTGTCTAGTCTTGTCTGTCTAGTCTTGTCTGTCTAGTCTTGTCTGTCTAGTCTTGTCTGTCTAGTCTTGTCTGTCTAGTCTTGTCTGTCTAGTCTTGTCTGTCTAGTCTTGTCTGTCTAGTCTTGTCTGTCTAGTCTTGTCTGTCTAGTCTTGTCTGTCTAGTCTTGTCTGTCTAGTCTTGTCTGTCTAGTCTTGTCTGTCTAGTCTTGTCTGTCTAGTCTTGTCTGTCTAGTCTTGTCTGTCTAGTCTTGTCTGTCTAGTCTTGTCTGTCTAGTCTTGTCTGTCTAGTCTTGTCTGTCTAGTCTTGTCTGTCTAGTCTTGTCTGTCTAGTCTTGTCTGTCTAGTCTTGTCTGTCTAGTCTTGTCTGTCTAGTCTTGTCTGTCTAGTCTTGTCTGTCTAGTCTTGTCTGTCTAGTCTTGTCTGTCTAGTCTTGTCTGTCTAGTCTTGTCTGTCTAGTCTTGTCTGTCTAGTCTTGTCTGTCTAGTCTTGTCTGTCTAGTCTTGTCTGTCTAGTCTTGTCTGTCTAGTCTTGTCTGTCTAGTCTTGTCTGTCTAGTCTTGTCTGTCTAGTCTTGTCTGTCTAGTCTTGTCTGTCTAGTCTTGTCTGTCTAGTCTTGTCTGTCTAGTCTTGTCTGTCTAGTCTTGTCTGTCTAGTCTTGTCTGTCTAGTCTTGTCTGTCTAGTCTTGTCTGTCTAGTCTTGTCTGTCTAGTCTTGTCTGTCTAGTCTTGTCTGTCTAGTCTTGTCTGTCTAGTCTTGTCTGTCTAGTCTTGTCTGTCTAGTCTTGTCTGTCTAGTCTTGTCTGTCTAGTCTTGTCTGTCTAGTCTTGTCTGTCTAGTCTTGTCTGTCTAGTCTTGTCTGTCTAGTCTTGTCTGTCTAGTCTTGTCTGTCTAGTCTTGTCTGTCTAGTCTTGTCTGTCTAGTCTTGTCTGTCTAGTCTTGTCTGTCTAGTCTTGTCTGTCTAGTCTTGTCTGTCTAGTCTTGTCTGTCTAGTCTTGTCTGTCTAGTCTTGTCTGTCTAGTCTTGTCTGTCTAGTCTTGTCTGTCTAGTCTTGTCTGTCTAGTCTTGTCTGTCTAGTCTTGTCTGTCTAGTCTTGTCTGTCTAGTCTTGTCTGTCTAGTCTTGTCTGTCTAGTCTTGTCTGTCTAGTCTTGTCTGTCTAGTCTTGTCTGTCTAGTCTTGTCTGTCTAGTCTTGTCTGTCTAGTCTTGTCTGTCTAGTCTTGTCTGTCTAGTCTTGTCTGTCTAGTCTTGTCTGTCTAGTCTTGTCTGTCTAGTCTTGTCTGTCTAGTCTTGTCTGTCTAGTCTTGTCTGTCTAGTCTTGTCTGTCTAGTCTTGTCTGTCTAGTCTTGTCTGTCTAGTCTTGTCTGTCTAGTCTTGTCTGTCTAGTCTTGTCTGTCTAGTCTTGTCTGTCTAGTCTTGTCTGTCTATGTCTCTGTCTGTCTAGTCTTGTCTGTCTAGTCTTGTCTGTCTAGTCTTGTCTGTCTAGTCTTGTCTGTCTAGTCTTGTCTGTCTAGTCTTGTCTGTCTAGTCTTGTCTGTCTAGTCTTGTCTGTCTAGTCTTGTCTGTCTAGTCTTGTCTGTCTAGTCTTGTCTGTCTAGTCTTGTCTGTCTAGTCTTGTCTGTCTAGTCTTGTCTGTCTAGTCTTGTCTGTCTAGTCTTGTCTGTCTAGTCTTGTCTGTCTAGTCTTGTCTGTCTAGTCTTGTCTGTCTAGTCTTGTCTGTCTAGTCTTGTCTGTCTAGTCTTGTCTGTCTAGTCTTGTCTGTCTAGTCTTGTCTGTCTAGTCTTGTCTGTCTAGTCTTGTCTGTCTAGTCTTGTCTGTCTAGTCTTGTCTGTCTAGTCTTGTCTGTCTAGTCTTGTCTGTCTAGTCTTGTCTGTCTAGTCTTGTCTGTCTAGTCTTGTCTGTCTAGTCTTGTCTGTCTAGTCTTGTCTGTCTAGTCTTGTCTGTCTAGTCTTGTCTGTCTAGTCTTGTCTGTCTAGTCTTGTCTGTCTAGTCTTGTCTGTCTAGTCTTGTCTGTCTAGTCTTGTCTGTCTAGTCTTGTCTGTCTAGTCTTGTCTGTCTAGTCTTGTCTGTCTAGTCTTGTCTGTCTAGTCTTGTCTGTCTAGTCTTGTCTGTCTAGTCTTGTCTGTCTAGTCTTGTCTGTCTAGTCTTGTCTGTCTAGTCTTGTCTGTCTAGTCTTGTCTGTCTAGTCTTGTCTGTCTAGTCTTGTCTGTCTAGTCTTGTCTGTCTAGTCTTGTCTGTCTAGTCTTGTCTGTCTAGTCTTGTCTGTCTAGTCTTGTCTGTCTAGTCTTGTCTGTCTAGTCTTGTCTGTCTAGTCTTGTCTGTCTAGTCTTGTCTGTCTAGTCTTGTCTGTCTAGTCTTGTCTGTCTAGTCTTGTCTGTCTAGTCTTGTCTGTCTAGTCTTGTCTGTCTAGTCTTGTCTGTCTAGTCTTGTCTGTCTAGTCTTGTCTGTCTAGTCTTGTCTGTCTAGTCTTGTCTGTCTAGTCTTGTCTGTCTAGTCTTGTCTGTCTAGTCTTGTCTGTCTAGTCTTGTCTGTCTAGTCTTGTCTGTCTAGTCTTGTCTGTCTAGTCTTGTCTGTCTAGTCTTGTCTGTCTAGTCTTGTCTGTCTAGTCTTGTCTGTCTAGTCTTGTCTGTCTAGTCTTGTCTGTCTAGTCTTGTCTGTCTAGTCTTGTCTGTCTAGTCTTGTCTGTCTAGTCTTGTCTGTCTAGTCTTGTCTGTCTAGTCTTGTCTGTCTAGTCTTGTCTGTCTAGTCTTGTCTGTCTAGTCTTGTCTGTCTAGTCTTGTCTGTCTAGTCTTGTCTGTCTAGTCTTGTCTGTCTAGTCTTGTCTGTCTAGTCTTGTCTGTCTAGTCTTGTCTGTCTAGTCTTGTCTGTCTAGTCTTGTCTGTCTAGTCTTGTCTGTCTAGTCTTGTCTGTCTAGTCTTGTCTGTCTAGTCTTGTCTGTCTAGTCTTGTCTGTCTAGTCTTGTCTGTCTAGTCTTGTCTGTCTAGTCTTGTCTGTCTAGTCTTGTCTGTCTAGTCTTGTCTGTCTAGTCTTGTCTGTCTAGTCTTGTCTGTCTAGTCTTGTCTGTCTAGTCTTGTCTGTCTAGTCTTGTCTGTCTAGTCTTGTCTGTCTAGTCTTGTCTGTCTAGTCTTGTCTGTCTAGTCTTGTCTGTCTAGTCTTGTCTGTCTAGTCTTGTCTGTCTAGTCTTGTCTGTCTAGTCTTGTCTGTCTAGTCTTGTCTGTCTAGTCTTGTCTGTCTAGTCTTGTCTGTCTAGTCTTGTCTGTCTAGTCTTGTCTGTCTAGTCTTGTCTGTCTAGTCTTGTCTGTCTAGTCTTGTCTGTCTAGTCTTGTCTGTCTAGTCTTGTCTGTCTAGTCTTGTCTGTCTAGTCTTGTCTGTCTAGTCTTGTCTGTCTAGTCTTGTCTGTCTAGTCTTGTCTGTCTAGTCTTGTCTGTCTAGTCTTGTCTGTCTAGTCTTGTCTGTCTAGTCTTGTCTGTCTAGTCTTGTCTGTCTAGTCTTGTCTGTCTAGTCTTGTCTGTCTAGTCTTGTCTGTCTAGTCTTGTCTGTCTAGTCTTGTCTGTCTAGTCTTGTCTGTCTAGTCTTGTCTGTCTAGTCTTGTCTGTCTAGTCTTGTCTGTCTAGTCTTGTCTGTCTAGTCTTGTCTGTCTAGTCTTGTCTGTCTAGTCTTGTCTGTCTAGTCTTGTCTGTCTAGTCTTGTCTGTCTAGTCTTGTCTGTCTAGTCTTGTCTGTCTAGTCTTGTCTGTCTAGTCTTGTCTGTCTAGTCTTGTCTGTCTAGTCTTGTCTGTCTAGTCTTGTCTGTCTAGTCTTGTCTGTCTAGTCTTGTCTGTCTAGTCTTGTCTGTCTAGTCTTGTCTGTCTAGTCTTGTCTGTCTAGTCTTGTCTGTCTAGTCTTGTCTGTCTAGTCTTGTCTGTCTAGTCTTGTCTGTCTAGTCTTGTCTGTCTAGTCTTGTCTGTCTAGTCTTGTCTGTCTAGTCTTGTCTGTCTAGTCTTGTCTGTCTAGTCTTGTCTGTCTAGTCTTGTCTGTCTAGTCTTGTCTGTCTAGTCTTGTCTGTCTAGTCTTGTCTGTCTAGTCTTGTCTGTCTAGTCTTGTCTGTCTAGTCTTGTCTGTCTAGTCTTGTCTGTCTAGTCTTGTCTGTCTAGTCTTGTCTGTCTAGTCTTGTCTGTCTAGTCTTGTCTGTCTAGTCTTGTCTGTCTAGTCTTGTCTGTCTAGTCTTGTCTGTCTAGTCTTGTCTGTCTAGTCTTGTCTGTCTAGTCTTGTCTGTCTAGTCTTGTCTGTCTAGTCTTGTCTGTCTAGTCTTGTCTGTCTAGTCTTGTCTGTCTAGTCTTGTCTGTCTAGTCTTGTCTGTCTAGTCTTGTCTGTCTAGTCTTGTCTGTCTAGTCTTGTCTGTCTAGTCTTGTCTGTCTAGTCTTGTCTGTCTAGTCTTGTCTGTCTAGTCTTGTCTGTCTAGTCTTGTCTGTCTAGTCTTGTCTGTCTAGTCTTGTCTGTCTAGTCTTGTCTGTCTAGTCTTGTCTGTCTAGTCTTGTCTGTCTAGTCTTGTCTGTCTAGTCTTGTCTGTCTAGTCTTGTCTGTCTAGTCTTGTCTGTCTAGTCTTGTCTGTCTAGTCTTGTCTGTCTAGTCTTGTCTGTCTAGTCTTGTCTGTCTAGTCTTGTCTGTCTAGTCTTGTCTGTCTAGTCTTGTCTGTCTAGTCTTGTCTGTCTAGTCTTGTCTGTCTAGTCTTGTCTGTCTAGTCTTGTCTGTCTAGTCTTGTCTGTCTAGTCTTGTCTGTCTAGTCTTGTCTGTCTAGTCTTGTCTGTCTAGTCTTGTCTGTCTAGTCTTGTCTGTCTAGTCTTGTCTGTCTAGTCTTGTCTGTCTAGTCTTGTCTGTCTAGTCTTGTCTGTCTAGTCTTGTCTGTCTAGTCTTGTCTGTCTAGTCTTGTCTGTCTAGTCTTGTCTGTCTAGTCTTGTCTGTCTAGTCTTGTCTGTCTAGTCTTGTCTGTCTAGTCTTGTCTGTCTAGTCTTGTCTGTCTAGTCTTGTCTGTCTAGTCTTGTCTGTCTAGTCTTGTCTGTCTAGTCTTGTCTGTCTAGTCTTGTCTGTCTAGTCTTGTCTGTCTAGTCTTGTCTGTCTAGTCTTGTCTGTCTAGTCTTGTCTGTCTAGTCTTGTCTGTCTAGTCTTGTCTGTCTAGTCTTGTCTGTCTAGTCTTGTCTGTCTAGTCTTGTCTGTCTAGTCTTGTCTGTCTAGTCTTGTCTGTCTAGTCTTGTCTGTCTAGTCTTGTCTGTCTAGTCTTGTCTGTCTAGTCTTGTCTGTCTAGTCTTGTCTGTCTAGTCTTGTCTGTCTAGTCTTGTCTGTCTAGTCTTGTCTGTCTAGTCTTGTCTGTCTAGTCTTGTCTGTCTAGTCTTGTCTGTCTAGTCTTGTCTGTCTAGTCTTGTCTGTCTAGTCTTGTCTGTCTAGTCTTGTCTGTCTAGTCTTGTCTGTCTAGTCTTGTCTGTCTAGTCTTGTCTGTCTAGTCTTGTCTGTCTAGTCTTGTCTGTCTAGTCTTGTCTGTCTAGTCTTGTCTGTCTAGTCTTGTCTGTCTAGTCTTGTCTGTCTAGTCTTGTCTGTCTAGTCTTGTCTGTCTAGTCTTGTCTGTCTAGTCTTGTCTGTCTAGTCTTGTCTGTCTAGTCTTGTCTGTCTAGTCTTGTCTGTCTAGTCTTGTCTGTCTAGTCTTGTCTGTCTAGTCTTGTCTGTCTAGTCTTGTCTGTCTAGTCTTGTCTGTCTAGTCTTGTCTGTCTAGTCTTGTCTGTCTAGTCTTGTCTGTCTAGTCTTGTCTGTCTAGTCTTGTCTGTCTAGTCTTGTCTGTCTAGTCTTGTCTGTCTAGTCTTGTCTGTCTAGTCTTGTCTGTCTAGTCTTGTCTGTCTAGTCTTGTCTGTCTAGTCTTGTCTGTCTAGTCTTGTCTGTCTAGTCTTGTCTGTCTAGTCTTGTCTGTCTAGTCTTGTCTGTCTAGTCTTGTCTGTCTAGTCTTGTCTGTCTAGTCTTGTCTGTCTAGTCTTGTCTGTCTAGTCTTGTCTGTCTAGTCTTGTCTGTCTAGTCTTGTCTGTCTAGTCTTGTCTGTCTAGTCTTGTCTGTCTAGTCTTGTCTGTCTAGTCTTGTCTGTCTAGTCTTGTCTGTCTAGTCTTGTCTGTCTAGTCTTGTCTGTCTAGTCTTGTCTGTCTAGTCTTGTCTGTCTAGTCTTGTCTGTCTAGTCTTGTCTGTCTAGTCTTGTCTGTCTAGTCTTGTCTGTCTAGTCTTGTCTGTCTAGTCTTGTCTGTCTAGTCTTGTCTGTCTAGTCTTGTCTGTCTAGTCTTGTCTGTCTAGTCTTGTCTGTCTAGTCTTGTCTGTCTAGTCTTGTCTGTCTAGTCTTGTCTGTCTAGTCTTGTCTGTCTAGTCTTGTCTGTCTAGTCTTGTCTGTCTAGTCTTGTCTGTCTAGTCTTGTCTGTCTAGTCTTGTCTGTCTAGTCTTGTCTGTCTAGTCTTGTCTGTCTAGTCTTGTCTGTCTAGTCTTGTCTGTCTAGTCTTGTCTGTCTAGTCTTGTCTGTCTAGTCTTGTCTGTCTAGTCTTGTCTGTCTAGTCTTGTCTGTCTAGTCTTGTCTGTCTAGTCTTGTCTGTCTAGTCTTGTCTGTCTAGTCTTGTCTGTCTAGTCTTGTCTGTCTAGTCTTGTCTGTCTAGTCTTGTCTGTCTAGTCTTGTCTGTCTAGTCTTGTCTGTCTAGTCTTGTCTGTCTAGTCTTGTCTGTCTAGTCTTGTCTGTCTAGTCTTGTCTGTCTAGTCTTGTCTGTCTAGTCTTGTCTGTCTAGTCTTGTCTGTCTAGTCTTGTCTGTCTAGTCTTGTCTGTCTAGTCTTGTCTGTCTAGTCTTGTCTGTCTAGTCTTGTCTGTCTAGTCTTGTCTGTCTAGTCTTGTCTGTCTAGTCTTGTCTGTCTAGTCTTGTCTGTCTAGTCTTGTCTGTCTAGTCTTGTCTGTCTAGTCTTGTCTGTCTAGTCTTGTCTGTCTAGTCTTGTCTGTCTAGTCTTGTCTGTCTAGTCTTGTCTGTCTAGTCTTGTCTGTCTAGTCTTGTCTGTCTAGTCTTGTCTGTCTAGTCTTGTCTGTCTAGTCTTGTCTGTCTAGTCTTGTCTGTCTAGTCTTGTCTGTCTAGTCTTGTCTGTCTAGTCTTGTCTGTCTAGTCTTGTCTGTCTAGTCTTGTCTGTCTAGTCTTGTCTGTCTAGTCTTGTCTGTCTAGTCTTGTCTGTCTAGTCTTGTCTGTCTAGTCTTGTCTGTCTAGTCTTGTCTGTCTAGTCTTGTCTGTCTAGTCTTGTCTGTCTAGTCTTGTCTGTCTAGTCTTGTCTGTCTAGTCTTGTCTGTCTAGTCTTGTCTGTCTAGTCTTGTCTGTCTAGTCTTGTCTGTCTAGTCTTGTCTGTCTAGTCTTGTCTGTCTAGTCTTGTCTGTCTAGTCTTGTCTGTCTAGTCTTGTCTGTCTAGTCTTGTCTGTCTAGTCTTGTCTGTCTAGTCTTGTCTGTCTAGTCTTGTCTGTCTAGTCTTGTCTGTCTAGTCTTGTCTGTCTAGTCTTGTCTGTCTAGTCTTGTCTGTCTAGTCTTGTCTGTCTAGTCTTGTCTGTCTAGTCTTGTCTGTCTAGTCTTGTCTGTCTAGTCTTGTCTGTCTAGTCTTGTCTGTCTAGTCTTGTCTGTCTAGTCTTGTCTGTCTAGTCTTGTCTGTCTAGTCTTGTCTGTCTAGTCTTGTCTGTCTAGTCTTGTCTGTCTAGTCTTGTCTGTCTAGTCTTGTCTGTCTAGTCTTGTCTGTCTAGTCTTGTCTGTCTAGTCTTGTCTGTCTAGTCTTGTCTGTCTAGTCTTGTCTGTCTAGTCTTGTCTGTCTAGTCTTGTCTGTCTAGTCTTGTCTGTCTAGTCTTGTCTGTCTAGTCTTGTCTGTCTAGTCTTGTCTGTCTAGTCTTGTCTGTCTAGTCTTGTCTGTCTAGTCTTGTCTGTCTAGTCTTGTCTGTCTAGTCTTGTCTGTCTAGTCTTGTCTGTCTAGTCTTGTCTGTCTAGTCTTGTCTGTCTAGTCTTGTCTGTCTAGTCTTGTCTGTCTAGTCTTGTCTGTCTAGTCTTGTCTGTCTAGTCTTGTCTGTCTAGTCTTGTCTGTCTAGTCTTGTCTGTCTAGTCTTGTCTGTCTAGTCTTGTCTGTCTAGTCTTGTCTGTCTAGTCTTGTCTGTCTAGTCTTGTCTGTCTAGTCTTGTCTGTCTAGTCTTGTCTGTCTAGTCTTGTCTGTCTAGTCTTGTCTGTCTAGTCTTGTCTGTCTAGTCTTGTCTGTCTAGTCTTGTCTGTCTAGTCTTGTCTGTCTAGTCTTGTCTGTCTAGTCTTGTCTGTCTAGTCTTGTCTGTCTAGTCTTGTCTGTCTAGTCTTGTCTGTCTAGTCTTGTCTGTCTAGTCTTGTCTGTCTAGTCTTGTCTGTCTAGTCTTGTCTGTCTAGTCTTGTCTGTCTAGTCTTGTCTGTCTAGTCTTGTCTGTCTAGTCTTGTCTGTCTAGTCTTGTCTGTCTAGTCTTGTCTGTCTAGTCTTGTCTGTCTAGTCTTGTCTGTCTAGTCTTGTCTGTCTAGTCTTGTCTGTCTAGTCTTGTCTGTCTAGTCTTGTCTGTCTAGTCTTGTCTGTCTAGTCTTGTCTGTCTAGTCTTGTCTGTCTAGTCTTGTCTGTCTAGTCTTGTCTGTCTAGTCTTGTCTGTCTAGTCTTGTCTGTCTAGTCTTGTCTGTCTAGTCTTGTCTGTCTAGTCTTGTCTGTCTAGTCTTGTCTGTCTAGTCTTGTCTGTCTAGTCTTGTCTGTCTAGTCTTGTCTGTCTAGTCTTGTCTGTCTAGTCTTGTCTGTCTAGTCTTGTCTGTCTAGTCTTGTCTGTCTAGTCTTGTCTGTCTAGTCTTGTCTGTCTAGTCTTGTCTGTCTAGTCTTGTCTGTCTAGTCTTGTCTGTCTAGTCTTGTCTGTCTAGTCTTGTCTGTCTAGTCTTGTCTGTCTAGTCTTGTCTGTCTAGTCTTGTCTGTCTAGTCTTGTCTGTCTAGTCTTGTCTGTCTAGTCTTGTCTGTCTAGTCTTGTCTGTCTAGTCTTGTCTGTCTAGTCTTGTCTGTCTAGTCTTGTCTGTCTAGTCTTGTCTGTCTAGTCTTGTCTGTCTAGTCTTGTCTGTCTAGTCTTGTCTGTCTAGTCTTGTCTGTCTAGTCTTGTCTGTCTAGTCTTGTCTGTCTAGTCTTGTCTGTCTAGTCTTGTCTGTCTAGTCTTGTCTGTCTAGTCTTGTCTGTCTAGTCTTGTCTGTCTAGTCTTGTCTGTCTAGTCTTGTCTGTCTAGTCTTGTCTGTCTAGTCTTGTCTGTCTAGTCTTGTCTGTCTAGTCTTGTCTGTCTAGTCTTGTCTGTCTAGTCTTGTCTGTCTAGTCTTGTCTGTCTAGTCTTGTCTGTCTAGTCTTGTCTGTCTAGTCTTGTCTGTCTAGTCTTGTCTGTCTAGTCTTGTCTGTCTAGTCTTGTCTGTCTAGTCTTGTCTGTCTAGTCTTGTCTGTCTAGTCTTGTCTGTCTAGTCTTGTCTGTCTAGTCTTGTCTGTCTAGTCTTGTCTGTCTAGTCTTGTCTGTCTAGTCTTGTCTGTCTAGTCTTGTCTGTCTAGTCTTGTCTGTCTAGTCTTGTCTGTCTAGTCTTGTCTGTCTAGTCTTGTCTGTCTAGTCTTGTCTGTCTAGTCTTGTCTGTCTAGTCTTGTCTGTCTAGTCTTGTCTGTCTAGTCTTGTCTGTCTAGTCTTGTCTGTCTAGTCTTGTCTGTCTAGTCTTGTCTGTCTAGTCTTGTCTGTCTAGTCTTGTCTGTCTAGTCTTGTCTGTCTAGTCTTGTCTGTCTAGTCTTGTCTGTCTAGTCTTGTCTGTCTAGTCTTGTCTGTCTAGTCTTGTCTGTCTAGTCTTGTCTGTCTAGTCTTGTCTGTCTAGTCTTGTCTGTCTAGTCTTGTCTGTCTAGTCTTGTCTGTCTAGTCTTGTCTGTCTAGTCTTGTCTGTCTAGTCTTGTCTGTCTAGTCTTGTCTGTCTAGTCTTGTCTGTCTAGTCTTGTCTGTCTAGTCTTGTCTGTCTAGTCTTGTCTGTCTAGTCTTGTCTGTCTAGTCTTGTCTGTCTAGTCTTGTCTGTCTAGTCTTGTCTGTCTAGTCTTGTCTGTCTAGTCTTGTCTGTCTAGTCTTGTCTGTCTAGTCTTGTCTGTCTAGTCTTGTCTGTCTAGTCTTGTCTGTCTAGTCTTGTCTGTCTAGTCTTGTCTGTCTAGTCTTGTCTGTCTAGTCTTGTCTGTCTAGTCTTGTCTGTCTAGTCTTGTCTGTCTAGTCTTGTCTGTCTAGTCTTGTCTGTCTAGTCTTGTCTGTCTAGTCTTGTCTGTCTAGTCTTGTCTGTCTAGTCTTGTCTGTCTAGTCTTGTCTGTCTAGTCTTGTCTGTCTAGTCTTGTCTGTCTAGTCTTGTCTGTCTAGTCTTGTCTGTCTAGTCTTGTCTGTCTAGTCTAGTCTGTCTAGTCTTGTCTGTCTAGTCTTGTCTGTCTAGTCTTGTCTAGTCTTGTCTGTCTAGTCTTGTCTGTCTAGTCTTGTCTGTCTAGTCTTGTCTGTCTAGTCTTGTCTGTCTAGTCTTGTCTGTCTAGTCTTGTCTGTCTAGTCTTGTCTGTCTAGTCTTGTCTGTCTAGTCTTGTCTGTCTAGTCTTGTCTGTCTAGTCTTGTCTGTCTAGTCTTGTCTGTCTAGTCTTGTCTGTCTAGTCTTGTCTGTCTAGTCTTGTCTGTCTAGTCTTGTCTGTCTAGTCTTGTCTGTCTAGTCTTGTCTGTCTAGTCTTGTCTGTCTAGTCTTGTCTGTCTAGTCTTGTCTGTCTAGTCTTGTCTGTCTAGTCTTGTCTGTCTAGTCTTGTCTGTCTAGTCTTGTCTGTCTAGTCTTGTCTGTCTAGTCTTGTCTGTCTAGTCTTGTCTGTCTAGTCTTGTCTGTCTAGTCTTGTCTGTCTAGTCTTGTCTGTCTAGTCTTGTCTGTCTAGTCTTGTCTGTCTAGTCTTGTCTGTCTAGTCTTGTCTGTCTAGTCTTGTCTGTCTAGTCTTGTCTGTCTAGTCTTGTCTGTCTAGTCTTGTCTGTCTAGTCTTGTCTGTCTAGTCTTGTCTGTCTAGTCTTGTCTGTCTAGTCTTGTCTGTCTAGTCTTGTCTGTCTAGTCTTGTCTGTCTAGTCTTGTCTGTCTAGTCTTGTCTGTCTAGTCTTGTCTGTCTAGTCTTGTCTGTCTAGTCTTGTCTGTCTAGTCTTGTCTGTCTAGTCTTGTCTGTCTAGTCTTGTCTGTCTAGTCTTGTCTGTCTAGTCTTGTCTGTCTAGTCTTGTCTGTCTAGTCTTGTCTGTCTAGTCTTGTCTGTCTAGTCTTGTCTGTCTAGTCTTGTCTGTCTAGTCTTGTCTGTCTAGTCTTGTCTGTCTAGTCTTGTCTGTCTAGTCTTGTCTGTCTAGTCTTGTCTGTCTAGTCTTGTCTGTCTAGTCTTGTCTGTCTAGTCTTGTCTGTCTAGTCTTGTCTGTCTAGTCTTGTCTGTCTAGTCTTGTCTGTCTAGTCTTGTCTGTCTAGTCTTGTCTGTCTAGTCTTGTCTGTCTAGTCTTGTCTGTCTAGTCTTGTCTGTCTAGTCTTGTCTGTCTAGTCTTGTCTGTCTAGTCTTGTCTGTCTAGTCTTGTCTGTCTAGTCTTGTCTGTCTAGTCTTGTCTGTCTAGTCTTGTCTGTCTAGTCTTGTCTGTCTAGTCTTGTCTGTCTAGTCTTGTCTGTCTAGTCTTGTCTGTCTAGTCTTGTCTGTCTAGTCTTGTCTGTCTAGTCTTGTCTGTCTAGTCTTGTCTGTCTAGTCTTGTCTGTCTAGTCTTGTCTGTCTAGTCTTGTCTGTCTAGTCTTGTCTGTCTAGTCTTGTCTGTCTAGTCTTGTCTGTCTAGTCTTGTCTGTCTAGTCTTGTCTGTCTAGTCTTGTCTGTCTAGTCTTGTCTGTCTAGTCTTGTCTGTCTAGTCTTGTCTGTCTAGTCTTGTCTGTCTAGTCTTGTCTGTCTAGTCTTGTCTGTCTAGTCTTGTCTGTCTAGTCTTGTCTGTCTAGTCTTGTCTGTCTAGTCTTGTCTGTCTAGTCTTGTCTGTCTAGTCTTGTCTGTCTAGTCTTGTCTGTCTAGTCTTGTCTGTCTAGTCTTGTCTGTCTAGTCTTGTCTGTCTAGTCTTGTCTGTCTAGTCTTGTCTGTCTAGTCTTGTCTGTCTAGTCTTGTCTGTCTAGTCTTGTCTGTCTAGTCTTGTCTGTCTAGTCTTGTCTGTCTAGTCTTGTCTGTCTAGTCTTGTCTGTCTAGTCTTGTCTGTCTAGTCTTGTCTGTCTAGTCTTGTCTGTCTAGTCTTGTCTGTCTAGTCTTGTCTGTCTAGTCTTGTCTGTCTAGTCTTGTCTGTCTAGTCTTGTCTGTCTAGTCTTGTCTGTCTAGTCTTGTCTGTCTAGTCTTGTCTGTCTAGTCTTGTCTGTCTAGTCTTGTCTGTCTAGTCTTGTCTGTCTAGTCTTGTCTGTCTAGTCTTGTCTGTCTAGTCTTGTCTGTCTAGTCTTGTCTGTCTAGTCTTGTCTGTCTAGTCTTGTCTGTCTAGTCTTGTCTGTCTAGTCTTGTCTGTCTAGTCTTGTCTGTCTAGTCTTGTCTGTCTAGTCTTGTCTGTCTAGTCTTGTCTGTCTAGTCTTGTCTGTCTAGTCTTGTCTGTCTAGTCTTGTCTGTCTAGTCTTGTCTGTCTAGTCTTGTCTGTCTAGTCTTGTCTGTCTAGTCTTGTCTGTCTAGTCTTGTCTGTCTAGTCTTGTCTGTCTAGTCTTGTCTGTCTAGTCTTGTCTGTCTAGTCTTGTCTGTCTAGTCTTGTCTGTCTAGTCTTGTCTGTCTAGTCTTGTCTGTCTAGTCTTGTCTGTCTAGTCTTGTCTGTCTAGTCTTGTCTGTCTAGTCTTGTCTGTCTAGTCTTGTCTGTCTAGTCTTGTCTGTCTAGTCTTGTCTGTCTAGTCTTGTCTGTCTAGTCTTGTCTGTCTAGTCTTGTCTGTCTAGTCTTGTCTGTCTAGTCTTGTCTGTCTAGTCTTGTCTGTCTAGTCTTGTCTGTCTAGTCTTGTCTGTCTAGTCTTGTCTGTCTAGTCTTGTCTGTCTAGTCTTGTCTGTCTAGTCTTGTCTGTCTAGTCTTGTCTGTCTAGTCTTGTCTGTCTAGTCTTGTCTGTCTAGTCTTGTCTGTCTAGTCTTGTCTGTCTAGTCTTGTCTGTCTAGTCTTGTCTGTCTAGTCTTGTCTGTCTAGTCTTGTCTGTCTAGTCTTGTCTGTCTAGTCTTGTCTGTCTAGTCTTGTCTGTCTAGTCTTGTCTGTCTAGTCTTGTCTGTCTAGTCTTGTCTGTCTAGTCTTGTCTGTCTAGTCTTGTCTGTCTAGTCTTGTCTGTCTAGTCTTGTCTGTCTAGTCTTGTCTGTCTAGTCTTGTCTGTCTAGTCTTGTCTGTCTAGTCTTGTCTGTCTAGTCTTGTCTGTCTAGTCTTGTCTGTCTAGTCTTGTCTGTCTAGTCTTGTCTGTCTAGTCTTGTCTGTCTAGTCTTGTCTGTCTAGTCTTGTCTGTCTAGTCTTGTCTGTCTAGTCTTGTCTGTCTAGTCTTGTCTGTCTAGTCTTGTCTGTCTAGTCTTGTCTGTCTAGTCTTGTCTGTCTAGTCTTGTCTGTCTAGTCTTGTCTGTCTAGTCTTGTCTGTCTAGTCTTGTCTGTCTAGTCTTGTCTGTCTAGTCTTGTCTGTCTAGTCTTGTCTGTCTAGTCTTGTCTGTCTAGTCTTGTCTGTCTAGTCTTGTCTGTCTAGTCTTGTCTGTCTAGTCTTGTCTGTCTAGTCTTGTCTGTCTAGTCTTGTCTGTCTAGTCTTGTCTGTCTAGTCTTGTCTGTCTAGTCTTGTCTGTCTAGTCTTGTCTGTCTAGCTGTCTAGTCTTGTCTGTCTAGTCTTGTCTGTCTAGTCTTGTCTGTCTAGTCTTGTCTGTCTAGTCTTGTCTGTCTAGTCTTGTCTGTCTAGTCTTGTCTGTCTAGTCTTGTCTGTCTAGTCTTGTCTGTCTAGTCTTGTCTGTCTAGTCTTGTCTGTCTAGTCTTGTCTGTCTAGTCTTGTCTGTCTAGTCTTGTCTGTCTAGTCTTGTCTGTCTAGTCTTGTCTGTCTAGTCTTGTCTGTCTAGTCTTGTCTGTCTAGTCTTGTCTGTCTAGTCTTGTCTGTCTAGTCTTGTCTGTCTAGTCTTGTCTGTCTAGTCTTGTCTGTCTAGTCTTGTCTGTCTAGTCTTGTCTGTCTAGTCTTGTCTGTCTAGTCTTGTCTGTCTAGTCTTGTCTGTCTAGTCTTGTCTGTCTAGTCTTGTCTGTCTAGTCTTGTCTGTCTAGTCTTGTCTGTCTAGTCTTGTCTGTCTAGTCTTGTCTGTCTAGTCTTGTCTGTCTAGTCTTGTCTGTCTAGTCTTGTCTGTCTAGTCTTGTCTGTCTAGTCTTGTCTGTCTAGTCTTGTCTGTCTAGTCTTGTCTGTCTAGTCTTGTCTGTCTAGTCTTGTCTGTCTAGTCTTGTCTGTCTAGTCTTGTCTGTCTAGTCTTGTCTGTCTAGTCTTGTCTGTCTAGTCTTGTCTGTCTAGTCTTGTCTGTCTAGTCTTGTCTGTCTAGTCTTGTCTGTCTAGTCTTGTCTGTCTAGTCTTGTCTGTCTAGTCTTGTCTGTCTAGTCTTGTCTGTCTAGTCTTGTCTGTCTAGTCTTGTCTGTCTAGTCTTGTCTGTCTAGTCTTGTCTGTCTAGTCTTGTCTGTCTAGTCTTGTCTGTCTAGTCTTGTCTGTCTAGTCTTGTCTGTCTAGTCTTGTCTGTCTAGTCTTGTCTGTCTAGTCTTGTCTGTCTAGTCTTGTCTGTCTAGTCTTGTCTGTCTAGTCTTGTCTGTCTAGTCTTGTCTGTCTAGTCTTGTCTGTCTAGTCTTGTCTGTCTAGTCTTGTCTGTCTAGTCTTGTCTGTCTAGTCTTGTCTGTCTAGTCTTGTCTGTCTAGTCTTGTCTGTCTAGTCTTGTCTGTCTAGTCTTGTCTGTCTAGTCTTGTCTGTCTAGTCTTGTCTGTCTAGTCTTGTCTGTCTAGTCTTGTCTGTCTAGTCTTGTCTGTCTAGTCTTGTCTGTCTAGTCTTGTCTGTCTAGTCTTGTCTGTCTAGTCTTGTCTGTCTAGTCTTGTCTGTCTAGTCTTGTCTGTCTAGTCTTGTCTGTCTAGTCTTGTCTGTCTAGTCTTGTCTGTCTAGTCTTGTCTGTCTAGTCTTGTCTGTCTAGTCTTGTCTGTCTAGTCTTGTCTGTCTAGTCTTGTCTGTCTAGTCTTGTCTGTCTAGTCTTGTCTGTCTAGTCTTGTCTGTCTAGTCTTGTCTGTCTAGTCTTGTCTGTCTAGTCTTGTCTGTCTAGTCTTGTCTGTCTAGTCTTGTCTGTCTAGTCTTGTCTGTCTAGTCTTGTCTGTCTAGTCTTGTCTGTCTAGTCTTGTCTGTCTAGTCTTGTCTGTCTAGTCTTGTCTGTCTAGTCTTGTCTGTCTAGTCTTGTCTGTCTAGTCTTGTCTGTCTAGTCTTGTCTGTCTAGTCTTGTCTGTCTAGTCTTGTCTGTCTAGTCTTGTCTGTCTAGTCTTGTCTGTCTAGTCTTGTCTGTCTAGTCTTGTCTGTCTAGTCTTGTCTGTCTAGTCTTGTCTGTCTAGTCTTGTCTGTCTAGTCTTGTCTGTCTAGTCTTGTCTGTCTAGTCTTGTCTGTCTAGTCTTGTCTGTCTAGTCTTGTCTGTCTAGTCTTGTCTGTCTAGTCTTGTCTGTCTAGTCTTGTCTGTCTAGTCTTGTCTGTCTAGTCTTGTCTGTCTAGTCTTGTCTGTCTAGTCTTGTCTGTCTAGTCTTGTCTGTCTAGTCTTGTCTGTCTAGTCTTGTCTGTCTAGTCTTGTCTGTCTAGTCTTGTCTGTCTAGTCTTGTCTGTCTAGTCTTGTCTGTCTAGTCTTGTCTGTCTAGTCTTGTCTGTCTAGTCTTGTCTGTCTAGTCTTGTCTGTCTAGTCTTGTCTGTCTAGTCTTGTCTGTCTAGTCTTGTCTGTCTAGTCTTGTCTGTCTAGTCTTGTCTGTCTAGTCTTGTCTGTCTAGTCTTGTCTGTCTAGTCTTGTCTGTCTAGTCTTGTCTGTCTAGTCTTGTCTGTCTAGTCTTGTCTGTCTAGTCTTGTCTGTCTAGTCTTGTCTGTCTAGTCTTGTCTGTCTAGTCTTGTCTGTCTAGTCTTGTCTGTCTAGTCTTGTCTGTCTAGTCTTGTCTGTCTAGTCTTGTCTGTCTAGTCTTGTCTGTCTAGTCTTGTCTGTCTAGTCTTGTCTGTCTAGTCTTGTCTGTCTAGTCTTGTCTGTCTAGTCTTGTCTGTCTAGTCTTGTCTGTCTAGTCTTGTCTGTCTAGTCTTGTCTGTCTAGTCTTGTCTGTCTAGTCTTGTCTGTCTAGTCTTGTCTGTCTAGTCTTGTCTGTCTAGTCTTGTCTGTCTAGTCTTGTCTGTCTAGTCTTGTCTGTCTAGTCTTGTCTGTCTAGTCTTGTCTGTCTAGTCTTGTCTGTCTAGTCTTGTCTGTCTAGTCTTGTCTGTCTAGTCTTGTCTGTCTAGTCTTGTCTGTCTAGTCTTGTCTGTCTAGTCTTGTCTGTCTAGTCTTGTCTGTCTAGTCTTGTCTGTCTAGTCTTGTCTGTCTAGTCTTGTCTGTCTAGTCTTGTCTGTCTAGTCTTGTCTGTCTAGTCTTGTCTGTCTAGTCTTGTCTGTCTAGTCTTGTCTGTCTAGTCTTGTCTGTCTAGTCTTGTCTGTCTAGTCTTGTCTGTCTAGTCTTGTCTGTCTAGTCTTGTCTGTCTAGTCTTGTCTGTCTAGTCTTGTCTGTCTAGTCTTGTCTGTCTAGTCTTGTCTGTCTAGTCTTGTCTGTCTAGTCTTGTCTGTCTAGTCTTGTCTGTCTAGTCTTGTCTGTCTAGTCTTGTCTGTCTAGTCTTGTCTGTCTAGTCTTGTCTGTCTAGTCTTGTCTGTCTAGTCTTGTCTGTCTAGTCTTGTCTGTCTAGTCTTGTCTGTCTAGTCTTGTCTGTCTAGTCTTGTCTGTCTAGTCTTGTCTGTCTAGTCTTGTCTGTCTAGTCTTGTCTGTCTAGTCTTGTCTGTCTAGTCTTGTCTGTCTAGTCTTGTCTGTCTAGTCTTGTCTGTCTAGTCTTGTCTGTCTAGTCTTGTCTGTCTAGTCTTGTCTGTCTAGTCTTGTCTGTCTAGTCTTGTCTGTCTAGTCTTGTCTGTCTAGTCTTGTCTGTCTAGTCTTGTCTGTCTAGTCTTGTCTGTCTAGTCTTGTCTGTCTAGTCTTGTCTGTCTAGTCTTGTCTGTCTAGTCTTGTCTGTCTAGTCTTGTCTGTCTAGTCTTGTCTGTCTAGTCTTGTCTGTCTAGTCTTGTCTGTCTAGTCTTGTCTGTCTAGTCTTGTCTGTCTAGTCTTGTCTGTCTAGTCTTGTCTGTCTAGTCTTGTCTGTCTAGTCTTGTCTGTCTAGTCTTGTCTGTCTAGTCTTGTCTGTCTAGTCTTGTCTGTCTAGTCTTGTCTGTCTAGTCTTGTCTGTCTAGTCTTGTCTGTCTAGTCTTGTCTGTCTAGTCTTGTCTGTCTAGTCTTGTCTGTCTAGTCTTGTCTGTCTAGTCTTGTCTGTCTAGTCTTGTCTGTCTAGTCTTGTCTGTCTAGTCTTGTCTGTCTAGTCTTGTCTGTCTAGTCTTGTCTGTCTAGTCTTGTCTGTCTAGTCTTGTCTGTCTAGTCTGTCTGTCTAGTCTTGTCTGTCTAGTCTTGTCTGTCTAGTCTTGTCTGTCTAGTCTTGTCTGTCTAGTCTTGTCTGTCTAGTCTTGTCTGTCTAGTCTTGTCTGTCTGGTCTTGTCTGTCTAGTCTTGTCTGTCTAGTCTTGTCTGTCTAGTCTTGTCTGTCTAGTCTTGTCTGTCTAGTCTTGTCTGTCTAGTCTTGTCTGTCTAGTCTTGTCTGTCTAGTCTTGTCTGTCTAGTCTTGTCTGTCTAGTCTTGTCTGTCTAGTCTTGTCTGTCTAGTCTTGTCTGTCTAGTCTTGTCTGTCTAGTCTTGTCTGTCTAGTCTTGTCTGTCTAGTCTTGTCTGTCTAGTCTTGTCTGTCTAGTCTTGTCTGTCTAGTCTTGTCTGTCTAGTCTTGTCTGTCTAGTCTTGTCTGTCTAGTCTTGTCTGTCTAGTCTTGTCTGTCTAGTCTTGTCTGTCTAGTCTTGTCTTGTCTGTCTAGTCTTGTCTGTCTAGTCTTGTCTGTCTAGTCTTGTCTGTCTAGTCTTGTCTGTCTAGTCTTGTCTGTCTAGTCTTGTCTGTCTAGTCTTGTCTGTCTAGTCTTGTCTGTCTAGTCTTGTCTGTCTAGTCTTGTCTGTCTAGTCTTGTCTGTCTAGTCTTGTCTGTCTAGTCTTGTCTGTCTAGTCTTGTCTGTCTAGTCTTGTCTGTCTAGTCTTGTCTGTCTAGTCTTGTCTGTCTAGTCTTGTCTGTCTAGTCTTGTCTGTCTAGTCTTGTCTGTCTAGTCTTGTCTGTCTAGTCTTGTCTGTCTAGTCTTGTCTGTCTAGTCTTGTCTGTCTAGTCTTGTCTGTCTAGTCTTGTCTTGTCTGTCTAGTCTTGTCTGTCTAGTCTTGTCTGTCTAGTCTTGTCTGTCTAGTCTTGTCTGTCTAGTCTTGTCTGTCTAGTCTTGTCTGTCTAGTCTTGTCTGTCTAGTCTTGTCTGTCTAGTCTTGTCTGTCTAGTCTTGTCAGTCTAGTCTTGTCTGTCTAGTCTTGTCTGTCTAGTCTTGTCTGTCTAGTCTTGTCTGTCTAGTCTTGTCTGTCTAGTCTTGTCTGTCTAGTCTTGTCTGTCTAGTCTTGTCTGTCTAGTCTTGTCTGTCTAGTCTTGTCTGTCTAGTCTTGTCTGTCTAGTCTTGTCTGTCTAGTCTTGTCTGTCTAGTCTTGTCTGTCTAGTCTTGTCTGTCTAGTCTTGTCTGTCTAGTCTTGTCTGTCTAGTCTTGTCTGTCTAGTCTTGTCTGTCTAGTCTTGTCTGTCTAGTCTTGTCTGTCTAGTCTTGTCTGTCTAGTCTTGTCTGTCTAGTCTTGTCTGTCTAGTCTTGTCTGTCTAGTCTTGTCTGTCTAGTCTTGTCTGTCTAGTCTTGTCTGTCTAGTCTTGTCTGTCTAGTCTTGTCTGTCTAGTCTTGTCTGTCTAGTCTTGTCTGTCTAGTCTTGTCTGTCTAGTCTTGTCTGTCTAGTCTTGTCTGTCTAGTCTTGTCTGTCTAGTCTTGTCTGTCTAGTCTTGTCTGTCTAGTCTTGTCTGTCTAGTCTTGTCTGTCTAGTCTTGTCTGTCTAGTCTTGTCTGTCTAGTCTTGTCTGTCTAGTCTTGTCTGTCTAGTCTTGTCTGTCTAGTCTTGTCTGTCTAGTCTTGTCTGTCTAGTCTTGTCTGTCTAGTCTTGTCTGTCTAGTCTTGTCTGTCTAGTCTTGTCTGTCTAGTCTTGTCTGTCTAGTCTTGTCTGTCTAGTCTTGTCTGTCTAGTCTTGTCTGTCTAGTCTTGTCTGTCTAGTCTTGTCTGTCTAGTCTTGTCTGTCTAGTCTTGTCTGTCTAGTCTTGTCTGTCTAGTCTTGTCTGTCTAGTCTTGTCTGTCTAGTCTTGTCTGTCTAGTCTTGTCTGTCTAGTCTTGTCTGTCTAGTCTTGTCTGTCTAGTCTTGTCTGTCTAGTCTTGTCTGTCTAGTCTTGTCTGTCTAGTCTTGTCTGTCTAGTCTTGTCTGTCTAGTCTTGTCTGTCTAGTCTTGTCTGTCTAGTCTTGTCTGTCTAGTCTTGTCTGTCTAGTCTTGTCTGTCTAGTCTTGTCTGTCTAGTCTTGTCTGTCTAGTCTTGTCTGTCTAGTCTTGTCTGTCTAGTCTTGTCTGTCTAGTCTTGTCTGTCTAGTCTTGTCTGTCTAGTCTTGTCTGTCTAGTCTTGTCTGTCTAGTCTTGTCTGTCTAGTCTTGTCTGTCTAGTCTTGTCTGTCTAGTCTTGTCTGTCTAGTCTTGTCTGTCTAGTCTTGTCTGTCTAGTCTTGTCTGTCTAGTCTTGTCTGTCTAGTCTTGTCTGTCTAGTCTTGTCTGTCTAGTCTTGTCTGTCTAGTCTTGTCTGTCTAGTCTTGTCTGTCTAGTCTTGTCTGTCTAGTCTTGTCTGTCTAGTCTTGTCTGTCTAGTCTTGTCTGTCTAGTCTTGTCTGTCTAGTCTTGTCTGTCTAGTCTTGTCTGTCTAGTCTTGTCTGTCTAGTCTTGTCTGTCTAGTCTTGTCTGTCTAGTCTTGTCTGTCTAGTCTTGTCTGTCTAGTCTTGTCTGTCTAGTCTTGTCTGTCTAGTCTTGTCTGTCTAGTCTTGTCTGTCTAGTCTTGTCTGTCTAGTCTTGTCTGTCTAGTCTTGTCTGTCTAGTCTTGTCTGTCTAGTCTTGTCTGTCTAGTCTTGTCTGTCTAGTCTTGTCTGTCTAGTCTTGTCTGTCTAGTCTTGTCTGTCTAGTCTTGTCTGTCTAGTCTTGTCTGTCTAGTCTTGTCTGTCTAGTCTTGTCTGTCTAGTCTTGTCTGTCTAGTCTTGTCTGTCTAGTCTTGTCTGTCTAGTCTTGTCTGTCTAGTCTTGTCTGTCTAGTCTTGTCTGTCTAGTCTTGTCTGTCTAGTCTTGTCTGTCTAGTCGTGTCTAGTCTGTCTTGTCTGTCTAGTCTTGTCTGGCTAGTCCTATCTGTGTATTCATGTTTATATAGTCTGGAAGCTAGTTAAACAACAAACTGCAAGAAATAACTCTTTCATTATTTATCATTAACATTTCTTAATTAGCAATAAAGATAATAAATAATACAAATTATTAACCGATAATTAAAAAAGAATTGTAAAAACACCGAACAACAATTAATACCCTATTGATTGTCGCCGCAATCTTACCGTATAAGACCGAAATTATATTTACTTTCTGCCAAGGAAACATATAGAATGTGATAAGCGTGCGAAAAACAACACGGGCATTTACACTAAACAAGATTAGTTGTCCACGCAACGCTATCGCCGGTCGGGTCTTCGATATAAAAGCGCTGGACGAAATCGCCAATTCAATATTAATACGACACACGCTGCACAGAGTAAAGATATAAACAGATTTGGGTTTTTTGTTTTGGGAATCGGTATTATTTAAAATGTCGAGCATAATCGATTCGATTTTGACCGTTATCAACAGTCAGATGAAGTTGTCCAAAGACCAGGATTTTGTCACGTTGGAGGAGGTTTCTTGGCACAATAAGGCTAAAGACTGTTGGGTGGTTATCTACGACAGGGTTTACGACCTGACGGATTTTCTCTATGAGGTAAATATTCTGAATAAAAAATTGAACAATACGAATATAGGGGTGAAACTAAACTAATTATAGATACAATCATACCAACTTATTAAAGCGGAACATAGCTTGAATATATAAATATATTCTACTTTTTCGTAGCTCTATAATATTATTAAATCTTTTTAAGGCTACAAAACAAATCTCATCTCATCTGTTGAAACAAAACAAATATTTGTCCGTTTTCACTAGCAATCAGTCCACTCTCATGGCACTAAAACTATTTAAATAACTTTTGTTAAGATCAGATCTTTATATTTAACCCAAGTGAATAGCTGCACTGATGAGAGATAGATCTCGAATAAACTAAATAAAATAAAAATAATAATATAATAATAAAAAAATATTAAGCTAAAACAAAAACTAGATCTTGTTTTCAACTTTCAGATCTTGTAATCAACTTTGTTTTTAAGATCAGATCTTTCTATTAACCCAAGTGCATAGTTGCACTGATGAGAGATAGATCTCGCACCGCGTGTGCAGATGGTTATTCACTTGGGTTTAGTAGAAAGATCTGGATCTTCAAAACAATGTTATTGATTTAAAGGAAAATTAATATACAACTTTTCTTAAAAAAGTTATTTTGTAAACACAATCAAAATTGTGACGAAAACTTGATAAATCAAGGCTAATTAGTGTAAGAATCATAATAAATATTCAAGTTAGATAAATCAAAATAAACATTAGATTAAAAAAAATGTTTTTATAACAGATGTTATATAAAAAAATGTTTTGAAAACATGCAGAAATCAAGCCAATCAAACGATTAGAAAATACTAGAATAATATTATCATAAAAAAGGCAAAACAAATTTTTGCGGTATATTTTTTCGCATAGTAACAATAAACAATTTCAACATTTATCAAAACGCATAGAAAATATTGAATTTGTGAGGCAAGTAAGATATGCGAGACAAGGTAAATTTGATTCATCAACTACGAAAACTACGGGAAATCTACGAAATTTAAAGAAATTTATATGATTTTACTTTGTTTTCTGCAAATTGCGTAATCTCGCTAACATTAACAAGTAGACTACACAGACAAGACCAGTTTATTGAAGGAAAACTAGATTAAATGTGCAAGACTAAACCATTGTTTTATTTTATAGCATCCTGGTGGAAGTGATATTTTACTGGAGTACGCCGGACGTGACGCGTCCGTAGCGTTTCGAGGATCTGGACACAGTGCGAGCGCAATTGTTTCGCTGGAAAGATATTTAATCGGAGAACTTCCGATCGCGGAGAGAATTTTCCGTAAGCCCGGAGGCTACACGCTCTCGGACATTCCCGTCTAGACTAGAGAGCTAGTTTTTCGGCACTCAGGGAGCAAGATTTCCGATAACTCGTGTAAATTTTAAGACACTATTAGTTTTTTTCTTTTGCAGTATTTATTTTGATTGTTGTTTCTGGTTTTATTTATTTTGCTATTTATTCGATTCATAAGCTCTTGCAAAATGAGATTTTGCAATATTCATTTGAAATACAAGAAACTGATATCAGCTTATGACGAAGAAACGATTTTATGTTATATCTAATTCCAGTATTAACTTATTTATTTGATTCTGTATTGAACGGTCAATAAACTTTTTATAAGATTTTAAACACGTATTTTGTATATTTTCTTCCCAACAAACTGACCAGACAATCTACAGAGTGGCCCAAAAGTAAGTATACAACAATACATTTATTATTTATTTTTTTAATTACGGGTTTAATTGCATATTTAATTCCGAAGGTGCTCAAAATGTCCATCTTCGGCATTGGTCCATTCCTGCAACCTATTCAACTTCACAATAACCATTCAAGTTAGAATGAATGTATTCAAATGCATATAATCTGTATACCTACTTTTGGGCCACTCTGTATATAAAACAAACTATGTATAGGGTCTTCCAATAAGAGGTTTCATTTTCTATAGCCCGCTATTTTAACATTTGTCATGAGTCAACCTGTAGCTATTTGACAGCTGACAGGTAAATACTACGCCAATAAAAAAAATGGAACGATTCAACAACGCATCGAAATAATTAGAATTCAATTAAAAAATGGTGAAAATTTCGCGGTCACAATTCCCATTTTTGGGTCGTCGTGAATTGTGAAACTGGTGGCAAAGTTTGAGCTGTTATGGCAAGTAAAGTACTCTATACACGCTACTGTCTGCCGGAGAGGTACCTGTACAGGTTTGCCCGTGCAGGTCAACCGCAGCGTGCATGGGGACGTTCCAGTATACCGGAGCGGTCTTCAGTTCTTTTTGCGATTGCATCGATTGAGGACGATGACTATAAATACATTTTTGTTTATTGTTTTACAGTGAAAAATCTGGGAAATGCATAATCAATATAAGCATATTCAATATCATATATAAGCCCAGCAACTTATATACCAATACATTCAAGACCACTACATTCCAAAACACACTAGAAACAGCTCACGTGACTTGCACAGGTCCACCGTCGAAATAATTAATTTTCGATCTTGCTCCGGTCGCCTGCACAGGTTCAAAAATCTACACAGGTCTATTCCCACACACGCTCCAGTCTACCTGCGCAGGCAAACCTGCACAGCTAGACCTCTCTGCTCGACCGTTGTGTGTATAGCGGCCATTAGTGATGTAAAGAACCGAACTCGTTCACGACGCTCAAGAACACCTGAGAATATTGCTGTTGTAGCTCATAGTGTTGAGGAAATACCAGGTTTGTCCATTTCTCGTCGATATTTGGAATTGCGCATTCCACAAACGACATATTTTGTTATTTTGTCGACATTTTATTTTCATTCCACACCGAATTTTGCATAAAGACAGTTAAGTTTTAAAGTTCAGTTAAGATAAGAACTCAGGTCTACCGACCATCAACAACGTCGTGTCTCTGCTGATTGGATCCTTGAAATGCATCACTGATCCGGAATTTCATCGCAAATTCGTTTTGAGTGATGAAGCCCATTTTCACCTCGAAGGGTACGTTAACAAACAGAATTGTCGCAGTTGGGGCTCGGAAAACCCATTGATTATTGATGGAAAGCTTCTCCATCCTCGACGTGTGACTGTTTGGTGCGTTTTTGGTCTTTTTCGAAAATGAGGCTGGAGCAACTGTTACGGTGAACGGATTGCGCTATCGAACGATGATTAATGATTTTGAATGGCCGGAATTGGAAGATATTGATGTGGACTACGTTTATTTTCAACAAGACGGCGCTACGTGCCACACAAGTAACGATACCATCGCTCTTGCGTGAAAAGTTTCCTGACCGTGTCATTTCTCGAAGAGGCGATTACGATTGGTCACCGAGATCTTGTGATTTAACACCTCTAGACTTTTTCCTTTGGGCCTACGTGGAAGATAAGGTCTATGCCAATGGTCCGCAGTCGATTCAAGACCTCAAAGATGGAATCCGTGAAGTTATGGAGGACGAAGTTATAAAGAAAAGAAAAGAAATTTCATGAGAAGATTATGGTCCTCAAAGCGTAGCCGTGGCGGCCATTTAGCTAATATTGTTTTGCATTATTAATGGCATACCTTCTCATTTACAATCAAATAAATATGATATTTAAGACAATACTAGGTAACACTAGACAATACTAGTGAACACTAGACTATACAAGTCAACACTTGACAATACAAGTCAACACTAGACAATACTAGTGAATAGTAGACAATACTAGTTAATACTAGACAATACAAGTTATCACTAGACAATACTAGTTAACCCTAGACAATACTAGTTAACACTAGACAATACTAGTTAGTACTAGATAAAACTAGTTAATACCAGACAAAACTAGTTATCACTAGACAATACTAGTTAACCCTAGACAATACTAGTTAACACTAGACAATACTCGTTAGTACTAGACAATACTACTTAATACTAGACAATACTAGTTAACACTAGACAACATTAGTTAACACTAGAGGACACTATTTAACACTATATAATATTAGTTATTACTAGACAATACTGGAGAATAATATTTAATATATTACAAGACTAAATAGGAGTTAAATCTGTTTTCTCTAAGAAAAATAGTAGTTTATGATACAAGTGTAACAATACTAGTTAAGACTAGACAATTCTAGTTATCGCTAGACAATACTAGTTAACCCTACACCATACTAGTTAACGCTAGACAATGCTAGTTAGAACTAGACAATACCAGTTAATACTAGACAATACCAGTGAAAATTGGACAACACTAGAGAACCCTAGTTAACACTAGACAATACTAATTACCACTATATAATACTGGACAATATTATACAATATAAGACAGGACTAAATATGAGCTAAAACTGTTTTCTCTAATTGTAAGAAAAATAGTAGTTAATGATACACGAGTGACAATACTAGTTAACACTAAACAATATAAGTTATCACTAGACAATACTAGTTGACACTAGGTAGTGTTAACTAGTATTTCCTAGGGTTAACTAGTTAACACTAAATAGTGACAAGCTAGTACTAGACTATAATAATTAATACTAGACAATACTAGGGAACACTAGATAACATAAGTTAACACTAGACAATACTAGTTGTCACTTGTAAATACTGGATAATATTATACTTTTTAAGAGAGAAAAAGGAAAATAGTAGTTTATGATTAAGTGTGTGAAGAAGGACGTTTGTGCATGAGTAGCGAAGTTTAAATCGCAATAAAACTTGATTCAAAATAAGAAAAATTAATCAATTTTAATATACGTCAGAAAATTTATTATTTAGTTATTTTCAATTTTCACGTCTTTTTTTTTGTTTAGTGACGCGTGTTGTTATCATAGTAACAACAAACAGAAATCGTTTAATAATGAAACTTCGTTTACATTGAATTGAAAAATTCACTATATTCTTACCACACTTATACTATGTAAAAATGTTATACAACTTGTTATTCACAGTAATATAAATTTCTACACATATCACGACTTAAATTTCGACTATCTCTATATTGACTATATTGACTATCTCTTGAAAATGACCGTCAAACGTCGAAACTTAAGTCGTGATATGTGTTGAAATTTATATTACTGTGAATAACAAGTTGTATAACATTTTTACATAGTATAAGTGTGGTAAGAACATAGTCAATTTTTCAATTCAATGTAAGTATGAATTACTACGTAGTAACTGTCGCAACCATCCTATTCATAAACTTCGTTTGATTTACATGGGACTTTCACGCACGATTTGGATACTTTTACACACGATTATAATAACGGCATCCTTCACATAGAATAATTTACTTATTAAAGTATTCATTTTGGTGTGCAAGTAGATAAAAATATATTGACCTGCTTGAATTGGACCCAAAGTAAACATTTTTGATAAATAACGAATCGGCAAACTGTTTCTACAGAAAATATTTTGAATAGGGAAAATCTCTACTGAAAATATTTTCAGTTTCAACGGCTTTCTTTTCTAACCCGGAAAGTCAATAAACCTTCTATTCATTTTAATACGAGCTCTCGTGCCAAACTAAAATAGATACTGATTTGTAAACGAATTTCTCTAAAAATTAAATTAGACGGAACTGCATGTTTTCCTTATCACCAAAGATTTCATAAGAGTTCTCAATATATACGTAAATTATCTTTACAAGCTGTCTGTCGAGACTTGTGCGTCAGTCTTGTTTGTCTAGTGGTCTTTATCTAGTTTTATTTGTCCAGTCTTGTCTGTCTAGTCTTGTCTGTCTAGTCTTGTCTGTCTAGTCTTGTCTGTCTAGTCTTGTCTGTCTAGTCTTGTCTGTCTAGTCTTGTCTGTCTAGTCTTGTCTGTCTAGTCTTGTCTGTCTAGTCTTGTCTGTCTAGTCTTGTCTGTCTTGTCTTGTCTGTCTAGTCTTGTCTGTCTAGTCTTGTCTGTCTAGTCTTGTCTGTCTAGTCTTGTCTGTCTAGTCTTGTCTGTCTAGTCTTGTCTGTCTAGTCTTGTCTGTCTAGTCTTGTCTGTCTAGTCTTGTCTGTCTAGTCTTGTCTGTCTAGTCTTGTCTGTCTAGTCTTGTCTGTCTAGTCTTGTCTGTCTAGTCTTGTCTGTCTAGTCTTGTCTGTCTAGTCTTGTCTGTCTAGTCTTGTCTGTCTAGTCTTGTCTGTCTAGTCTTGTCTGTCTAGTCTTGTCTGTCTAGTCTTGTCTGTCTAGTCTTGTCTGTCTAGTCTTGTCTTCTAGTCTAATCTGTCTTGTACCGGCAGGAACTCGGGGCGCTAAGCCATGACATCAGAGAGCAATACAAAAAACCTAAGGTCATAGTAGAGGATTTGAAAGTTAAGTATCCTTACTGGGGTTGTCCACTAATAGACAACAGAGGGGATATCGTTGGGCAGCGGAGCTGGACGTAGTGTTGCTGAACCAAGGGACACAGCAGGCACTAGTTAGGGGTACTGCGCATTCCATAATAGACCATAATAGACTTTCTGTTCGCATAACATCGGAAACAGGATCCAAGACTGGAAGGTACTCAGTCTTGAAACCCTGAGCGATCACCGATACATATCATATAAAATAGAAGCAGACTCACCAAGGAAAGACATACAACAAGGAAAAGAGAACGGATTGAGTACAAAACCTTAACATAGAAGTACTAAAAGGAAATTGCAGGCAACAATAAAAAATGCTGATACACTTGTTCAGGTCATGAGCAGGGCATGTAACTCAACGTTACCCAAGAAAAGTGAAGTAACTAGGAGGAAAGTGGTATACTGGTGGTCAGACGAAATATCTAACCTGAGGGCTTCGTGCGTTGCTGTTAGAAGAAAATGTCAGCGACAAAAACTAAAAAAGACGATGACGAAAAGCTCAAAACGCTAACGGACCTATAAAGACCGATTCTCACATACGCGACAATCAGCCACGCGACGTCGCGCGACATAGTCTGTCAAATAATGATTACATTGTTTTAAATGGGCAAGTTCTTACTATGGCTACGCGACAGCTGCTACAAGTTGCTATGCCGCGCGCTGTCGCTGGGATTATTTCGTGAGCGCTTAAGGTCGGTTCCCATATGCGCGACACACAGCTACGCGACGTCGTGCGACATCGCCTGTCAAATAATGATTACATTGTTTTAGCCCTAGTGAGAACGTGCCCATTTAAAACAATGTAATCATTATTTGACAGGCGATGTCGCTTGACGTCGCGTAGCTGAATGTTGCGCATGAGAATCAGCCTTTATTTTACGTTTTGTCGCGCGGCGTCCACTGACTTCGACCAATAGCAATTTAGTATAACGGCGACTTACATAACCACAAATATTTGTGTTTATTTTTACAAATTACTCTCGTGTTAAATATAGAGTTTAGTATTAAAATATAGATCTGATCCCATCTGCACCCAATATTTTATTTTCCTCTTCTTTTCGTTTAATTTCTCATTTTCATGGCTAAGACGAAAAAATCATCATCGGAACTTGACATTTTGAAAATATAACTTAACCTGAAATGTAGAGAAACTGCAGATTTGACACTTGCAGCAAAGAATCGCGTAGCTGAGTATCGCATATATGAGAATACCTAGTAGCGACACCACAATTCGCGACACTTCATCGTGTAGCTGAGTGTCGCGTATATGAGAATCGGCCTAATAGAAGCAGAAACATAGAACTGAGATAAGCAATAGCCAAAGCAAAATAATCACATTGGCAAAAACTCTGCGAGGACGTAGACAAGGACGTATGGGGAGATGCCTTCCAGCTATGCATGAAGAAACATAGAGTGCTACCGCCAAACACTCAAATGCCAATGAATGACGTGAAAGGAGTTGTAGATGAACCTTTTGTCTGGGAACAACCAGAGGTTAGTCAGATACCGCTATTTACCGAGGAGGAACTCACCAAACCAAAAGACCGAATCCACAACAGTAGAGCTCCAGGCCCAGATGGCATCCCAACTGAGATTATTAAAATCGCAGCCGTCGATCAATCAAAATTTGTTCTAGATGTAATGCATGCAGAACTAAATGACGGGAACTTTCCAAGAACTGGAAGTGCCCAAGGTTTGTCGCGCTCCGCAAGGGTGTCAAACCATCAGGCGGTCCATCATCGTATAGACCCCGGCGTCACGCCGGGGAAGCTGCTGGTGGACAGACTTAAAAGAGGACTTGAGGCAGGCATCAGATTGTCCAGAAGACAATTTGAATTCAGAGAGCGCAGATCCACTTTCAGCGCAATGGAAGCGGTCCTAACACTTGCAGAGGAAGCTAGAAGTGGCACCGAAAGGACAAGGAAGTTATGTGCATTAATTAAGTTTTACGTTAGAAAGGCTTTTAACCCCTTGACATAGGAATAAAATGACTTTGACATGTCCAAATACATGTGATCTTACATGACGTCTTCATGATCATACATGACGTCTTAGAGACGTCATTGTATGTCAAGGGGTTAACAGTGCTAGTTTGAAAGTAATAATGAAAGAACTAACCGAAAGAGAAATAGCGCCTTACCTCCTGCGCATGGTAAGAAGCTACTTCGATAATAGAACACTGCTGTTACAGGCACATGGAGTTTCGCTAGAGATAGAACTGGGAGTAGCAGGGTCCCACAAGGTTCAGCTTTGGGCCCAACTTTGTGGAACATTTTGTATGATGACGTCCTAAGATTGAAACTTCTACGCCACACTATGAAACGCCACACACTGAAAGTGCCACACTCATTGGCTTTGCAGACGACCTGGCGCTCGTGGTCTCAGCAAAAAAGCAACCCATGCTAATGCAAGCGGCAAACCGCGCAATAATCGATTGGATGACATCAAACAACCCGAGCCTTGCTCCCGAAAAGTCTGAAGCAGTGTTACTGACCAGAATAAGGATACTCAACGCAATACAGTTTAAAGTGCAACATACATATATAAGCCCAAAGAACGAAATTACATACCTCGGGGTATTCATAGACAAGAGCCTTTCCTTCGGACCACACCTCACGAAGGCAGCAGTTAAAGGTATGAAGGTAATGGTGGCATTGAACAGAATTATGCCCAATGAAGGCGGGCCTAAAAGCTCTAAACGTAAACTCCTTGGTACGATCGTACAATCCACAAAACTATATGCTGCCCCAATATGGGCACAAATATGGGCAGTAGAAAGCAATGTTTACAAACTTGCGAAAATTTAAAGAAAAACTGCAATCAGGATCTGTAGCGCATACAAGGCTGTATCGGGGGAAGCAGTTTTGGTAATAGCTGGTATAGACCCCATAGAGCTCTTGGTAAAGCAGAGAACCGAACTGCATGAGATCGGATGTGATAGGCAATCTAGAAATGCCGCTAGAAAAAATCTCCTAGCAGAATGGCAACAAAAATGGTGGGCGTCCAAAAAGGCCAATGAACGAAGTTGATCATACCAGATATGACTACATGGGTCAACATGAAGCATGGTGAGACTAACTTTTACCTAACTCAGTTCCTCACATAGCATGGGTGCTTGAACTACTCTCCGCGACTCCGCGACTACTTGAAATAAACATGCGCCGCCGCAGATGACTTGTGTGAATACTTTGGCGATGTGAACTCTGTAAGACACACAATATTTGACTGCTGGAGGTGGCAAGTAGAAAGAGACGAGCTAACAGCCCAACATGGAGATACAGTTTAACGCAAGAACGGTAATGAGTTGCTGCAAAATAAAGAAAATTGGGATGGGATGGCCAGATAGATTCGTTAAAATCGTTATTTCCTCTAAGGAAAATGACGAAAAACTGAGAAGACGCTATAGAAAAATCCCATCTTAACTACAACAACCACGTTGAAGATTCTACCTGTGGTTCCGGTGTATTTGGAGATGTTCGTAGGCTATTTATCTGTTCAGTTCCCTACTGCCAGTTACGTCCGTAAAAAAAGTCTGTCTAGTCTTGTCCGTCTAATCTTGTCCGTCTAGTCTTGTCCGTCCAGTCTTGTCCGTCCAGTCTTGTCCGTCTAGTCTTGTCCGTCTAGTCTTCTCCGTCTAGTCTTGTCCATCTAGTCTTTACGTCTAGTCTTGTCCGTCTAGTCTTGTCCGAATAGTCTTGTCCGCCTAGTCTAGTCCTTCTAGTCTTGTCTGTATAGTCTTGTCTCTCTAGTCTTGTCTGTCTAGTCTTGTCTGTCTAGTCTTGTGTGTCTAATCTTGTCTGTCTAGTCTTGTCTGTCTAATCTTGTCTGTCTAGTCTTGTCTGTCTAGTCTTGTCTCTCTAGTCTTGTCTGTCTAGTCTTGTCTGTCTACTCTTGTCTGTCTACTCTTGTCTGTCTAGTCTTGTCTGTCTACTCTTGTGTGTCTAATTCTGTCTGTCTAGTCTTGTCTGTCTAGTCTTGTCTGTCTAGTCTTGTCTGTCTAGTCTTGTCTGTCTAGTCTTGTCTGTCTAGTCTTGTCTGTCTAGTCTTGTCTGTCTAGTCTTGTCTGTCTAGTCTTGTCCGTCTAGTCTTGTCTGTCTAGTCTTGTCTGTCTAGTCTTGTCTATCTAGTCTTGTCTGTCTAGTTTTGTCTGTCTAGTCTTGTCTGTCTAGTCTTCTCTGTTTAGTCTTGTCTGTCTAGTCTTGTCTCTCTAGTCTTGTCTGTCTAGTCTTGTCTGTCCAGTCTCGTCTGTCTAGTCGTGTCTGCCTAGTTTTGTCTGTCTAGACTTGTCTTTCAAGTCAGATCTGTCTAGTGTATCTGTCTAGTCTTATCTGTGTAGTCTTATTTGTTAAGTATTGTTTGTCTAATCTTAGTTGTGCAATCTTGTATGGTTACTGTTATCTGGGCAGATTCGAGTTATCTCGGTGAAATTCTGCAATATATTGTGAAATTGGAAAATTAAATATAAAATAGAAAAGTGTCGATTATCTGCGATTTTTAGAAAATGTGATGAGTCAAAGTGTGGATTGCGTCAAACCGAGGAAAGCAAACAAAATCTCTGATTGAACCGCAACGAAAACAAAACGAAAGAGAAACGAATGTATTATTATATTTATTTAAATAATTTCGTATTATCTCGCGCAATTTTTACTGCGATTGCCATTGAATATTATAACCTTGACGGGTACTGTCTTGATCTCATCGGTTAGTTAAACTAATTTAATAAAGACCGCGTCAATTAATGGACTATTAAACGAAAAAATATTTTGCAATAGTGTCAAAACATCGGCAAAAAAACTTTATCGTTCAGTTGCATGGATAAGCTTGCAAAACATTCGAAAAAATAGGGTCACAAGATGTTTTATCAAAATCCGTTTGAATTTCATTTGCATTTCGATTTATTTTAAACAAATAATTTTTATTGATTCAAAAAATATATATTTTAATTTCATTGAACAAATAATTTTAATTAGTTTAAAGAAATTATTTTATTTACTAGAAACAAATAATTTAAGCAAACAATTTCATTTAATTTTATCAAATTATTTCAACATATTTAATTAATTCGTAAACATTCTTTAATTTTCGCAAAACTCGAAGACCAACGCTGGCGCTGATTGCTGTTTACAACAATCACACCACTCTGATTAAGATTTTTTAAACAAAAATTAGATTAATCTGGAAGCAATAACTAATTTAAGACAAGATCCCGTTTTGTTTGTCCACACATTTATAACCACATCTAATCATTGTTAGTCTTGTCAAATTCGAATAGATGATAGTATTTGAAATATAAGCTGTGAGTTAACAAGTAACTGATTAGTTAACTAACATAGTTAACACTTTAAGGAACGGAATTTTAGAAAATATATACAACTAAAAAAAACAAAACACGAAGTATTTATTGGACGATTTTAATGAAATTTACAGAATTTTATCTTGTAAATGAACTGCATCGATCGTAAAAAAATTAACTCAAAATTAACCAAAACAAATGAAGGAAATTAATAATGTGTTAAGCACTCATTAACACGTCGCCGTCGAGGCAAGCTAGTAATCAGGCTATCAATATCGACTTAGGGTTTTTCATTCTAAACTTCAACTTCAAACTTTCAAACTTCAAACACTGACGCTGGGAGCGTCAATGCCGCTGCGCTCGAATAGCGCCTCATACATTTCCATAGTGCATAATACTATCGCTATGTCGCGGCAGCTTTGACGCTGCGTGAGTGACGCAAGAGCCGCGTTGCTCGGAAGTCTACCTTTAGCGGGGCGCTCTATAACGCTGAACTTATTCTAACACCTATCCATTGAACTGTATAACTGTATATATATATATATATATATATATATATATATATATATATATATATATATATATATATATATATATAACGTAACTGAACTGTAATTGAACTGTAAATATGTTATATATACAGTTCAATGTTCAATGCATATCATATCCCAAACATGTTCGATCGATGATAGATCTGGAGAACGAGATGGCCAAGGTAACAAATTGATTTCGGCACCATCAAAAAACTGTCTTGTAATAGCCGCTGTGTGAGACCGAGCGTTATCTTGCTGAAAAATGGGGTTCTGTGAGGCATTTACATAGGGCACTAACACTGGCTGTAAAACGTTGTCAATATACCGAATCGCGTTACACTTGCTTCTAAAAAAAACTAAAGGATATCGACTACCATAGGCTATGGCCCCCAAACCATAACTCCCTGTGTAAGGGCCGCATGTCTTTCAGCAGCAAATTGTAAAGTTCTGCCGGTCACCGCGTCGGCGTCTCACTCTTCCGCGACCATCATGAGCCCATAAGCTGAACCGAGACTAATCGGAATAGTTGCATAGCCCGAAACATTGGTTGTAATTCTAGTTTTTGCAGATTTTGAAGTTGTTGTTGTAAGATCTAGACTAAGACAAATACCGTTTTGTATAGAGAATAAAATTCTATACAAGATTTATTTAGACAATTTTGCGAAAGTTTGCCTAGTTTGCTAGTTATAGCTAAAAGAGGAAGTTGCAAAATTTGTTCGCCTAAACATTGGTGGTATATCTAATTTTTGTAGAATTTGAAGAAGTTATTGTAAGAACTAGACTAAGATAAAAAGCATTTTGTATAGACAATTAAATTCTGCACAAGATTTATTTAGTCAATTTACCGAAATTGTGCCTAGTTTGCTAGTTATAGCTTAAACAGGAGGTTGCAAAATTTGTTCGCCGAAACATTGGTTGTATTTCTAGTTTTTGTAGAATTTGAAGGAGTTATTGTAAGAACTAAGCTAAGGCAAAAATCGTTTTGTATAGACAATTATATTCTGCATAAGATACATTGAGTCAATTTTCCAAAATTTTGCCTAGTTTGCTAGTAAAAGCAAGTTGCAAAATTTGTTCGCCGAAACATTGGTTCTATTTCTAGTTTTTGCAGAATTTGAAGCTGTTATTGTAAGAGCTAGAATAAAACAAAAAGCGTTTTTCATATACAATTAAATTCTGAACAAGATTTATTTAGACAAGTTTGCAAAATTTTGCATAGTTATAGCTAAAACAGGAAGTTGCAAAATTTATTCCCCGAAACATTGGTTGTATTTCTAGTTTTTGTAGCATTTGAAGGAGTTAATGTAAGAAATAGACGAAGGCAAAAAGCGTTTTGTATAGACAATTAAATTCTGCACAATATTTATTTAGACAATTTTGCAAAATTTTGTCTTGTTTGCTAGTTATAGCTAAAACAGGAAGTTGCAAAATTTGTTCGACAAAACATTGGTTGTATATCTAATTTCTGTAGAATTTGAAGGAGTTATTGTAAGAACTAGACTAATGCAAAAAGCGTTTTGTATAGACAATTAATTTCTGCACAAGATTTATTTAGACAATTTTGCGAAATTTTGCATAGTTTGCTAGTTATAGCTAAAACAGGAAGTTGCAAAATTTGCTCGCCAAAATATTGGATGTATATCTAACTTTTGAAGAATTTGAAGGAGTTATTGTAAAAACTAGACTAAGGCTAAAAGCGTTTTGTATAGACAATTAAATTCTGCACAAGATTTATTGAGACAATTTTGCGAAATTTTTCCTAGTTTGCTACTTAAAGCAAGTTGCAAAATTTGCTTGCCGAAACATTGTCCGTATTTCTAGTTTTTGCAGAATTTGAAGGTGTTTACTGTAAGATCTAGACTAAAACAAAAAACGTTTCGCATAGAGAATAAAATTCTGCACAAGATTTATTTAGACAATTTTGCGAAATTTTGCGTAGTTTGCTAGTTATAGCTAAGACAGAAGGTTGTAAAATTTGTTCGCCGAAACATTGGCTGTATGTTTTTCCAGGATTTCAAGGTGTTATTGTAAGAACTAGACTAAGACAAAAAGCTATTCGTATAGACAATTAAATTCTGCACAAGATTTATTTAGAAAATTTGCTAAATTTTTCCTAGTTTACTGGTTATGTTTGCAATCTAGTTTTGTCTATCTAGTCTTATGTGTCTAGTCTTGTCTTCTAGTATTGTCTGTCAAGTGTTGTCCATCTAGCCTTGTCTAGTCTAGTCATGTCTATCTAGTTTTGCCTGTCCAGTTTTGTCTGTCTAGTCTTGTCTGCCTAGTCTTGTCTGACCAGTCTTGTCTGTCTAATGTAATACACAAAGCTACTGATTTAATTATTGATATTATCAACAATAACTTAATATGAGGCTATAACGATGAGGCTTACTAGGTATTTATTTCAGATTAAGTAAATGTCCATTTGTAAGCTATTAATAACCGTTTATATGATAGGGAGATTTAAGGGAAGGGGGGGGGGGGTTGGTCATAAAAAGTGAGTAACAAACATCACGTGATTAATGGGCGACCCCTTATATACATTTTTGTACTCGCCTAAGCGTGCGTATAGAAGCTTCTCGCTGAAAGGCTGAAGGTGGACGGTAGGTTCTAATACCAAAACTGCGGCTTCCTCTGTAAACAGTAGCCATGGATAGTCTTTGGTCATTTAGAGTCAACCGGTCATTTCCCAATGCCAGCGACGTTTTTAATCTGTCCCTTAAAGTGCTTAAAGTGATAAAGTGCTTCTTGGACGTCGTGATCCAAGTCCACGTCGATTCTCCCCAGCTTCGGAACATTTAGACCAGCAGCGTACAATCACCAATACACTACTACGGCCTACCATTTCAACAAAAGCACGAACCGAAAAACCCGATTCTCGCATACCAATAATGCGCCCCCTTTTAAAATCACTTAGATGACGATATTGTGCACGACGACGAACACGGGACATCTTTTTACAAACTGAAACCTCAAACTACTCAGAGGTTAATTGGATATTAGAAGCAAATAAATTAAAAATCAGCAGCTCTTCATAATGTTGAAATCAAGAAAAAATACCATTAAATAGGAACCAAAACAATTGATTTTTTGACCATCGATGCAGTTCATTTACATGATCAAATTCTATAAATTTCAAAAAAATTGTCCAATAAATACTTGGTGTTCTGTTTCTTTTGAAACGTAGTATATTAAAACTATTTTACAGAGATGCGGCAATACTGGGCAAAGATCAAAGCCCAACAGTTGAACAAGCGAGGTCCAAAGTAGGCCCATTCGAAACAAGAAGAAGAAGAAAACTATTTTGCACAGAAATATGTATGTCCAGCCAGGGCCGTAACTAGGCAAGGGCGAAAGGGGTACTAGCCATTGGCAAGAGAGTCCCAAATAATCATAATAAATTATAAAAAATAATGCGCTTATCCAAAATTTTTAGGGAACCTGCCACCAGCACCGTGGCTAAAAGGGTTGATTGTTGTTTTCTAACTCCTACGCGGAGCATAGGGCCTCTAGAAGGACCGTCCATCTGACTCTATTCTAAACGAGGCGTTTCATCTCATTCCACGTTTTTCCTGCGATCTTTAATTCTGCGTCTATGGTCCTCCTCCACGTGTTAGCTGGACGTCCCTTTCTGCGAGAACCCTGCGGGTTCCATTGTAAGGCTTGCCTAGTGATGTTTCCTTCGTCTCTCCTCAATACATGGCCCAACCATTTCCACTTGCGGTGTTTTATTTCTTTTTGTATCTCTTGCTGGTTTGTCAGGTGCCATAAATCTACATTGCGTATTTCATCTGGCCAAAAAATGCGCAGTATATTTCGTAGGCATTTGTTTATGAATACCTGAAGTTTTTTTACTATTGTTATGGAGATTTTCCATGTTTCTCACCCGTACAGCGGATTAGTAAGAAGGATAGAGTAAGACGGATTTCACATTTGAGTTGAATATTCTTAGTTTTGTTCGTGTGGAATACAGTCTGGAGGTCCAGACCGGCCTGAGCATACCAAATACCTGTTTGGTCCTTTTTATTCGGTATGAGACATCGGTGGTGCCGCCGCCCTCATTAGTAATTATGCTTCCCAGGTACGTGAATTCATCTACATCCTCTATTTATTCGTCATAAATGCGGAAAAGGCGGGTATTCTTCGTGGCAGCTCTAAGCGATTTTTTTTTTTTTTGATGCTTCTGCAGAGAAACGGTCGAACGGTTTGACGGTTTGCTCTGCATGTCGGCGTGGCTGTGTGCCAAAAAACAGATATCGTCTGCGTAGTCCAGATCTTCCAGGAACGAGTTTAACGTCCATCTAATGCCCTCACTTCTTGACACTACTTTGCCCATTGTTGAGTCTAACAGAATGTTAAATAGTAAGGGCGATAGTACGCAGCCCTGTCTGACTCCCGAGCTGATGGTAATGTCGCTGCTCTTAGCAGCATGGTGTTTTACATAGCAGGATGCGTCCCGGTATAGTTCCTTTACTAGGTTTATTATCTTTTTCGGTACCCCCTTTTCTTCCAGCGCTTTCCAGACTGCATTATGATAGATGCTATCAAAGGCCCTACAGAAGTCGACGAAGACCGCGTATATTGTAGACCTCCATTCCATGGACTGCTCTATGATGATTCGCATTGTGTTAATTTGATCGACACAGGATCTATTTGGGCTAAAACCCGCTTGTTCCTGACGCAGACTGGGCTCTATGGAGATGGATAGTCTATCTAGTAAAATGTGAGAAATTATTTTGTTGATAGTGTTTAAAATTGTAATTCCTCTCCAATTGCCACAGTCTGTAAGATCACCTTTTTTGGGGAGAACGACTATGGCTCCTTCCTTCCATTCATGTGGCACATTTTCCGACTCCCATGCATCTACTATTAGCGGGTGGAGCATAAGGGTGGAGTAAGTGGAGTAAAAGGGTTAATATTGGTATAAATTCAAGCCAATGAGCAAGAAATTAGTCCAGTCTAACAGTTCATTTCCTATTTGGTTTTGCTCAACCTTGTTCGAAAAGTATACATTTCGCAGCCTTTTTTATTGGAGAAATCGTTATGAAACAGTTCTTGTAAAATATCCGAGACGGTGTAATTTCACACGATTTCCTTGTGTCAGTTTACTTGTGGACACTGAATTGAAATTACACAAGAATTGATTGCATCGTGCTCAATCAAGACGTTCTGGTTGAACGCAAATTTTTCTTCCAAAATTCCATCCAAAATTATTTTAGCAGGAAATCTTGAGAAAGATTGTCTTGTTGTCAGGAAGTCTTGTCTAGTCTTGTTGTCTGATCTTGCCTGCTCTTTTCTGTTCTTGTCCGTTCTTGTCTGTCTTGTTTGTTCATGTCTGTTCTTGTCCGATATTGTCTGTTCTTGTCTGTTCTCGTCTGGTCTTGTCTGCTCTTGTCTGATCCTGTCTGATCTTGTCTGATCCTGTCTGATCATGTCTGGTCTTCTCTGGTCTTGTCTGTTCTCGTCTGATTCTTGTCTGGTCTTGTAAGGTCTTGTATGGTCTTATCTGGTCTTGTCTGGTCTTGTCTGTTCTTGTCTGGTCTTGTCTGGTCTTGTCAGATCTTATCCATTCGTGTCTGATCTTCTTTGGTTTTATATGATCTTACTTAATAGAAGTAATGATAATAAGAAACGTCACATGATATTGATTAGCAAGATAACATAGATAATATAGATGAATGGGAGAAGATTCTTCAGGTGTGAGAGATTAATTTGAAGGCTGTTACTACGTAAACTTTTCTGGTTGCATTAAATCGATTGAGTTAATCGAGACGAGATAAAAACGAAGCGAATTAATTAAAATTAAATTTAAATAATTAGATTATGCAACATCGATTGCGAGAAGATAAGAAAATTGCAAAAATTGCCTTGACCGAGAACTGGCCCCGCGAATCTCCGCGGATAAAATACGTTCAAATTGTCTCATCTATTCTCTTTTCGCGCAATTAACTAGATAAGCAAATTCTGTCGCAATATTGACGTGAATTGTCTAATAAACATTTCATTTCGGCCGAGATGGAAACACCACATTCGGTTGCGTAATTGAATTACGGAAGTCCTGGCGTTAGTTTCAAATTTCCGCCTTTCTACGACTTCCAATACAAACTAGCTTACTAAATTAACAGTTTACTTTTCTTCTCACTAATTTCTATAAAAATTAAAACATTTGAAAATGTTCTACAAATCAAATTTAAATCCGAAAACCAGACCAGACAAGATCGGACAAAAACAGACTGGATCGGACAACACCAGACAACACGTATAAATACATTAAAGTATAAAAATCGTGCGTAAAAGTCCAATGTAAATCAAATGGAGTTTCATTATTAAATGATTTCTGTTTGTTGTTACTATGGCAACAATTCGCGTCATTAAACAAAAAACATAGACGTAGTGAAAATTTTCTGACCTCTATTAAAATTGACTTAATTTTAAATCTCGGTCCCTCAGTCTGGATTTGTCTAGCTCTAACATAACTTAATCTAATCCAGATTAAATATACGTTTACCTAGATTACATCGACAACGAGCAAATAGTGTTCCTGTCACTGTGCGTTTTTACTAGTTAGCAACTTTTGCCACGGGGGCGTTGAACGTTCTAAGAAACATCAGTTCTATTCAATATCTTAAGCATAATATCCCACATCCTTTAATTGGATTTCATTGTATAATACATCAGGAATTTTTATGGACTTATTCATTAATACGACACCAACGGAGGTATATTCTTATAAAGTATTAGAGTTTTCTCTAAAGAGTTTTTGACTAACTTCTTTAGTTCTCCTGATATCATCCCTTAAAGTTGACTTGGCCCAAATTGAACCTTCACTCGGTTTTTGGCATTTTTTTTGCATAAAAAAACAAAATTGCAGAGAATTGGTTAAAACAACTTTTATTGAGAATTAAATTCTCTATAACTCTTATTTAAAGCACATTTATCTATTTCATCTACGTTCCGAGTAATAACCTGTCAAACATTCAGCATTTCTTCAAAATAACCTACTATTAAACCTGTGAAGTAAATATCAATTTCTTACAACGCCATGCGAAATTTTTGCAAATTTTGAAAAGATTCTTAGACAGCAATAAATTTGCAATAAGTTTTGTCTAAACCGTTTCTCTAAATTCTTTACTTTATTGTGTGTCAGTCTGTCCGTCTGTCCCTATATGTGGCTGTTTGTGGAATCGTAGCTCCTATACAAATGGAGCGATTTTGATGCGGTTTTTTTTTATTTGAAAACTGACGTGAGCGAGGAGGTTCTTAGCTATAATTTATGAAGATCTGTTCATGCGCATGATGATCATCCACTCATTTCCTTCTTGACAAAATTAATCTGCAACCAATTTGACACAAGTGTTTGTCTAGTTCCGTATATCCGAAATTGACTTTGAAAACTGACGTGATCGAGAAAGTTCTTAGCTATAATTTATGAAGATCAGTTCAGGCATTTGATAATCCCGTTAAACTTATTAATATTTTGATGATGAGAGTCGCCGCGTCGGGGAACTGCTAAGTAAATCAAGTAATAAAACCAGAATACAAAGAAATTAAAAGAAGATTGATAATGATAAAGTGTGGATTATACTTACTCTGTGTAAGCAACGTACGTAAGTAACAAAACAACAATATCCAATCGTTTAGTTTGCAGTTTTGATTCATTTACTCAGAAAAATTCGAAAAATAAAGACAACTGTTAACGACGTCTGCTCTCACATGTCTGCGCGTTCTCTTTAACGCCAACGTGACGCATACCATATCGAAACTCTGCAGGAACTTAGTAGACCTTGTAAGATAGATCTAAGTTCATAAGTATTTTCTATTCGTTATACCTACGTAGGTATAACTAATTATACTTCTTCACATAGCGGTCCCCCGACGCGGCGACGCTCATCATCAAAATATTAATAGGTACTTTTATTGGAATTAAATAGAAAAGAAAGAATTATTTTTATTTTGTTATTTAGAGGTTTCTTGTGTCGCGGTTTGCTTACAATTTTTTTGTTATTAGATATCATCCCTTAAATTTGACAACCCAAAGCACCTTTTAAACTTCATACCGTTTTTTGCAATTTTCTGCATAAAATCACGAATTAACAAAAAAATGTTAAAAATAATTTTTATAGAGAATTAGATTATTTACAACTTTTATTTAAAAAAAATTTGCCTAAAATTCTTAGTTTTTCAGTTATAGTCTTCGAAACTTAAAACTTTTACTTAAATTAGATTTTCAATTTTTGCAGAAAATTTTCATAATAGTTAAAAACTATTGCAACATTAATATGCTATAGACAATTCAATTCTCTACTAATGTTGTTTAAAACACTTTTGTCTATTTTGTCTCTTTTTCTCAAATTTCTCCCATTTAGACTTCCCGTCAAATCGTACAAAAAATCACAAAACAAGTGATAAAAACAAACAAATTTTCTCTTAGACAATGAAATTCTTAACAGTTTTTGTCTAAAAAATTTTCAAGTACTTTGTTACAACTTCCAAGTTACAACGAATCAAACCCAAATCTTGTCTAAATTTGTTTCCCTATGATTTTTTCAAAATTTCCGTTGTTTAGATTGGAATTTTCTACAAATATTGTCTAAGTCACATTTATTTCTTTTGTCTAATTTCTAAGTTACAACCAATCAAACTCAAAACTTAGTCCGATTTCACGATGGCGTAACTTTGAACGGCTTATCACGAGTGCCGGATTTCTGCCTAGGCCTACAAGGCCCGGGCCTAGGGGCCCTGCCAGCCTAGGGGCCCCGGTGGCGGAATCTTTATATAAGCTCAAAAGCCTGGCTCTTGTCAAAAAAGGCGTGAAACAGAATATTGATACCGACTTTTCTTCTTGAAGGCGTCAGTATCTATCGCTGTCACTTTTTAGCCGAACATTAAGCAATGGTGAAATACGACCCGTACTTGACTCATATTTTCGAAGAGCAAGGGTGCAGTGTATTGCGCACCTTGTAAGATGTTTGACAAATTGGGGTCGCTAGCTAATGAAGGGTACAACGACTGGAAACACGCAGTTCAAAGAATGAAGGAACATGATAATTCGGACGAACACAGGTCAGCACTTGCGAGACTATTAGCTAGGAAGAATGCTGGCGGTAGAGTTGACAAGAGTCTTGTTCTTCAAACGGAAGAAGAAACAAAATACTGGTATAACAAAAGTCACTTTCTGCATGAGGATTGCCGTTTAGAGGCTCCCATGAGAGATTTGGATAAAAAAAGTAGTGACAACTATGTTATGACCCTAGAACTTTTGGCTGAGTCCTTTTTTTCTTTTTTGGCTTTTTAGAGTTTTCTGGACTTAAAACTTAAAACGACACGGCAACAAAAGAAGTGGCACAACATCATATATCTTTCCTCAAAAAATATGCGATAAAATGATCAATATCAGAATGGCAGAAAAGTTAATAAATACAATCTCTAGTGAGATAAAATATTCCAAATATTTCACTATCTCCGTGAATTCTACTCCGGATATTTCTCATGTAGATCAACTTTCTTTCATAGTGAGATATGTGTCTGAAAGCGGATGTCCTGTCGAACGATTTTTGAAATTCATTCCAAATTGTGACTATAAAGCGGAAGACCTGGCTAAAGTCGCCCTACAGACATCACGACTTGGATATCGCCGATCCCCGGCTATCGGCGGTCTTACGATAATGCTAGCAATATGTTGGGTGTATATTCTGGTCTTCAAGCGAAAATAAAACAAGTGAACTCTCTGATAGTTTTCGTTCCCTGTTCGGCTCACTCACTGATTCTTGTTGGATCCTGTTCGGCCGAGTCTTGTCAAGCTGCTGTATCTTTCTTCGGTATTTTGCAGTCATTGTATAATTTTTTTTCGGCATCAACACACAGATGGGACATTTTTCTGTCGAAACTGAAGTCAAATTCGACAGTCGTGAAGAGTTTTTCTCAGACAAGATGGTCTGCTCGAGCTGACGCCTGCCGAAGTTTATGTTGTTCCAGGGATGAGATCATCGCAGCTCTCCAGATATTTTCCATTGATGCAAATTAAAAACTATATACGCGCTCTGAGGCTTCATGTCTTCTGAATTCATTAAACTCGATGGAAACTTGCTTTTTGTCACTTATCTGTACTGACATCTTGGAAAGGTTCAACAAAGTAAGAAAATCTCTCCAATCTGTTAACATCGACCTGGGTACGATCGTTGAACTGTATCAGTCTTTTGTAACACACCTAGAAGGAATAGAATTCCTAGAGGAAACGCAGTACCTGTGCATTTGATCATTACGGGTCGAAAGTTATTGAAAAATTCGGTGAAAATAGCTTTGCATATGACATGCAGAGGAAACGTTAGCGTAAAGTCCAGTTCGACGAAGTTAAAGGAAACGAGACCGAACTCTCTGGCAGGGACAGATTCAGAGTTACCATTTTTAACGTTATTATGGATAGACTAATTTCAAAACTACGAATACGCGGATTTGCTTATGAGGTGTTAAGCAAAAAGTTTGACTTTCTTACGAAACTACATCGTTTGGAATCTGAAGACATCCGTGAAGGAGCCAGAAACCTTATATCCCGGGGATTTGGATAGGACTTTGGAAAACGAGTGTCTGCACCTGCAAGCTCATTTGTCATCGAATGATGAAGTTATGGAGTTATCGTCACTGAAGCTATACAAATACTTATCGAGAAAAGGCTTTCTGGACATTTATCGGAATTGCGCTCCGAATGCTGTTGTGTACACCAGCGTCAAACTGCTTAGCAGAAGGGTCGTTTTCAGCGCAAAAGATAGTAAAGAATTACTTAATATCTAACATAACAGAGAAAAGGCTCAATTCACTCTCTGTAATGTACAGAGAGTCAGAAATAATGCAGTCAATTGACTATGATGACGTCATTCGTTCTTTTGCACAAAAGAGGGTTCGTCGTATGATTCTATAAATTTTATAGAATAATGTAACTATTGTAACTATTGTATTATGTTTTGTACTAGTGCATTTAATTTCCAAAATAGTTTCGAGATGATGGGGTGGGGGGGCCCAAATGTAAAAAGTGCCTAGGGGCCCTGGGTCTCTAAGTCCGGGCCTGCTTATCACAGTGACTTCTAGTTTTTACTAATCGATTCAGCGTCCTTAAATTAGTCGGAAAACATATATCATATTCACAAGAAGCTTTTAATTCAAAAATACCATCGAAACAGCCATCGATCCGCTCGAAGACACTTATATAGTATAATCTCTATAATCCGCCACAGATGGGTCCAGACAACCGCCGGATTATAAGAAAGAGTGGTGGCAGGGAAGAGTTGAAGAAGAACGCGTCGTCCGATTAACCAACGGCCGAATTACTGAGATTATACATTTTTTGAATTCGACCTTTATTTTTTGCTCTCCACTTCCAAAGTAGAAGTAAAATAAGAAGAAAACTTGCATTTTGTAAAAGCCTTATAAGTTAGAACAAAAAAGTAGTCTTTGACCTCCCTCCTCTTTTCCAAGTGATGTCACTGGACTAGTGACCCACGAGCTAGTACGCAAAATATAATGAACAAAATTTGACCCACTACTCAAAAAGTAGCTCTACGCGGCGCATTTCTGGCATGATGCGGTTAAAACACAGGAAAACAAGTTTACCAGCTCCGGATTACGAGCGTATACCACACTGTGTCCACAGAAGCTGCCTGATATCCAGCTGCTCCCCCATCGACCTCTTCGTCGAAGAGCGAGCTTGCATACACGAAGAAGGCAAGGTGGAGAAAGCCAAAGCCCGCAGACGCCTGCAACGCAGATGGCAGGCAAGGTGGGAAACGAAAATAGCAAAGGCTACATGGACCAAGCGCTTGATTCCTGACCTGCATCCGTGGGTTAACAGAAAGTACGGCGAAACATCCTACTGATTTAGAACCTACCTAAACAGGTTCAAGGTCGCTGAGGCAGAGGGGTACGGGTACTGTGGCCAGCCACGTACCGCTGAACACACACTCTTCTCCTGCGAGCGACGGGAAAGCGACAGACGCGTGGCAACTTCAGAAGTAGGTGAATAGATATTTTTACGGTTAGTTAAGCGCATGCGCATTCGCCAAGTTTGAAAGGCGGGAATATGAAAGTTTCGGGCACATATTTAGTTATACCTCAAAAAGTTCGGGCACTTTTTGACGTATAACATGGCGGAAATTGGCACATGCGCACAAAAAATGTCAACTATGAAAAGGTCTATTGAGCCCTGTTAACTGCGTTAGGAAAATACTAATAGACCAATCCTACTAAAAAGCAATCTCCAACTTCATCGGTAGCATTATCACCCAGAAAGAGGCCGAAGAACATGCTGGCCAAGCAGCCACCTAGCTAACTTTCAGCTGCAAAAGCAGAAAACTCTAAAAAAAATTAGGGCGGTAACAACTGTCCGGGCTGCCCACCCTGAAGGAATGCGCAAGCGATACCAAGGGCCCTTAGCCCTTAAAGCCCCCCCAAAAACACGTGAGTTCTTCCGTGGCAAATCAAAGTGAACTCATCGGAAAATATATTTTCATAGTTCTTCTTTTTGGTGCAACAGCTTAACTGGGACCTAGGTCTCCTCCCTTTATGTATAATTGTGTTTGGTGTTTGGTGCCTTTTTTAACGTGAGCGGCGAGCCACAAGGGAGGTATTGTCGCCAAATTGCTGTGATGACTTTGCCAGAGTCATGCATAAGAGGACGGTGGCTTATTCAATAGGTGTCCCGGGATCCAACCGCTAGCGCATTACATGCACTGTGCCGTCCATAAACTAAACCTAGCTGTTGTGAAGGCATGTAGCTTGCCTAGTGTTCGCAATCGATGTTCGGTATGGAAATAATGTTACCAGTTTTGTACGAGAGTCAGCAAAAAGATTGGAACTTTGGATTGGAAGCTATCCTTAAAAAACACCCACAGACGAAAAGAATCAAGTCATAGTGATACAAGCTGATGCGCTCCATCAATTCAAAGAGTTATTTGACCCTATCGTACAGTTCGTTGAAGAAATCGACAGAACATCTCCTTCATTGAAAAGTGCAAGTTTTCTGGCTTCTATTTAACGATTCGACTTTGCCTTGTCTTAACGGTAACCGCCGCAGTATTTGAAATCACTGTTTCGCTTTCACAGCAAATATAAAAATTTTGTTACAAATTATCACTACATTATCAGTAAGTATACATCTGTAGTGTGGAGCGCAGCTTCGCTTAAAGTAATAAAATCAATGATCCAAGACAGGTTAACCGGTATGACTTCCATGTATTCCATGTATTTTCCACGAAGTCAATGAGGAATTTGCGAAAAAGTTATCCGAGGAGACTTGTTTGAGGGAAAATGTGTGTTTTGTTTAGTGTTTTCTTTGCTAGTCTTTACTTTGCCTACCCTCAGCGGGGCCAAAGGGGTCTACCCCCAGCCCAGCGGGGCCTACCCCCCCCCCCCCAAATGACAATTCTGGATCCGCCCCTGATACAGACAAGACTAAACTAGCTTTGCCTTGCATCTGAGATCTCAATTAGAGTGAGGGCACACGATGCGTTAACGGTGCGGGTGCCACACGGGCGGTGCGACACCGCAGGAACCATCAGAACCAGGAACCATCGCTGCGCATAATCCCTCCCCGTCTCGTCTCGCAGGTCACAAGCGCGGCGCCTACTGTGCGACGCCGCACGGCGGCCCAACGCATCGTGTGACATGGCATAGTGATTTGTATGTAGGATGACGTTGCGGCACCGCTCCGGCATACGTAACGCATCGTGTGGCCTCACCCTTAGTTTCTTTGTTAAACAACCCCAGTCACGAGGTACAAGTCTTTAGGTACAGTATCCTAATAAGTTGTCGTTGTATTAGTTCTTCCAAAATCTAAATTCTTCAAAATATTTTTCAAATTTTCACTCACCCCATCCAAGAATCCCGTGTAGCAACCCCAACGACGAGAGCCTCGAATCCTAATCTGAAGCCTAATCGACGTCGTGCAACGTCCTCCTGCGTTGCTCGCGGACGCGTTCCTCTTCCCGCGTGGTCCGTTCCATGCCCACCACCAGATCCCTGCAGTTTCTGTTGCGGGTGTAATCGATCAGCAGGTGCGGCTGCCGGAGCAGGAATGTGAGCTTCGCCGTGGCGTACTCCTCCACCTCGTAGTGCTTGAACGCCCTGGCATCGTAGATCGTCTGCAGAAGGTGGTACAGGTAGTCAGGATTCGGTATTTCCAATACCCAAATCTTTTTGACCATCCTGCGGAAGACAAAGTGGAACAGGTTCAGGGCCGTCATGATGTAGAGACCGTACAGGCCGATTATTCTGCAAAAAAAAAACATAAAATGAAAACATAATCCAACAGACTGTTGATTACTAGCTGCAATAATTACCTAGCTCAAGCCCTAAAGTAAGCGACAAATATTCTAGTTCTACCTTGCCCAGTTATAGCCTAGTCTACTTACACAGTCTCTTCAGGGCGGGTGACTAGGATTCTCTGCTCGGGTGACTCGGATGCAGATGTCTCGGGATCGCATGATGAAGAACAGTTTGGCGCACAGATCTTCCTCGATGGTGTAGTATTGGTGGCTGCGGGCGATGCTGATCATGTGCAGCAGATTGTAGATCCGGTTCGGGTTCGGGATCGCCGTGATCCAGGTCGTCTGGATCCCGAACGCTTTGACCCGCATATGGCTGATCAGGCGATAGGCAAAGAACGCGTACAAAAGAACCTGAATTATCCTGAAATGAATTTAGTGTTATGTAGACTACGTGGACAGAGTAGACTAGACAGGCAGGATTAGTAATCAAAACAAATTTACAATGACAACACTACGCAGAAAAGACTAGAGGCGAAAATAGATCGGCAGGAGAACATTTTATGTTTTGTTATTTGTTGAGTGATAACATTTTGAATGGGATGTTGTTAGCATAATATTTTTTTCGATTTGGTTTTATATGTGCTTTTTCGGTTTTTTTCGATTTTCTCGAGAACTGTAAAAAGCAGCGAAATCATTTTCGGCACACAGAAACTACACCACAAGACGAACAAGTCGATTTGTAAATTGTCCGGAAAGATTAAATAATTCGTCGACAAATTGCTCCTTTCTTGCTTCTAAGAAGAGAAGTCTCTAAATAAACCGAAAAGAAATTGTTATATTGAGAAATGCAAATTTACTAAAATCGGTAATTGTTGATTGACAATAAAATGCAATAAAAACTCCTGAAAGTATTATTCCTGCTGATTATAAATATATAAATTACATTTTGCTAGCTGTTTTCGTTCAAAGTTATGGGCTTCCTAAATTTGATAAAATCGAATGGAATTTCAAGGAATTTTGTCGCTCAAGAATAGAACTTTGAAAGAGTGAATCTTTGGCGGAAAATCCAATCGTATTTCTAGGAAAACAACGTCCTGATAACGATGCCGCATTCCGTTTTTAATTATTTGCAACCGTTCTCTAGATATCCACTTATGAAATCTAAATATGCGAAAATTTGAATTCGGAATTTTGCAATAAAAAATTGAATCTTTCCAAACAATTTACACATCGATTTGCTCGCCTTGTCGTCTAGTTTCAGTGTGTCGAAAATGGTTTCGTTGGGATTTTTAATAACAGAGAGGTTCGTAAAAAGCCGAAAACGTACTTTTTTCCTGATCAAAACGACGGATTTTTGTTGTAATTTTTTTGGAAAATTTTAGGGCCTTTTCTCAGTTTATCCGAAGGAAATGCTAATGCTAAACACGATTTTCCATTTTATTTCGTTTAAATGCTCAAAATATCCAAAATATAAGCTATATCTTGCTTATTAGTAACTTTTGAGCGAAATATACTATAAAATCGTTTTCAGCACTACGATTTCGTTTTCAGCGAGTAAATTTTCCAAAAATTCGTAAAAAAAAATTTTTCATCATTTCGATCGAAAAAAAATTTGCTTTTTCGGTTTTTTTCGATTTTCTCAAAAACTATAAATAGCAACGAAATCATTTTCGGCACACAGAAGCCACTCGACAAGACGAACAAATCGATGTGTACATTGTTCGGAAAGATTAAATTTTTCATCGAAAATTTTCAAACTGAAATTTTATGATTGTCGAATTGATAAGTCGATATCTCAGAAACGGTTGCAGATAAACAAAAACGGATTGCGGCATCGTTATCAAAAGGTCATTTTCCTATTGATACACTAAGATTGTCTGCGGAAAATTCACGACTTTCCGAGATCTCTACTCGAGCGACGAAATTTCTTAGAAATTTCTTCAATTCCTGCAGGCGATAGTGAACGGAAAGAGCTAGCGAAATATAATTTGCATATCTGTAATCAGCAGCAAAAATGCTTTCAGAAACGTTTTTAAATTTTGTTGTAACTAAAAAAATAACGATTTTGACAAATTCGATTTCCTCGCATTACGTCGATTCCGCGGCCTAGACTCCCCGTGTCGATAGTATTTCTTTACTGAAAGCTTCATAGTGAATATTATATACGTTATCCGACTAATTTTGGGACGCTCAATCGATTGGTGGAGACTAGACGTATCTATGGTGAGCGGTTCAAAAGTTATTACAGCGTGAAATCAGTCCGAAATGCGAGATGGTATATAACGAAAAAATATATAAAACTTGTTTATTTGTAACTTTAGAGCAAAATAAACTAGAAAACTGTTTTCATCACTTTGATTTCCTTCGGGTAACCAAAAAAAATGACGAAAAAAATTTCCAAAAAATTTTTCAACAAAAAATTTCCATCATTTCGTTCGAAAAATATGTGCTTTTTCGTTTTTTTTTCGATTTTCTCGAGAACGGTAAAATGCAGCGAAATCATTTTCGACACACATAAACTACACGACAAGACGAACAAGTTTATGTGTAAATTGTCAGGAAAGATTCAATAATTCGTCGAAAAATTTCAAACTGAAATTTACCCGATTCTCGATTTGATAACTAGATGTCTCGGAAACAGTGACAGGTAATCAAAAACTGACTTCAGCATCGTTTATGGAAGGTCATTATCCTGTTAATACACTAAGATTGTCCGCATGAAATCCAAGACTTTCCGAGATCTCTACTCGAGCGCCGAAATTTCTTAAAAATTTCTTCAAATCTTGCAGGCGATAGTGAACGGAAAGAGCTAGCAAAATATAATTTGCATACCTGTAATCAGCAGCAAAAATGCTTTCAGAAACGTTTTTAAATTTTGCTGTAACTTTAAAAATAACGATTTTGACAAAATCGATTTCCTCGCATTACGTCGATTCCGCGGCCTAGACTCCCCGTGTCGATAGTATTTCTTTACTGAAAGCTTCCTAGGGAATATTATACACGTTATCCGACTAATTTTGGGACGCTTAATCGATTGGTGGAGCCTAGAAGTCTCTATGGTGAGCGGTTCAAAAGTTATGACAGCGTGAAATCAGTCCGAAATGCGAGTTGGTGTACAGCGAAAAAATATATAAAACTTGTTTATTTGTAACTTTAGAGCGAAATAAACTGGAAAACCATTTTCATCACTTCGATTTCCTTCAGGTAACCAAAAAAAAATTACGGGAAAAATTTCCAAAAATTTTTTCAACAAAAATTTTCCATCATTTCGTTCGAAAAATATGTGCTTTTTCGGTTTTTTTTTAGATTTTCTCGAGAGCGGTAAAATGCAGCGAAATAATTTTCGGCACACAGAAACTAAACGACAAGGTGAACAAGTTGATGTGTAAATTGCCCGGAAAAATTCAATAATTCGTGGAGGAATTTCAAACTGAAATTTACCCGATTCTCGATTTGATAACTAGATGTCTCGGAAACTGTGACAGGTAATCAAAAACTGATTTCGGCATCGTTTTCTGAAGGTCATGTTCCTGTTGATACACTAAGATTGTCTGCAGGAAATCCACGACTTTCCGATATCTCTACTTGAGCGACGAAATTTCTTAGAAATTTCTTCAATTCTTGCAGGGGATAGTGAACGGAAAGAGCTAGCGAAATATAATTTACATATCTGTAATCAGCAGCAAAAATGTTTTCAGAAACGTTTTTAAATTTTGCTGTAACTCAAAAAATAACGATTTTGATAAAATCGATTTCCTCGCATTACGTCGATTCCGCGGCCTCCCGACTCCTACTCCCGTGTCGATAGTATTTCTTTGGTGAAAGCTTCCTAGGGAATATTAGATTTCGTTATCCGACTAATTTTGGGACGCTGAATCGATTGGTGGAGACTAGAAATCTCTATGGTGAGCGGTTTAAAAGTTATACAGTGTACAGCAAAAAAATATATAAAACTTGTTTATTTGTAACTTTAGAGCGAAATAAACTGGAAAACCGTTTTCACCACTTCGATTTTCTTCGGGTAACCAAAATAAAATCACGAAAAAAAATTCCAAAAAAATTTTCAACAAAAATTTTCTATCATTTCGTTAGGAAAATAATTGCTTTTTCGGTTTTTTTCGATTTTATCGAGAACGGTAAAAAGCAGCCAAATCATTTTCGGCACACAGAAACCACACGACCAGACGAACAAGTCGATGTGTAAATTGTCGGGAAAGATTCAATAATTCGTCGAAAAATTTCAAACCGATACTTAACCGATTCTCGAATTTATAACTAGATGTCTCGGAAACAGTGACTGGTAATCAAAAACTGACTGTGGCATCGTTTTTGGAAGGTCATTTTCCTGTTGTAACACTAAGATTGTCCGAGGGAAATCCACGACATTCGGAGATCTCTACTCGTGCGCCGATATTTCTTAAAAATTTCTTCAATTCTTGCAGGCGATGGTGAACGGAAAGAGCTAGCGAAATTTAATTTGTATATCTGTAATCAGCAGCAAAAATTCTTTCAGAAACGTTTTTAAATTTTACTGTAACTCAAAAAATAACGATTTTGCCCAAATCGATTTTCTCGTATTTCGTCGTTTCCGCGGTCAAGACTCCCCGTGTCGATGATATTTCTTAACTGAAAACTTCCTATGGAATATTATATACGCTTTCGGACTAGTCCTGGGACGCTGAATCGTTCGGTGAAGACTAGAAGTCTTTGTGGTGATCCGTTCAAAAGTTATGACATCGTGAAAATTTGCGGGAACTACGAGAAAATGTATTTCCTGATAATCATTATTTATCAAGTGATTGGAAAATTTCAAAGTGAATCTGAATGTGTTTTCCCTGCTGGTTGCAACATTTTGCTAGCCGCTTCCGTTCAGGAGATAAGGCTTTTTAAATATTGCAAAATCGAGCCGACTTTTGTCGACCGGATAACTGGGAAAGTAATTAATTTTCCGAACAAAGTGTCTCTATAGAAAAATGACTTCCTGAAAACGGTGCCGTAATCTGTTTTTAATTATCTCCAACCGTTCCCGAGATACCGACTTATGAAATCGACAATCGCAATAATTTCAAATGAAATTTTCGCAATGGAAAATTCAAATTTTCCAACAGTTCATACATCGATTTGTTTTGAAAATTTGCCAACTAAGTCCAAAATGTTGAATTAAATGTTGAAAAAGAAAACCTTTAAAGAAAATGTCTCTAGGATGAACATACACAGTTAAATTAATTCAGTCTTCTTATTCCCTCGATTTTGGCCTACTATTGACCACGGGAAATAACTTCTCATGATTGATTTTTTTCTTGTTTCTTCCCTTCCAGTACTCCTTCATTTTTTCTCCGCGCTGTTTATCTCTCTCCTCCGTCCATTTTGCTCCTGTTTTCTTTTCTGTCTTTTCTTGAAAACCCTGAAATCCTCTGATCATCTTTCTGAATTCCTCTCTTCTCTCTACCTCTTCTCCATCTATTTCTTCCATGTCTTTCCTGACCTCCTTTTTTTAAGTTTGGTCCGATGTGGATGCCGGATATTAGCCCTGCAAACACTGCGGCCTACTTGTGGCCTATTGTATTTTGCATTCACATTCACTTATAGGCCCAGAAACCTAATTGTTATTGTAAATTGCGCTAATTAATGTTTTTCACATTTGTCTCCTGGTACAAATGCGGCCCCCACTAGAACTCGGGACCTCCATACTTGTTAGTTAGCACTCTAACATGAGGCCACGAGCGTCACCACTACACCACTCGCGCCGGCTTCCGTCAGGAAGATCCATGATCCTCCTTGATCCATGTCATATTTTTTTTAGGGCTGTAGTTGGGTTGTAGTTGAAGTAGTTGAATATTCTCTTCGTCAATCTTCCTTCGTCCATTCTTTTAATATGCCCGTAGAATGTTACTCTTATTCTTCTCATTCTGTTTGTTATTTTTTCTGTTGTTTTGTAGATCGCTTCGTGGGTTCTCAGTTTGCATTTTCCATCTTCATATTTTGGTCCCAGGATGGTCCCGGATGGACTTGGTCCCTGTGCAATCTTTCTCTACTTTTTTTCTATTCTCACCTCTATTTGTATGGCTGTGTTTAGCGTGAGGCATACTGAGGCATAGAGGCCTTTTGGTTTAATAACTGTATTGTAGTGTCTTAGTTTTGCGTTAAGGGATATGGATTTTTTCTTCTTCTTCTTTCGAATAGGCCTACTTTGACCCACGCTTGTTCAACTGTTGGGCTTTGATCTTTGCCCAGTATTGCCGCATCTCCTGCCGGTGTAACTCCTTTCTCTCTTCTGTCAAGGGGTACCTTTCCTCTTTCGTTTTTCCTGAAATCCACGGACTTCCATCAGGGTGCGCACCACAGACTGTCTGTTTTCGAGATCTGTTATTCCCAGTTCTTTAATATCCTTCTCAATTTCTGTCAACCAAGTGGTACGAAATTTCTTCTTTTGCCAGAAGGTGAACAGAAAGTTGGTTAGTCGGCTTGGAGAAAATCTTGCAACGTGGCCATAGAAAGCTACCTCTCTTTTCCTTGCACAGGCAGAGAGCCTCTAAATATTTTCGTAGAGCTCACAGTTATGTAGCCTTCGGAATTCCCCATCTTAAATTACCGGGCCTAAGATCTTTCTGACGATTCTCCTCTCTCTGATTTCCAATTTCTTTACCAGACCTCTTCCGTTCAAGGAAAGACACTCCATGCTTAAGTTTCGGGTTGCGTGACAGGCATATCTTGTAGTAGGTGTTCTTAGTCAGTCGATAGGTTAGTTCTACCTAGTTGACTCTCATGGATAATGTGACTTCATAATGTGACTTCAATTCTTCAATTCAATTCATCTCATGAATCCATTCGTCGAGATACTTAAATTTCTCAGTCCTCTTGATGTTTCCCTGCTCTACTAACATCTCACTGTTTGCTTCTTTGATGGCGAAAACTTCTGTTTTCTCCAGCGACACTTGAAGACCCACTTTGGCAGCCTGTTTTCTGAGGCAATTTACCTGCATTGTTGCCATCTCAAGAGTATCAGCAACCAGTGCCATGTCATCTGCAAAGGCCATGCAATCTACAACCAGTCCATCGTTCTTACGTCCCAGGTAGATACCACTCTGAGCACCCAAATTGTTCAGTTCCTTGTGCCATTCTCTCATAACCTTTTCAAGCACACAGTTGAAGAGAAGTGGAGAAAGTCCATCTCCTTGTCTTACTCCAGTTTTTATTTCGAAGCTTTCTGAAATATCGCCTCTAAATTTAACCTTGGAATGGGTGTTGGTCAAAGTTTCTAGGATGAGTTTGCGGGTTTTGTTGTCTAGCCCTAGTTCCTGGAATACTTTGTTAAGCGTTTCTCTATCAATGGAATCGCAGGCCTTCCTAAAATCAACAAAGGTGACAACGCAAGGTTGGTTTCTCATCTTGGAGTATGCAAGTACAAATATGTAAGATATGTCTATTATGTATATACGTATTTATTTAGTTTTTCTCCAATACATCCAGTCTATAGTCCATTTTTTTAAAGAATGCAGTAACTAGAAACCTGATTTACACTATAACAAATGTTTAATCTAGTTACAAAATTTGGCGCTAATTTCAAATATAGTAACTTTAATATAAAATTGGTAATGTATTAATGGTTTGATTGAATATCTATTAAATACACCAAATGGGAACAATAGTAATAAAATACAAACAAATGAATAGAGAAAAACGCAAAAAATCTAAATGGTACAAACAGATCAGATGTCAATTGTGAATTGACATGGCAGCCAGAGACAAGTATGCAACAACAATGCAACATGCATTGGCGTACGAAAAAAATATAGTTGTGGTTAATTAATTTTTTTATCTTTAAATTGAATATTAAATTATATATAAAACATTATTGTATAATATAGCACTTATTAGCCGTAGTATAATTTAACGTTCTATTATATTTAGAAATTATTCGGAGTATTATATTCATTTTAATACATATAACCAAATTCTACGCCATTGACTGCAAATATATGAGAAATGAGAGAGATGGAGAAGTAAATATCGTCGGTGTGAACTTCTCCTAGATTTAAGCCAATCGGAGAACAAGGTCAAATAAGCCTTATCTTCCCTGTACTGCATTCTTAAAAAAGTGGACTATAGTAGGTAACCAAGTATTAGTATTCATGTTTAGGATTAAGATAGAAGGAAATGAAGGAATTAGTTTACATAGTTTGACAGTTTTCAAAGGAACTGAAGAAGAAAAAGACTAAAATTAGTTTTTTTTTATCATAAATATGTTTGTTTTGAGCCGAATTAACAAATTTCGGCCGGTAAATTCACAACGAAAAATCATATAAAACTCGTATATAAAAATAAACAGTGATAAACTAAAACAACGAAAATTAATAAACAAAACAGAAACAATGTCCTGAGATTTCATTCACACTTGCACAAAGAAAAGTTAAAACAATCTTAATTAAAACACAGAATTAGACGAGGTATTTTCCAAATATCTAGATAAACACCTACTCGAACATGATATTAAAAGAAAGCGCAGCTAATAAAGTATCCACCAGATAGATTAAACTTATAATTAAATCTATATAGATAATAATCTATATAGCCTAAAATCTATATAGATAATAACAGATTAAAACAAGCAGGAATCACGTAAATAATTGAAAATCTGATGACTTAATATTTAGAAAATGAGACTTAATCAATCTATATAGACAAGTCAAACCCATATTTCAGCTTGACTTGTCTATATAGATTGATCAAGTCTCATTTCATATGAGACAAATATGTCAAATGAAAAAATCAAACCGAAAATGTAAAGATTCAACGAAAACAAAGGATCTCTGTAGACAAGTGCGAACTTAAGATAAATTGTAGATAATCTAGTTCTGTTATTGATCTTATATCTAATATTGAAGTTTAATTTGTTTGAATACTTGATATACATAGTTTAGTTCAAACTAAAAATAGATAAGAATTTAGATACCCGCTGGTTAAAATGAAATGTCGAAGTGTCTCAACGAAGTGTCGTTAGAGTGTATTTTGGAACACTGAACAGTGAAGTTACCCAAAACTGATTTACGAAATCCGTCCAGTCCAGTCGGTCTAGTCTGTCTGGCCTGTCTGGTCTGTCTGGTCTGTCTGGTCTGTCTGGTCTGTCTGGTCTGTCTGGTCTGTCTGGTCTGTCTTGTCTGTCTGGTCTGTCTGGTCGGTCTGGTCGGTCTGGTCTGTCTGGTCTGTCTGGTCTGTCTGGTCTGTCTGGTCTGTCTGGTCTGTCTGGTCTGTCTGGTCTGTCTGGTCTGTCTGGTCTGTCTGGTCTGTCTGGTCTGTCTGGTCTGTCTGGTCTGTCTGGTCTGTCTGGTCTGTCTGGTCTGTCTGGTCTGTCTGGTCTGTCTGGTCTGTCTGGTCTGTCTGGTCTGTCTGATCTGTCTGGTCTGTCTGGTCTGTCTGGTCTGTCTGGTCTGTCTGGTCTGTCTGGTCTGTCTGGTCTGTCTGGTCTGTCTGGTCTGTCTGGTCTGTCTGGTCTGTCTGGTCTGTCTGGTCTGTCTGGTCTGTCTGGTCTGTCTGGTCTGTCTGGTCTGTCTGGTCTGTCTGGTCTGTCTGGTCTGTCTGGTCTGTCTGGTCTGTCTGGTCTGTCTGGTCTGTCTGGTCTGTCTGGTCTGTCTGGTCTGTCTGGTCTGTCTGGTCTGTCTGGTCTGTCTGGTCTGTCTGGTCTGTCTGGTCTGTCTGGTCTGTCTGAGCTGTCTGAGCTGTCTGGTCTGTCTGGTCTGTCTGGTCTGTCTGGTCTGTCTGGTCTGTCTGGTCTGTCTGGTCTGTCTGGTCTGTCTGGTCTGTCTGGTCTGTCTGGTCTGTCTGGTCTGTCTGGTCTGTCTGGTCTGTCTGATCTGTCTGGTCTGTCTGGTCTGTCTGGTCTGTCTGGTCTGTCTGGTCTGTCTGGTCTGGCTGGTGTGTCTGGTGTGTTTGGTGTATCTAGTCTGTTCAGTCGAGTCTAATCGAGTCCGGTACGGTCCGGTCCGGTCCAGTCCAGTTCAGTCCTGTTCAGTTCAGTTCAGTTCAGTCCAGTCCAGTTCATCGCGGAACTGAGAACAAGCGCTACAGGCAAGAAGAAAGCTACGAAGGGAACGATAAAGAAATGGACATGCTAGAGAATATAAGCAACTATACGATGACGTCAAAAAAAGAGGGCGAAATCTCCCGTCAAAAACCCTTGAAAATCCAACCCAAGATCGTGACAAGTCAGCTAAATATACTGAACCCGAAACTAATTTTAACGCTGGACGAAAAAGTAAGAATCTTTGAAGAGCTATTTATCTCCTCGAGGGATAAACTGATATTCCTACGGACAGAGTACCAGATATCGGAATCTTTCGAGGAAAACGAAATTCTGATGGCCGTCAGCAAAATAAATACCGGGAAGGCCTCAGGACCGGATAACCCCCAAAAGAAGAGGTAAAAAAGCTGCGACATCAGAAATGAAGACCTTTTCAATGAAGTGCGAACTTAAGATAAATTGTAGATAATCTAGTTCTGTTATTGATCTTATATCTAATATTGAAGTTTAATTTGTTTGAATACTTGATATACATAGTTTAGTTCAAACTAAAAATAGATAAGAATTTAGATACCCGCTGGTTAAAATGAAATGTCGAAGTGTCTCAACGAAGTGTCGTTAGAGTGTATTTTGGAACACTGAACAGTGAAGTTACCCAAAACTGATTTACGAAATCCGTCCAGTCCAGTCGGTCTGGTCTGTCTGGTCTGTCTGGTCTGTCTGGTCTGTCTGGTCTGTCTGGTCTGTCTGGTCTGTCTGGTCTGTCTGGTCTGTCTGGTCTGTCTGGTCTGTCTGGTCGGTCTGGTCGGTCTGGTCTGTCTGGTCTGTCTGGTCTGTCTGGTCTGTCTGGTCTGTCTGGTCTGTCTGGTCTGTCTGGTCTGTCTGGTCTGTCTGGTCTGTCTGGTCTGTCTGGTCTGTCTGGTCTGTCTGGTCTGTCTGGTCTGTCTGGTCTGTCTGGTCTGTCTGGTCTGTCTGGTCTGTCTGGTCTGTCTGGTCTGTCTGGTCTGTCTGATCTGTCTGGTCTGTCTGGTCTGTCTGGTCTGTCTGGTCTGTCTGGTCTGTCTGGTCTGTCTGGTCTGTCTGGTCTGTCTGGTCTGTCTGGTCTGTCTGGTCTGTCTGGTCTGTCTGGTCTGTCTGGTCTGTCTGGTCTGTCTGGTCTGTCTGGTCTGTCTGGTCTGTCTGGTCTGTCTGGTCTGTCTGGTCTGTCTGGTCTGTCTGGTCTGTCTGGTCTGTCTGGTCTGTCTGGTCTGTCTGGTCTGTCTGGTCTGTCTGGTCTGTCTGGTCTGTCTGGTCTGTCTGGTCTGTCTGGTCTGTCTGGTCTGTCTGGTCTGTCTGAGCTGTCTGAGCTGTCTGGTCTGTCTGGTCTGTCTGGTCTGTCTGGTCTGTCTGGTCTGTCTGGTCTGTCTGGTCTGTCTGGTCTGTCTGGTCTGTCTGGTCTGTCTGGTCTGTCTGGTCTGTCTGGTCTGTCTGATCTGTCTGGTCTGTCTGGTCTGTCTGGTCTGTCTGGTCTGTCTGGTCTGTCTGGTCTGGCTGGTGTGTCTGGTGTGTTTGGTGTATCTAGTCTGTTCAGTCGAGTCTAATCGAGTCCGGTACGGTCCGGTCCGGTCCAGTCCAGTTCAGTCCTGTTCAGTTCAGTTCAGTTCAGTCCAGTCCAGTTCATCGCGGAACTGAGAACAAGCGCTACAGGCAAGAAGAAAGCTACGAAGGGAACGATAAAGAAATGGACATGCTAGAGAATATAAGCAACTATACGATGACGTCAAAAAAAGAGGGCGAAATCTCCCGTCAAAAACCCTTGAAAATCCAACCCAAGATCGTGACAAGTCAGCTAAATATACTGAACCCGAAACTAATTTTAACGCTGGACGAAAAAGTAAGAATCTTTGAAGAGCTATTTATCTCCTCGAGGGATAAACTGATATTCCTACGGACAGAGTACCAGATATCGGAATCTTTCGAGGAAAACGAAATTCTGATGGCCGTCAGCAAAATAAATACCGGGAAGGCCTCAGGACCGGATAACCCCCAAAAGAAGAGGTAAAAAAGCTGCGACATCAGAAATGAAGACCTTTTCAATGAAGTGCGAACTTAAGATAAATTGTAGATAATCTAGTTCTGTTATTGATCTTATATCTAATATTGAAGTTTAATTTGTTTGAATACTTGATATACATAGTTTAGTTCAAACTAAAAATAGATAAGAATTTAGATACCCGCTGGTTAAAATGAAATGTCGAAGTGTCTCAACGAAGTGTCGTTAGAGTGTATTTTGGAACACTGAACAGTGAAGTTACCCAAAACTGATTTACGAAATCCGTCCAGTCCAGTCGGTCTAGTCTGTCTGGCCTGTCTGGTCTGTCTGGTCTGTCTGGTCTGTCTGGTCTGTCTGGTCTGTCTGGTCTGTCTGGTCTGTCTGGTCTGTCTGGTCTGTCTGGTCGGTCTGGTCGGTCTGGTCTGTCTGGTCTGTCTGGTCTGTCTGGTCTGTCTGGTCTGTCTGGTCTGTCTGGTCTGTCTGGTCTGTCTGGTCTGTCTGGTCTGTCTGGTCTGTCTGGTCTGTCTGGTCTGTCTGGTCTGTCTGGTCTGTCTGGTCTGTCTGGTCTGTCTGGTCTGTCTGGTCTGTCTGGTCTGTCTGGTCTGTCTGGTCTGTCTGATCTGTCTGGTCTGTCTGGTCTGTCTGGTCTGTCTGGTCTGTCTGGTCTGTCTGGTCTGTCTGGTCTGTCTGGTCTGTCTGGTCTGTCTGGTCTGTCTGGTCTGTCTGGTCTGTCTGGTCTGTCTGGTCTGTCTGGTCTGTCTGGTCTGTCTGGTCTGTCTGGTCTGTCTGGTCTGTCTGGTCTGTCTGGTCTGTCTGGTCTGTCTGGTCTGTCTGGTCTGTCTGGTCTGTCTGGTCTGTCTGGTCTGTCTGGTCTGTCTGGTCTGTCTGGTCTGTCTGGTCTGTCTGGTCTGTCTGGTCTGTCTGGTCTGTCTGGTCTGTCTGAGCTGTCTGAGCTGTCTGGTCTGTCTGGTCTGTCTGGTCTGTCTGGTCTGTCTGGTCTGTCTGGTCTGTCTGGTCTGTCTGGTCTGTCTGGTCTGTCTGGTCTGTCTGGTCTGTCTGGTCTGTCTGGTCTGTCTGATCTGTCTGGTCTGTCTGGTCTGTCTGGTCTGTCTGGTCTGTCTGGTCTGTCTGGTCTGGCTGGTGTGTCTGGTGTGTTTGGTGTATCTAGTCTGTTCAGTCGAGTCTAATCGAGTCCGGTACGGTCCGGTCCGGTCCAGTCCAGTTCAGTCCTGTTCAGTTCAGTTCAGTTCAGTCCAGTCCAGTTCATCGCGGAACTGAGAACAAGCGCTACAGGCAAGAAGAAAGCTACGAAGGGAACGATAAAGAAATGGACATGCTAGAGAATATAAGCAACTATACGATGACGTCAAAAAAAGAGGGCGAAATCTCCCGTCAAAAACCCTTGAAAATCCAACCCAAGATCGTGACAAGTCAGCTAAATATACTGAACCCGAAACTAATTTTAACGCTGGACGAAAAAGTAAGAATCTTTGAAGAGCTATTTATCTCCTCGAGGGATAAACTGATATTCCTACGGACAGAGTACCAGATATCGGAATCTTTCGAGGAAAACGAAATTCTGATGGCCGTCAGCAAAATAAATACCGGGAAGGCCTCAGGACCGGATAACCCCCAAAAGAAGAGGTAAAAAAGCTGCGACATCAGAAATGAAGACCTTTTCAATGAAGTGCGAACTTAAGATAAATTGTAGATAATCTAGTTCTGTTATTGATCTTATATCTAATATTGAAGTTTAATTTGTTTGAATACTTGATATACATAGTTTAGTTCAAACTAAAAATAGATAAGAATTTAGATACCCGCTGGTTAAAATGAAATGTCGAAGTGTCTCAACGAAGTGTCGTTAGAGTGTATTTTGGAACACTGAACAGTGAAGTTACCCAAAACTGATTTACGAAATCCGTCCAGTCCAGTCGGTCTAGTCTGTCTGGTCTGTCTGGTCTGTCTGGTCTGTCTGGTCTGTCTGGTCTGTCTGGTCTGTCTGGTCTGTCTGGTCTGTCTGGTCTGTCTGGTCGGTCTGGTCGGTCTGGTCTGTCTGGTCGGTCTGGTCTGTCTGGTCTGTCTGGTCTGTCTGGTCTGTCTGGTCTGTCTGGTCTGTCTGGTCTGTCTGGTCTGTCTGGTCTGTCTGGTCTGTCTGGTCTGTCTGATCTGTCTGATCTGTCTGGTCTGTCTGGTCTGTCTGGTCTGTCTGGTCTGTCTGGTCTGTCTGGTCTGTCTGGTCTGTCTGGTCTGTCTGGTCTGTCTGGTCTGTCTGGTCTGTCTGGTCTGTCTGGTCTGTCTGGTCTGTCTGGTCTGTCTGGTCTGTCTGGTCTGTCTGGTCTGTCTGGTCTGTCTGGTCTGTCTGGTCTGTCTGGTCTGTCTGGTCTGTCTGGTCTGTCTGGTCTGTCTGGTCTGTCTGGTCTGTCTGGTCTGTCTGGTCTGTCTGGTCTGTCTGGTCTGTCTGGTCTGTCTGGTCTGTCTGGTCTGTCTGGTCTGTCTGGTCTGTCTGGTCTGTCTGGTCTGTCTGGTCTGTCTGGTCTGTCTGGTCTGTCTGGTCTGTCTGGTCTGTCTGGTCTGTCTGGTCTGTCTGGTCTGTCTGGTCTGTCTGGTCTGTCTGGTCTGTCTGGTCTGTCTGGTCTGTCTGGTCTGTCTGGTCTGTCTGGTCTGTCTGGTCTGTCTGGTCTGTCTGGTCTGTCTGGTCTGTCTGGTCTGTCTGAGCTGTCTGGTCTGTCTGGTCTGTCTGGTCTGTCTGGTCTGTCTGGTCTGTCTGGTCTGTCTGGTCTGTCTGGTCTGTCTGGTCTGTCTGGTCTGTCTGGTCTGTCTGGTCTGTCTGGTCTGTCTGGTCTGTCTGGTCTGTCTGGTCTGTCTGGTCTGTCTGGTCTGTCTGGTCTGTCTGGTCTGTCTGGTCTGTCTGGTCTGTCTGGTCTGTCTGGTCTGTCTGGTCTGTCTGGTCTGTCTGGTCTGTCTGGTCTGTCTGGTCTGTCTGGTCTGTCTGGTCTGTCTGGTCTGGCTGGTGTGTCTGGTGTGTTTGGTGTATCTAGTCTGTTCAGTCGAGTCTAATCGAGTCCGGTACGGTCCGGTCCGGTCCAGTCCAGTTCAGTCCTGTTCAGTTCAGTTCAGTTCAGTCCAGTCCAGTTCATCGCGGAACTGAGAACAAGCGCTACAGGCAAGAAGAAAGCTACGAAGGGAACGATAAAGAAATGGACATGCTAGAGAATATAAGCAACTATACGATGACGTCAAAAAAAGAGGGCGAAATCTCCCGTCAAAAACCCTTGAAAATCCAACCCAAGATCGTGACAAGTCAGCTAAATATACTGAACCCGAAACTAATTTTAACGCTGGACGAAAAAGTAAGAATCTTTGAAGAGCTATTTATCTCCTCGAGGGATAAACTGATATTCCTACGGACAGAGTACCAGATATCGGAATCTTTCGAGGAAAACGAAATTCTGATGGCCGTCAGCAAAATAAATACCGGGAAGGCCTCAGGACCGGATAACCCCCAAAAGAAGAGGTAAAAAAGCTGCGACATCAGAAATGAAGACCTTTTCAATGAAGTGCGAACTTAAGATAAATTGTAGATAATCTAGTTCTGTTATTGATCTTATATCTAATATTGAAGTTTAATTTGTTTGAATACTTGATATACATAGTTTAGTTCAAACTAAAAATAGATAAGAATTTAGATACCCGCTGGTTAAAATGAAATGTCGAAGTGTCTCAACGAAGTGTCGTTAGAGTGTATTTTGGAACACTGAACAGTGAAGTTACCCAAAACTGATTTACGAAATCCGTCCAGTCCAGTCGGTCTGGTCTGTCTGGTCTGTCTGGTCTGTCTGGTCTGTCTGGTCTGTCTGGTCTGTCTGGTCTGTCTGGTCTGTCTGGTCTGTCTGGTCTGTCTGGTCGGTCTGGTCGGTCTGGTCTGTCTGGTCGGTCTGGTCTGTCTGGTCTGTCTGGTCTGTCTGGTCTGTCTGGTCTGTCTGGTCTGTCTGGTCTGTCTGGTCTGTCTGGTCTGTCTGGTCTGTCTGATCTGTCTGGTCTGTCTGGTCTGTCTGGTCTGTCTGGTCTGTCTGGTCTGTCTGGTCTGTCTGGTCTGTCTGGTCTGTCTGGTCTGTCTGGTCTGTCTGGTCTGTCTGGTCTGTCTGGTCTGTCTGGTCTGTCTGGTCTGTCTGGTCTGTCTGGTCTGTCTGGTCTGTCTGGTCTGTCTGGTCTGTCTGGTCTGTCTGGTCTGTCTGGTCTGTCTGGTCTGTCTGGTCTGTCTGGTCTGTCTGGTCTGTCTGGTCTGTCTGGTCTGTCTGGTCTGTCTGGTCTGTCTGGTCTGTCTGGTCTGTCTGGTCTGTCTGGTCTGTCTGGTCTGTCTGGTCTGTCTGGTCTGTCTGGTCTGTCTGGTCTGTCTGGTCTGTCTGGTCTGTCTGGTCTGTCTGGTCTGTCTGGTCTGTCTGGTCTGTCTGGTCTGTCTGGTCTGTCTGGTCTGTCTGGTCTGTCTGATCTGTCTGGTCTGTCTGGTCTGTCTGGTCTGTCTGGTCTGTCTGGTCTGTCTGGTCTGTCTGGTCTGTCTGGTCTGTCTGGTCTGTCTGGTCTGTCTGGTCTGTCTGGTCTGTCTGGTCTGTCTGGTCTGTCTGGTCTGTCTGGTCTGTCTGGTCTGTCTGGTCTGTCTGGTCTGTCTGGTCTGTCTGGTCTGTCTGGTCTGTCTGGTCTGTCTGGTCTGTCTGGTCTGTCTGGTCTGTCTGGTCTGTCTGGTCTGTCTGGTCTGTCTGGTCTGTCTGGTCTGTCTGGTCTGTCTGGTCTGTCTGGTCTGTCTGATCTGTCTGGTCTGTCTGGTCTGTCTGGTCTGTCTGGTCTGTCTGGTCTGTCTGGTCTGTCTGGTCTGTCTGGTCTGTCTGGTCTGTCTGGTCTGTCTGGTCTGTCTGGTCTGTCTGGTCTGTCTGGTCTGTCTGGTCTGTCTGGTCTGTCTGGTCTGTCTGGTCTGTCTGGTCTGTCTGGTCTGTCTGGTCTGTCTGGTCTGTCTGGTCTGTCTGGTCTGTCTGGTCTGTCTGGTCTGTCTGGTCTGTCTGGTCTGTCTGGTCTGTCTGGTCTGTCTGGTCTGTCTGGTCTGTCTGGTCTGTCTGGTCTGTCTGGTCTGTCTGGTCTGTCTGGTCTGTCTGGTCTGTCTGGTCTGTCTGGTCTGTCTGGTCTGTCTGGTCTGTCTGGTCTGTCTGGTCTGTCTGGTCTGTCTGGTCTGTCTGGTCTGTCTGGTCTGTCTGGTCTGTCTGGTCTGTCTGGTCTGTCTGGTCTGTCTGATCTGTCTGGTCTGTCTGGTCTGTCTGGTCTGTCTGGTCTGTCTGGTCTGTCTGGTCTGGCTGGTGTGTCTGGTGTGTTTGGTGTATCTAGTCTGTTCAGTCGAGTCTAATCGAGTCCGGTACGGTCCGGTCCGGTCCAGTCCAGTTCAGTCCTGTTCAGTTCAGTTCAGTTCAGTCCAGTCCAGTTCATCGCGGAACTGAGAACAAGCGCTACAGGCAAGAAGAAAGCTACGAAGGGAACGATAAAGAAATGGACATGCTAGAGAATATAAGCAACTATACGATGACGTCAAAAAAAGAGGGCGAAATCTCCCGTCAAAAACCCTTGAAAATCCAACCCAAGATCGTGACAAGTCAGCTAAATATACTGAACCCGAAACTAATTTTAACGCTGGACGAAAAAGTAAGAATCTTTGAAGAGCTATTTATCTCCTCGAGGGATAAACTGATATTCCTACGGACAGAGTACCAGATATCGGAATCTTTCGAGGAAAACGAAATTCTGATGGCCGTCAGCAAAATAAATACCGGGAAGGCCTCAGGACCGGATAACCCCCAAAAGAAGAGGTAAAAAAGCTGCGACATCAGAAATGAAGACCTTTTCAATGAAGTGCGAACTTAAGATAAATTGTAGATAATCTAGTTCTGTTATTGATCTTATATCTAATATTGAAGTTTAATTTGTTTGAATACTTGATATACATAGTTTAGTTCAAACTAAAAATAGATAAGAATTTAGATACCCGCTGGTTAAAATGAAATGTCGAAGTGTCTCAACGAAGTGTCGTTAGAGTGTATTTTGGAACACTGAACAGTGAAGTTACCCAAAACTGATTTACGAAATCCGTCCAGTCCAGTCGGTCTAGTCTGTCTGGTCTGTCTGGTCTGTCTGGTCTGTCTGGTCTGTCTGGTCTGTCTGGTCTGTCTGGTCTGTATGGTCTGTCTGGTCTGTCTGGTCGGTCTGGTCGGTCTGGTCTGTCTGGTCGGTCTGGTCTGTCTGGTCTGTCTGGTCTGTCTGGTCTGTCTGGTCTGTCTGGTCTGTCTGGTCTGTCTGGTCTGTCTGGTCTGTCTGGTCTGTCTGGTCTGTCTGATCTGTCTGGTCTGTCTGGTCTGTCTGGTCTGTCTGGTCTGTCTGGTCTGTCTGGTCTGTCTGGTCTGTCTGGTCTGTCTGGTCTGTCTGGTCTGTCTGGTCTGTCTGGTCTGTCTGGTCTGTCTGGTCTGTCTGGTCTGTCTGGTCTGTCTGGTCTGTCTGGTCTGTCTGGTCTGTCTGGTCTGTCTGGTCTGTCTGGTCTGTCTGGTCTGTCTGGTCTGTCTGGTCTGTCTGGTCTGTCTGGTCTGTCTGGTCTGTCTGGTCTGTCTGGTCTGTCTGGTCTGTCTGGTCTGTCTGGTCTGTCTGGTCTGTCTGGTCTGTCTGGTCTGTCTGGTCTGTCTGGTCTGTCTGGTCTGTCTGGTCTGTCTGGTCTGTCTGGTCTGTCTGGTCTGTCTGGTCTGTCTGGTCTGTCTGGTCTGTCTGGTCTGTCTGGTCTGTCTGGTCTGTCTGGTCTGTCTGGTCTGTCTGGTCTGTCTGGTCTGTCTGGTCTGTCTGGTCTGTCTGGTCTGTCTGGTCTGTCTGGTCTGTCTGGTCTGTCTGGTCTGTCTGGTCTGTCTGGTCTGTCTGAGCTGTCTGGTCTGTCTGGTCTGTCTGGTCTGTCTGGTCTGTCTGGTCTGTCTGGTCTGTCTGGTCTGTCTGGTCTGTCTGGTCTGTCTGGTCTGTCTGGTCTGTCTGGTCTGTCTGGTCTGTCTGGTCTGTCTGGTCTGTCTGGTCTGTCTGGTCTGTCTGGTCTGTCTGGTCTGTCTGGTCTGTCTGGTCTGTCTGGTCTGTCTGGTCTGTCTGGTCTGTCTGGTCTGTCTGGTCTGTCTGGTCTGTCTGGTCTGTCTGGTCTGTCTGGTCTGTCTGGTCTGTCTGGTCTGGCTGGTGTGTCTGGTGTGTTTGGTGTATCTAGTCTGTTCAGTCGAGTCTAATCGAGTCCGGTACGGTCCGGTCCGGTCCAGTCCAGTTCAGTCCTGTTCAGTTCAGTTCAGTTCAGTCCAGTCCAGTTCATCGCGGAACTGAGAACAAGCGCTACAGGCAAGAAGAAAGCTACGAAGGGAACGATAAAGAAATGGACATGCTAGAGAATATAAGCAACTATACGATGACGTCAAAAAAAGAGGGCGAAATCTCCCGTCAAAAACCCTTGAAAATCCAACCCAAGATCGTGACAAGTCAGCTAAATATACTGAACCCGAAACTAATTTTAACGCTGGACGAAAAAGTAAGAATCTTTGAAGAGCTATTTATCTCCTCGAGGGATAAACTGATATTCCTACGGACAGAGTACCAGATATCGGAATCTTTCGAGGAAAACGAAATTCTGATGGCCGTCAGCAAAATAAATACCGGGAAGGCCTCAGGACCGGATAACCCCCAAAAGAAGAGGTAAAAAAGCTGCGACATCAGAAATGAAGACCTTTTCAATGAAGTGCGAACTTAAGATAAATTGTAGATAATCTAGTTCTGTTATTGATCTTATATCTAATATTGAAGTTTAATTTGTTTGAATACTTGATATACATAGTTTAGTTCAAACTAAAAATAGATAAGAATTTAGATACCCGCTGGTTAAAATGAAATGTCGAAGTGTCTCAACGAAGTGTCGTTAGAGTGTATTTTGGAACACTGAACAGTGAAGTTACCCAAAACTGATTTACGAAATCCGTCCAGTCCAGTCGGTCTAGTCTGTCTGGCCTGTCTGGTCTGTCTGGTCTGTCTGGTCTGTCTGGTCTGTCTGGTCTGTCTGGTCTGTATGGTCTGTCTGGTCTGTCTGGTCGGTCTGGTCGGTCTGGTCTGTCTGGTCGGTCTGGTCTGTCTGGTCTGTCTGGTCTGTCTGGTCTGTCTGGTCTGTCTGGTCTGTCTGGTCTGTCTGGTCTGTCTGGTCTGTCTGGTCTGTCTGATCTGTCTGGTCTGTCTGGTCTGTCTGGTCTGTCTGGTCTGTCTGGTCTGTCTGGTCTGTCTGGTCTGTCTGGTCTGTCTGGTCTGTCTGGTCTGTCTGGTCTGTCTGGTCTGTCTGGTCTGTCTGGTCTGTCTGGTCTGTCTGGTCTGTCTGGTCTGTCTGGTCTGTCTGGTCTGTCTGGTCTGTCTGGTCTGTCTGGTCTGTCTGGTCTGTCTGGTCTGTCTGGTCTGTCTGGTCTGTCTGGTCTGTCTGGTCTGTCTGGTCTGTCTGGTCTGTCTGGTCTGTCTGGTCTGTCTGGTCTGTCTGGTCTGTCTGGTCTGTCTGGTCTGTCTGGTCTGTCTGGTCTGTCTGGTCTGTCTGGTCTGTCTGGTCTGTCTGGTCTGTCTGGTCTGTCTGGTCTGTCTGGTCTGTCTGGTCTGTCTGGTCTGTCTGGTCTGTCTGGTCTGTCTGGTCTGTCTGGTCTGTCTGGTCTGTCTGGTCTGTCTGGTCTGTCTGGTCTGTCTGGTCTGTCTGGTCTGTCTGAGCTGTCTGGTCTGTCTGGTCTGTCTGGTCTGTCTGGTCTGTCTGGTCTGTCTGGTCTGTCTGGTCTGTCTGGTCTGTCTGGTCTGTCTGGTCTGTCTGGTCTGTCTGGTCTGTCTGGTCTGTCTGGTCTGTCTGATCTGTCTGGTCTGTCTGGTCTGTCTGGTCTGTCTGGTCTGTCTGGTCTGTCTGGTCTGTCTGGTCTGGCTGGTGTGTCTGGTGTGTTTGGTGTATCTAGTCTGTTCAGTCGAGTCTAATCGAGTCCGGTACGGTCCGGTCCGGTCCAGTCCAGTTCAGTCCTGTTCAGTTCAGTTCAGTTCAGTTCAGTCCAGTCCAGTTCATCGCGGAACTGAGAACAAGCGCTACAGGCAAGAAGAAAGCTACGAAGGGAACGATAAAGAAATGGACATGCTAGAGAATATAAGCAACTATACGATGACGTCAAAAAAAGAGGGCGAAATCTCCCGTCAAAAACCCTTGAAAATCCAACCCAAGATCGTGACAAGTCAGCTAAATATACTGAACCCGAAACTAATTTTAACGCTGGACGAAAAAGTAAGAATCTTTGAAGAGCTATTTATCTCCTCGAGGGATAAACTGATATTCCTACGGACAGAGTACCAGATATCGGAATCTTTCGAGGAAAACGAAATTCTGATGGCCGTCAGCAAAATAAATACCGGGAAGGCCTCAGGACCGGATAACCCCCAAAAGAAGAGGTAAAAAAGCTGCGACATCAGAAATGAAGACCTTTTCAATGAATTATTGGAAAAAAATACGTTCCCTCGCGCAAGGAAAGTGGCAAAACTTATTCTAATTAAGAAACCAGAAAAGAAAGAAGAGGAAGCTGTCAAATGCAGACCAATTTGCCTGATCAACGTGTTCGGGAAACCGTACGAAAATTTAAATCCTGGAAAAGACTCCTGAAAGAAATCGAGGAAAAAGGCGATTTTTCCGAAAGTCAATATGAATTCAGAAGAGTGAGATCCACCAGGAATGCCCTACATGAAGTAGTAAAAATAGCAAGGGGATCAAACGAAACTGGGGTACCAAGATGGTGTGCCTTGATACTATACTTGACGTAGCCACCCGATGGAGTAATAAACTTGGGTGATCTTCACGTGATTTTCGGGGATGATTCCCTATTGGTCAGTGCAAACGCTTTTGACGCGTAGATCACGCAGGCGAAACTTTTGTATTTGATTAGTATTGGGATTTATATTTTCCGCACAAAAGTAAAATTTGGCAAAGCAGTGTTTTACAACGTTACTACGAACTATCACGTGAACGCCGCGTGATCACTCCACGGTGTCGCTGCGGCAAGTATAGTAGATGTTAAGAACGCTTTTTGTACAGCGTCATGGCGTCGGATAATAAATAAAATGGAAGAAAGAGGAATATCCACGTGCCTTATAAACATCGTCAAAGACTATTTTACAGATAGATGGATACAAATTGCCAGAAACACCTGGAAAGAAATAGGTGGGGGTGTTCCACAGGGTTCTATTCTAGGACCAACTCTGTGGAATATCTTATACGACGACATAATGAGCCAACAGGTACCTGAAGACGTTAAATTGCTGTGTTACCCTGATGACTTGGCGATCGTGGTCGCGGCAAGGACAATCGACCAAATGCGAAGCAACGCAAAGTCCATACCTGGATGAGCGACAACCATCTGACAATAGCTGCAGAGAAAATGGAGGCTGTGCTATTAGCCACACACAAACATGCTAAAAGTGTTGTCTTTCAAGTCGAAGAATCGCGAATTCCCTAGTCTATCTCCCTTCCCTAGTCTAGCCATCAACTATCTAGCGGTTAAGATCGGGAAAAAAACTATCCTTTAAAGCCCACATTGAGAAAATAGCCCAGAAAGCTCACAAAGCTACTAGAGCTTTGTGTCCTAATGCCCAACGTTAAAGGTCCCAGAGCAAACAAGAGGCGCACTCTGTACATGGCGGTGCAATCAATAACTTATAGCGCACCAATTTGGTGTGAGACACTAAACGTAGCTGCGAAAAGAAAGAAACTCGCATCTGTGCAAAGAAGCTTGGCCTTTAAAATGCAGCATGGCCCTTAGAATATGTAGGCTAGTGCCTACAGGACCGTATCGAATGAGGCCCTGATGGTCGTGGCAAATGTAATACCGATACATTTAGTATTAGAGGAAAGAAATAACATTTTCACTACACGGAATGACACATCAGCAGAAAAAGAGAGGACCCTTGAAAAATGGCAGACCCAATGGAACTTAGCAACCAAAGGCGCATGGACTAGAAGACTTGCAATCGGTGGGAACTTGAACGACTCTAGCTAGAATTTACGGTGGGTTACATAACAAATAGATACCAGAAAATATTGCGAATATTATGCTCTCCAGTCATGCCAAGGAATGGGATGCCGGACATGCATACATTCGGCGAATTATGGCAAAAAAGCAGAAGACGAAATAAGGCTGTAGGAGAAGGGGGACCACTTGAAGAATGTGAAGAACGGTACCAAGTGGATCTAAAGAGGAGGGGTTTTAGTGGGTATGCTGGTCATTAACACCTCGATCAGAGCCCCACACTCCACGGAGCTAGGTTTTTCTCCCTGTGTGCATTAATGCATTTCCCCTCCTCCCACAAAAAAAAGTTCAGTCCAGTCCAGCCTAGTCCAATCCAGTCCAGTCTGTTTAATCTTTCAAATCTGTCTAGTCCAGACCCACTCCAGTTTCACTCTAGTTCCAGTCCAGTCCCAGTCAAGTCCAGTCCAGACTAGTCTGTCGAGTCTGTCTAGTCCCTCCAGTCCGTGTAGTCTGTCTAGTACGTATATTCCGTCTAGTTCGTCTAGACCGACTAGACCGTCTAGTCAGTCTAGTCTTGTCTGTCTAGTCTCTCTATTCTTGTCTGAACTGTCTTCAGTGAAGTGTGGTTGAACTGTTTTATTGTTAAGTGTAGTGAAAGTCTCGGGGAAGTGTTGACAATTGTGCCGCCCGACATTCTGTTTGTTTCGGAAACAAAATTTTGCATTTCGACGATACTGCGTTTGTCTCGGAAACACTTCGTTGTACTTCGACGACACTTCATACGTCTAGTCCGTCTACTCCGTCTAGTCTTGTCTCTAGAGTCTCTCTAGTCTTGTCTGTTTAGTCTTGTTTATCTAGTCTTAACCGTTTCGTCTTCAGTGAGGTGAACTGTTTTATTGTTAAGTTTCGTCGAAGTATCGGGGAAGTATTGACAAAAGACCTTTTTACGGTTAGTTAAGCGCAAGCGCGTCCGCCTTGTTTAGGGCATAGTTTAGGGCACATTTTGATATTTTCACTGGTTATACGTCAAAAAAGTTCTTTTTGTCCGAAACATGGCGGAAATTGAAGCATGCGCATAAAAAAAAACTTCAACTATGATAAGGTCTATTGTGCTGCCCGACATTTCGTTTGTTTCGGAAAAAAAAGTTTGCATTTAGACGAAACAGCGTTTGTATCGGAAACACGTTTTACTTCGACGGCACTTCATTTTGTCCAGGGACGTTTTAGAACATTTTAGATTGAACAGCTAGAAAAAGAAGCAAGAACCATTCTAAATAATCGGTTAAATAGGAAGGAGAAAATCAGCGATAAAATAGATAACAGATAGATAAGGTAATCTTCAAGGAGAAATTACGAAATTATAAGACTAGGTAAATAAAGATTTACAAAAGAAAATAAAGCTTGGAAACGAACTTACGGCAAAGCATTCTCTCTTAGTGTTTATGCTTTCTTCTTATTATTATAATGGAAAAGCTCGTTTTTTATATGGTAGACTTAGAAATTATTCAATAAAAAAATAAAACGTCTTTCGTCGGTTAGTTAGCACGCGCAAAAAGACGGACAGAAGAATTTCAGGCGATTTTCGATTCGCAGCCTTAATAATGTTTGCATTGATACGATTACGTTTGCTATTCGACGTTTTGGGTGGACTTAATTTATATCGTAGGTAGTAAATTTGAAATCTAAATTTGACTAAATTTGATCGATTGTGTAGAGCAAAGCCAGTTGAAGCAAATCCAAACACACAATTAATCATTTTCATTTTCTTTTTGATCAAAGCTTTTGAGTTTTGGACTTTCAGTCAATTTTAAGTAGACTTAACTTTAAGGCAAGCAACATTAAGTAAAAAACCGTTTGCACCAATAAATGCAATTTTGAAAAGACTTTTCGTTTTTGATCAAAATTTCTTAATCAAAATTTGATTTCAAACTCACACGTACATCCGCAGATTTTCCTTCACATGAAACAGTTACAAATATTTTTGGCCGAAAAGCCCAACAAAGACCAGACAACCTTAGGCACAATCAATCCACCATTTCAGGCGACAACAAGATATTTTCGACGCAAAAAAATCCTCTCAAATTAAACCCAAAACCCATCAAAATCCTAATGATTATCGTCCCCTTCCGGATCGTCTTCGTCGTCCAGCTCCTCCTTGGGTCTCGTCCACTTGATGAGAGTCTCAGGCGATCGATACAAGAACACCAGTTTCGCAAACAGATCCTCTTCCAGGCAAAACTCGCCGGCCTCACGCACCAAGTAAATGTCCAGGCAGAGCTGGAGGACCCTGTCCACGTAAGGCATGTCGTCGAACATGATCTTGAAGCAGATCTCCGAGAAGAATCCGCGCAGGACTCTCGACGCCACAAAGACCAGAGTCGTGTAAAGGCCGATAATACTAGAAACAGATTAAAAAGAAATTAATTTTTAATGGCATCAATGTTGGATTGATAGGGGAATCTTACTGTGTTTGGTGCAGGGGAATCATATTTGGGAAATTTCGAGCTTTCAGGAGGAATTCCAGGTTTATTTAAGGAAGAATTTGTTTTCCTCAAGGATTCAAGATGTTCTATTCACAGGGAAATTTTGGACGAGGTTTAAAAAAAAATAGAGTTTCATTTTCTTTCAAGAAATATTTTCAAGACATCTGTCTCCATATCCAGAAGATTTTTATCTTTTTCTTCTCCAAGGAATTTAGATTTAAGTTTCGAAGTTTCTTACAGAAGAATTTTCTGTCGCCCAAAATTGATTCATTAGAAGTTTCAGCAAAATTGAGCTTTTCGAAACTTTTCGGTTCCAATTTCAGGAAGCTTTAAGACATTTGCCTTAAAATGTTGTAATCAAAATTCCTAGTTTTTCTTGAGGAAAATTGCCGAAGTAAATACCTAAATCTTACTGTGTTTGGTGAAGGGGAATATCAGGTTTGGGTTTTAGGCAAATTTCGAGCTTTTCAGGAGGAATGGCAGGTATCTTTAAGGCAGACTTTGTTTACTTTTAGGATTCAAGCTATTCTGTTCACAGGGAAATTTTGGACGAGATTTCAACATTTTTGTTTTTTTTCTTCTGCAAGGAATTTAGATTTCCCTTCAAATGTTGTAATTAAAATTCCTAGTTTTTCTTGAGGAAAATTGCTGAGGAAATACCTAAATTATCGAATGTTTCATAGATAGGAGTTGAGGATTAATATAAACGTTTAAGGAATAAGGATCGAATATGAGCCCTAATACCTAGGCTTAGGTGAAGCGAAACTACAAGCAAACTAAAAATTTTTCCTCTACGATGTCACTTACCCTCCGCCCGTAATGATACTTAGAGTTGACGGGAAGATTTTGTCGTTGAAGGTGTACAGGATGAAGTAGTTGCAGTCGGCGTACGGCAGCTTCGACAGGAAGTTTACGTAGTTGTTGTCTGTGCATTCCTCCTTGATCTCCCACCACACTTTGTCCGTCACCGTGTCGCTGGACAGCTTCAGAGTTATGTTCCTGAACGTCTTAGCCAAAATATCTGCAAACAAACACAACGAATGATTTCATTTATTTGCAATCGGTAATTATTTAACAAAATAACGTCTATGTAATAGAAGGATTAAGATTGTCCTAGAAACCTTGACCAACACCCATTCCAAGGTTAAATTTAGAGGCGAGATCTCAGAAAGCTTCGAAATAAAATTGTCTGTAGCGAGACAAGGAGATGGACTTTCCCCACTTCTCTTTAACTGTGTCCTTGAAAAGGTTATGAGAGAATGGCGAAAGGAACTGATCAACTTGGGTATTCAGAGTGTTATCTACCTGGGACGTAAGAACGATGGACTGGTTGTAGATTGGCTGGCCTTTGCAGATGACATGGCACTGATGGCTGATTCTCTTGAGATGGCAACAATGCAGGTAAATTGCCTCAGATAACAGGCCCAAAGTGGGTCTTCAAGTGTCTCTGGAGAAAACAGATTTTTTTCACCATCAATGAAGCAAACAGAGAGATGTTACTACAGCAGCGAAACATCAAGAGGATTGAGAAATTTAAGTATATTGGTGAATGGATTGAACCTAGCTTATCAGCAAGAACTAGCCTATCCACTGACTAAGAACACCTACAACAAGAAATGCCTGTCATGCAACCTGAAACTTAAGCACTACACTTCAGTCGTACAACCAGAAGCCTTGCATGCCATGGAGTGTCTCTCCTTGAACCTAAGAGGCCTGGTAGAGACATTGGAAGTCAGAGAGAGGAGAATCCTCAGGAAGATCCTAGACCCGGTAAAGGAAGATGGGGAATTCCGAAGACGACATAACTCTGAGCTCTACGAACATATTGAGAGGCTCTCTGACTATGCAAGGAAAGGAAGGGTAGCCTTCTATGACCACGTTGTAAGATTTCCTCCAAGCCGACTAAACAACCATCTGTTCACCTTCTGGCAAAACAAGAAGGTTCGTACCACTTGGTTGACAGAAACCGAGAAGGATACCGAAAAGGATATTAAAGAACTGGGAATAACAGATCTCCAAAACAGACAGTCTGTGAGACGCACCCTGAAGGAAGTTCGTGGATTTCAGGAAAAACCCCGAAGGAAGGGTACTCCCTGGACAGAAGAGAAAGAAGTTACACCGGCAGAAGATGAGACAATACTGGGCAAAGATCAAAGCCCAACAGTTGAACAAGCGTGGTCCAAAGTAGGCCTATTCGAAACAAGAAGAAGGATTAAGATTTGGTACAAACAGCTTTTCGAATTTTTGGTGTCAATGGTGCAAAACGTTTCGGTTAAGGTTATTTTTTTCTTGTGGTTCAAGATAAAATTAAGAACTCATTTTGATGTCGATAAGCCGTCGTCATGTACCTGGATCAGGATTCATAAACTGGTTGAGGACTTGAGCGGTTCCCCGACTAGTGATCTTGAAAAACTTGGGCATGATGTAGGAGAGCAGGATCGGACTGCTGGGCGCGCCGTTCAGCATGTTCAGGAGATTCTCCCGGATGGGATTTGTGCGGTTGTCGACGAACGCCTCGATCGTCGTGCCGATCTCGTACCGCATCAGCCCCAAGTCATCCTTCGAGTTCGTGTCGTGCGATATTTGGAACGCCATGTGAAAAGCAATCGTGTCATCTGTAAGCAAAAGGACGCATCCAGAACAGAGTCATTAAAAAGGTTTTGTTTCATACTCGATTTGACTTCGTCGACGAGTCTCTTCTTGTCCGGAGGCGAGATGCTCCAAACCGTCGCGGAGTCGTAAGAAAGTTTCACGGCCGCGACGTCCGCATACTCGTAGTTCGACAGGAACGTGTAGGCCACTTTGTGATTGGTGTAGTGTTGCATCATCAGTTTGAAATCATTCTCCTTGAATCTGTAACGGAAACAAATCAAGCAAATTCCTTTCACAAAGGAACAACTCTTCCTACTGATCTATGCTGTTGCTTTGTGCGGTCATTCGGTAGAGGGCCTCGTAAGGGCCCAGCTTCAGATTCACGGTCACGTCGTAAGGCGGGTTCGGTTCGCCCACCGCGTTCCCCAGCGAGAAGAACACCAGCGGGAACCAAATGATACCGATAATCACGGTCAGAAGAAAACCGCCCATGAAGTACTTGATCAACGGTTTCTTTTTTTCTCCCCTCGGCTGAGGATACTCGTTCTCAATATGTCTTACACACTAAAAACAAAAAAATCAATATATAGTATATATTTAAAGGTCCTTTGTACGGTTACTTAAGCGCATGCGCGACCTCCATGTTTAAAAGGCGAGAATATGACAGTTTCGGGCACATTTTGTTATTTTCACTGGTGATACGTCAAAAAGTGCCCGAAAAAATGGAGGACATTGAAGATGCGCAAAAAAACTATGAAAAGGTCTATTGTATACATATTTAATGTAATTTTTCTATAAACGGTGTGATCCAGAATTCCTTTGGATTACTAGCACATCTAGGAAAGGTAAATGGCCATTTTGTTCTATTTTCAAGGAAATATTTAGGCTTAGAGGAAGATGACATATGCAGATTCTGGGAGCAGAGGAAACCTCTATACATCTGCTCAAAGACTGCGGAGCACTCCGCATGCCCCCAAGGTACATTTGTATTCGCAAGAGACAATTGTACCTTCGGGCCCACTGCTTGAAGGCAGAGGAGTAGCAGTGCTTGAATCCCACCCGGATCCTGAAATTCCCAAAGCAATTAGTGCTAGAGGAGGCGCCCCAAATGTGTAAGTATACCACCGTTTAGAGGAAGAGGGTGGGCTACAATAGATCCAAGAAGTCAAATGACTTACAAGTCACCACCAAATCTCCAAGTCAACATCTACAACCTTTCCTAGATGTGCTAGTAATCCATAAGAAAGATGGTGGAAGTCTGGGTCACACCAGGGTTTATAGAAAAATGATACATACCAATAGATCCCTACATGCAAACTCTCACCACTACCTAGTACACCTCCATACATCCACTAAATTAGCAGACGCAGAACACCAAAATGAAGAAACATCGAAACTCCGTAGCGCTCTGTATCAAATGAATACCCGGAAAGGCAAATAAATACCATCATGAGCATACGCAAACAACCGAAAGCTACAAATAAGAACGTATTGAAAACGGCCAAAAGGGCCTTTCTACCTTACGTTAAAGGAACAACAGAAAAAAATGACAGCGTGCTGGGTAGATACGAGATATCAAGACCATCTACAGCACAGATAGAAAAAATTAACAAATTTTACGGAACCTCAAAGATAAAATTCCGTTAGAAGAACAAGGAGTATAAGAGATACCATGCGGATCATACAGCCTTTCATACATCGGTCAGCTTACTACTAACTTTGAACTATCTGTTCATTAATATTTACTTTGAGTTGATAGATGTGGGCGAAGATGTCCTCCATTTTGATCCAGTCGAAGACGGTCATGGAGGTGTCGGTCCACATCCAGTCCATGACGGTGCGCAGCTCGAACAGGAACGGCACCATCATGAAGCCCTTGAACATGAACATGTTGAAGTAGTTGTAGCCCTTGCAGAGGAAGTTGCCGAGGATGCGCGCCGGATAGCCGCAGCGGATTTGGTAGGCGGACAACAGCAGGTAGAAGCATTTCACCATGTAGTACATCTGCGGCGGCACTACCGAATTCACTTTCCTGTAAGAAACGGAATCAAGTTCGGAGAACATATTCCTCGTTCAACTTGAGAAGCTAGTTTAATGTTTTAATGACGCGTATACGCGACAACGGTCGTCAAACTTAAAATATATTTTTTGTTGTTATTGTGAGCAATTCTGAATGTTTAGTGTATTTATTTACAGTTCTGAGACGACGAAAAGACTTTGGTGAAAGAATATCGCACGATCAAAGACGCGTATACGCGACAACGGTCATCAAAGTTTAAATGATTTTTTTGTTTGTTTTTGTGACCAATTCTGAATGTTTAGTGTGTTTAATCACAGTTGTGTGATGACGAAAAGACTTTGACGAAGGAATATCGCACGATCAAAGACGCGTATACGCGACAACGGTCATCAATGTTTAAATGATTTTTTTGCTTGTTTTTGTGAGCAATTCTGAATGATTAGTGTGTTTAATCACAGTTATGTGATAACGAAAAGACTTTGACGAAGGAATATCGCACGATCAAAGACGCGAATACGCGACAACGGTCATCAAAGTTTAAATGATTTTTTTGTTTGTTTTTGTGAGCAATTCTGAATGTTTAGTATGTTTATTCACAGTTCTGTGATGACGAAAAGACTTTGGCGAAGGAATAACGCACGATCAAAGTCGCGTATACGCGACAACGGTCATTAAAGTTAAAATGATTTTTTTGTCTGTTTTCGTGAGCAATTCTGAATGTTTAGTGTGTTTTTTCACAGTTCCTTGATGACGAAAAGACTTTGACGAAGGAATATGATTGATGATCTCTCGATCAAAGACGTGTATACGCGACAAAGGTCATCAAAGTAAAAATTATTTTTTGGTGAGCAATTCTGATTGTTTAGTGTGTTTATTTACAGTTCTGTGATGACCAAAAGACTTTGACGAAGAAATATCGCACGATCAAAGGCGCGTATACGCGACAACGGTCATCAAGGTTAAAATGATTCGTTTTGTTGTTGTGGGCAATTCTGAATGTTTAGTGTGTTTATTCACAGTTTTGTGATGACGAAAAGACTTTGACGAAGGAATATCGCTCGATCAAATACGTGACAACGGTCATCAAAGTTTTAAATGATTTTTTATTTTTTTTATTTTGGTGAGCAATTCTGAATGTTTAGTCTGGTTATTCACAGTTTTGTGATGACGAAAAGACTTTGACAAAGGAATATCGCACGATCAAAGACGCGTATACGGGACAACGGTCATCAAAGTTAAAATGATTTTTTTTTTTTGTAAGCAATTTTGAATGTTTAGTGAATTTATTTACAGTTCTGTGATGACTAAAAGACTTTGACGAAGGAATATCGCATGATCAAAGACGCGTATACGCGACAACAGTAGGAAAAGATGATGCGTTCTAGATCCTCCTCCTCCTCCAACCTTCTTTGACCTTGACCTTTGCACTTCTGGTTTCGACTTCCGGTCCACACTTCCGGTTTTGACTTTCGGTTTCCGGTTTCGACTTCCAGTTTCGACTTTCGGTTTTGACTTGTGGCCTCCATTTCCGGAACTACTGAATGCGCGGGAAAATTAAAAAAATAGACGCGAGGCGGGGAAATTAAAAATTAGATGTCGGAGGGGCAAAAAAAACTAGACAGATGAAGCTAAATACATGAGACTAGATAGACGGGGCTAGATACATGAGACTAGATAGATGGGGCTAAATACATAAAACTAGATAGATGGGGCTAGATACATGAGACTAGATAGACGGGGCTAGATACATGAGACTAGACAGACGAAGTTAAGCTATAAGCTATAGAATATATAAGGAATTGTTTTTTGTTTTAATTTAATAAACATAATATTAAGATTTTGATTTATCAGTAGTTGGTTAAGCTTTGCCGGATGTTTGGCAGTCATAACAACTTCCTATTATCTTATCAGCGGCACGCGAGATTCAGTTTCAGGGTTACAGGTAAAACTAAATAAAGTTATAGCGAAATTTCTTAAACTTGTCTACGGCTAAAGGCTACGGTCTAAAGGCTATGTGAAGTTAGGCATGAAGCGCGCTTTATTCCTAACCTCACTTAGCTTAACGTAATGCTAACACAACTAACCCAATGAGAGTAAAGCTGATTAAAAACTGATGTAGGCTGTCTACAAATAGACCTCACACCCTCTTTAACGTGGGGCACCATACACCTCACACCCTGTTAAGCTTGGGGTTACATAGACCTCACACCCTGTTAAGCGTGGGATTACATAGACTTCACAACCTGTTTAGCGTGGGGTTACATAGACCTCACACCCTGTTTAGCGTGGGGTTACATATACCTCACACCCTGTTAAGCGTGGGGTCACATAGACCTCACACCCTGTTTAGCGTGGGGTTACATAGACCTCACACCCTGTTAAGCGTAGGGTCACATAGAGCTCACACCCTGTTTAGCGTGGGGTTACATAGACCTCACACCCTGTTTAGCGTGATGAAAAGTGGATGCAAGTAGATAAAAAGTGGATGCAAGTAGATGAAAAGTGGATGCAAGTAGGTGAAAAGTGGATGCAAGTAGATGAAAAGTGGATGCAAGTAGATAAAAAGTGGATGCAAGTAGATGAAAAGTGGATGCAAGTAGATGAAAAGTGGATGCCAGAAAATTGAACTCTTTGGTATTTATATAAATGAAAATAAATAATACTATCTGGGTCGCAGACAAGTTTAAGAAATTTCGCTATAACTTGGCTTTATTTATTTTTACCTGCAACCCTGAAACTAAATCTCGCGTACCGCTGATAAGATAATAGGAAGTTGTTATGACTGCCAAACATCCGGCAACGCTTAACCGACTACTGATAAATCAAAATCTTAATATTATGTTTATTAAATTAAAACAAAAAACAATTCCTTATATATTTTAGTTCAGTCTTATCTAGTCTCATGTATCTAACCCCATCTATCTAGTCTCATGTATCTAGCCCCGTCTATCTAGTCTCATGTATTTAGCTTCATCTGTCTAGTCTCGTTGATATATGCAATCAACTTCACACCTCATTTGCCCCTTCCGACATCTAATTTTGAATTTCCCTACCTCGCGTCTATATTTTTAATTTTCCCGCGCATCCAATATTTCCGGAAATGGAGGCCGGAAGTCAAAACCGAAAGTCGAAACCGGAAACAGGAAGTCGAAACCGGAAGTCGAAACAGAAAGTGGGGACCGGAAGTGGGAACCGGAAGCCAAAACCGGAAGTGGGAACCGGAAGTGTAAAGGTCAAGGTCAGAGGTGGTTAGAGGAGGAGGAGGATCTAGAACGCATCATCTTTCCCTACTGACAACGGTCCTCAAAGATTTAAATGATTTTTTTTGTTTGTTTTTGTGAGCAATTCTGAATGTTTAGTGTGTTTATTCACGTTTCTGTGATGACAAAAAGGCTTTGGCGAAGGAATCTCGCACGATAAAAGACACGTATACGCGACAACGGTCATCAAAGTTAAAATGTTTTTTTTTGTTTGCTTTTGTGAGCAATTCTAAATGTTTAGTGTGTTTATCTACAGTTCTGTGATGACGAAAAGACTTTGACGAAGGAATATCGCACGATCAAAGACGCGTATACGCGACAACGGTCTTCAAAGTTAAAATGATTTTTTTGTTAGTTTTTGTGAACAATTTTGAATGTTTATTGTGTTTATTCACAGTTCGTTGATGACGAAAGGACTTTGACGAAGGAATATCGCACGTTCAAAGACGTGCATAAGCGACAACGGTCATCAAAGTTAAAATGATTTTTTTGTTTGTTTTTGTGAGCAATTCGGGATGTTTATTATGATTATTCACAGTTCTGTGATGACGAAAAGAGTTTGGCGAAGGAATATCACACGATCAAAGACGCGTATACGCGACAACGGTCATCAAAGTTAAAACGATTTTTATGTTTGTTTTTGCGAGCAATTCTGAATGTTTAGTGTGTTTATTCACAGTTATGTGATGACGAAAAGACTTTGACGAAGGAATATCGAACGATCAAAGACGCGTATACGCGACAACGGCCGTCAAAGTAAAAAAAAACCTTTTTGTTTTTGTAAATAATTGTGGATGTTTTGTGTAATGTATTTACCGTTCTGTGATGACAGGGAAGATGACGAAAAGCCAGATGTGCAATATTAGAATTTGCAGGAACTGGAATAATATTTTGGCGAAGATATTTTTGCGCAGGAATATCGCCCGGTCGACAATTATAATCAGAAACTGTAGGATCAACATCAGCAGGAAGAGGACGGGTACCCTGTTGTCCTCCAGATACGACGACACGTCTCCCTGTTGCGACTGGAAAACGGAATAGAAAAATTGTTTTTTTCTGCTGAAATTTCGGCAATGTTAAAACTTACACCAAAGGAAGAATAACCGATTAAAATGACGAAGAAGTTGAAGAAGTCGCAGAGGAACATGTAGGAGTAAACGTCGGCGGCGACCCTTGAACCCGGATTGAACAGTTGCTGGAAGAACATCTTGATGGATTCCACGTATTTTTCGAATCTGAAATCAAAACCTTAATTTAGCCAAAATCCTTCGGTTTATCTGTGCAAATAGTTACGTCATTGGCAGCGAGGCGGGCAAGAGATCGGTGGTGTCGATTTCGGTGGAATGAAGGTGAAGCTTGCTGTCTGTTTCCGAGTCCTCGACTAGTTGCTCCAAATCGCTGTTCCTTCTTCCACGATGGCCAGCTTGCCTATGAAACGCAATCAAATTCATTCTTTTGGCTCGATTAGGTTAAATTGAATCAAACTAATTATGTTAGATCAATCTCCTAGTTTCCAAGAGCTACACACTTTTGATATAAATTACCAGAGTTTAATGCCGTCCTTGGCTTTGACCAGCGTCTGGTGCATCGTATACTCGTCGACTTTCCTCCGAAAATAGTAATACTGGGATTCGAGCGTTACCGACTGTTCGCTCGGACTTGGGCTCGGTTGCACGTTTTTCGAGTGCATCATGTACCTGACAGCACCAGCCGGGATGAAAAGGATAAATATGGGAAAGGATTAGCAGGAAACATTTTCCAGCGAGAACCGAAAAATTATTAGATCAATTAAATTTACCGGAAATTCCTCTCGTCCAGGGACCGCAGCATCAGTTCGCCGTCTTGTATGCTGTAGTCTCCGTCGGCCAGAATCGCGACGGACATTATCGTCGTCTTCCACAGGCCCAGGCATTTTAACATGTATCTAGAAAATAGAAAGAAAAATGCTTCCTTATCAAGTTTCAAAATTGATGGTTTCACAAATTATCAAACAAAAAGTGGTCGATTCTTGCCGGCAATTTTTGTCAGTTAATAGCTTCGTCGTCAAAGAAGTTTTACTTCAACCGCGCGGAAAGTTTACACTCTCATATTTTTACGTTACCTGTGGAAATAGACGACCAACAGCAATAAGAGATCCCAAACGGCGTAATCCTTCTTCCTCTCGATTCCAATCAACGTGGTAACGTTGAAGGCATACGAAAACGCGAAATCGTCCAACGGCAAAATATTAAATTGGAAAATGCACTTTATAACAACGATAATCTGCAAGAACAAAAATCAAACATATTTTTTAACTTTTAGAAAAACACTAAATTTCTTACTTGTGTGTATGCGATTATTGTGACCCAGAAGGTTTTTGAAGGTCTGGGTACGGTCAGTGTGCCCCAGAAGAAGACCATCAGCGGCAGCGGCAGCGACATGAACGTTGCGTTCTTGATTTGATTCAGGAAGATTATGAAGTAGCAGAAGAGGTCGGAGTGGCTCAAGATTAGGTACCAGATGGCGAGGAAGAGCCGGAGGATGGTCGGCTGGTCGTACGAGGACATTTCGCCGGTCTCGTATTCGTAGACTGCGTCCACTTGGGATTTGCTAGAAGAAACGGTTCGTCAGCGTACGATTTGAGAAATCACAAAAATTAGAAGAGAAAAACGGATTTATTGTAAAATTTGTGCTTGATTTGAAAATTTTTGTGGGACTCGAAAGAGAATATTTCTATATTTACAACAAAACGTGAAATAAGTTGTTTGTGTTATACAGAGTTAACTTTGCCAATTTTTTTGGAATCATAATAAAATTTACGAATCTATTAATATTTGCTAATACACTTTTTGGTTCAAGTTACAAACTATAACTTGTGTAATAATTAAAGATTTTGGACAGGAAAATCCGATAAAACAAAAACTGGTAACTTCAACTGCACTCTGCATAAACCAAGACGGGATCTATGTACACAGGTAGTCGTTAAAGCTGGACGGAGCCATGCAAAAGGCACAAATAAACCACACTCAGAGATCTCATCAGAAGAGAAATGTTTACCTGCCGGGGGAATCTAGACCCCGTTCCATGCTCGGCGCCAAAATCCGAATCTCCGGAACGGTGAGCACGCTCGCCTTACGCCTATACAGCACAAAACACAGCCCAACTAAACTCTACACTAAACTAACGTTGCTCAACAACAAAAACTAATCCATAGACTTGTGGTTGATTTAAGGCTTGGCCCAAGAGCAGTCAGAACAACGCAATAGGTAATATTTTTAAAGTTTGCTGACCGTTTTGACTGCTGTTGGCTCAAACTAAGGCCTCTTCCAAGAGCAAACAAAATAACGCATGCGTGATACTACCATTATTTTTTTTTAAGTTTGCATCGTTTTGATTGCTGTTGGAACAAAGCTCTAATGTGTTTGTTATACCTGTCGCGTTCGATGGAGTAGGGCAAAGGGGACGAGGTGCCGATCGGTTTAGTGTCCGATTCGTCGCTGTCTCCCGGTTTCTTGCTGTCACTGCTAGTCCTGAATGCACACACACAAACTACATACTAATTTACGTTACAGACTACACAATGGGTTTGAGTAAAGAAGGAGAGAGTCAACAGATCAGCGACAGGATGAAAACTAATTGCATGCAGGGACTACACAAATATGTAAAAATATTCAGACGCGAATCATCTTGGGAATGTCTTTGTCAAAATTTCAGCTTGTAACGTGCTTGGTTGAAACTAACGGGTGTTTCAATAGGGCTGATGTCATTCAAAGTTATCATCCCTTTAGAAGAATCGAATAATATGTAGACAAAGTGAGATTAGATATGACCAACAAGACATGACCAACAAGACTACGCAAATAAGACAAGACCGCCAGGATTAGGCAGATATAACTTGATAGTCTAGTTTGTTTAGTCTTGTTCTCTAGACCTTACTATTAAATATCGTCTGTCTAGTCTAGGTTTATCTGTCTAGTCTCGTCTGTCTAGTCTAGGTTAATCTGTTTAGTCTCGTCTGTCTAGTTATTTCTGTATAGTGTGTATGGTGCAAAAATCCGCACAAACAATCGAAAATTGGCTTTAAATATCTAGCACTATCTTCATCTTTGCACGCTATCTCCTACGTCCTTGAACCACCTACATGTCATCAATCTCTAAAAGGAAGCTTCAATAACATTTTGTTGCAAATTTTTCGAAAATCCGCCGAATATTTCCTGAATTATACGCGAAAATCTGCAAAATCGGCCGAAAATTGGCTTGTATTAGCTAGTACTAACTTCATCGACGCGCACTAACTCCAACATAATTCAACCATCTACATGCCATATATCAGTCTCTTCAGGGGAGTTTCAAGAATATTTTGTTATAAATTTTGCAAAAATCCGCCGAATATTTCCTGAATTATACGCGAAAATCTGCAAATACAGCCGTAAATTGCCTTGTAGTAGCCAGTACTAAGTATGTCGACGCGCACTAACTGCCACATAGTTTAACCATCTACACGCGATATTTTGTTGCAAATTTCTCAAAAATCTACCGAATATTTACTGAAATATACGCACAAATTTGTAAAAAAAGCCTAAAATTGGCTTGTATTTGCCAGTACTAAATGAATGGATGCGCCGACATACATAACACAACAATCTTTCCTTAATTATTGTTATTTCCTTAATTATTGCCGAAAGTCTCCAAAATCAGCTGAAAATTGCCTTATTATTCAGAACTACCTTCACCGTTGCGCACTAACTCCCACATAGTTCAACCATCTACATTCCATATATCAATCTCTTCAGGGAAGTTTCGTCAATATTTTGTTGCAAATTTTGCGAAAATCCGCGGGATATTGCCTGAATTATACGCGAAAATCTGAAAAATCAGCCGTAAATTGCCTGGAATTAGCCAGTACTAACTTCATTGGTGCGCACTAACTCCCACTTAGTTCAGCCAACAACATTCGATACATCAATCTCTTTGGGGAAGTTTCAAGAATATTTTGTTGTAAATTTCGCGAAAATCGGCGGTATATTTCCTGAATTATATGTGAAAATCTGCAGAATTTGCTGGAAATTGGCATGTATTAGCCAGTACTAAATTCATCATTACCGGTGCGCACTCATTGGAGATGGACTCTTAGTGGCGTGCCATTTGCCTAGGGGACGGCTCCGGGTATCGACATGTTGAGCTGATGAGGCCTTGAGAAGGGAGGCGGGCACCGCCCGTTTAAGCCGGGGTTCTAGGGATTGCCTTCGGGCACCCAGACTCCTGTTCGAAGCTTGCGGCCCCAATTGCGGGGAACATCAGCAAAAATGGCCAGTCATGATTATGAACTTTCCTTCGTCTCCGACAGGATGGTTTAGGTGTACCGCGGTTCCCCGGAGACTGCGAATTCGATTAAATTATTTTTGGAATTTCAATTAAGTAACCTTATGGCTTTAATCAATTAGATGCTTTGGGCTCTTTGGCTCTTCATCGATGCGCACTAACTCCGACATAGCTCAACAACTTACATGGAACACATCAATCTCTTCAGGGAAGATGCAAGAACTTGTTGCTGGAAATTTCTTGCATTTTGCTACAAATTTCACGAAAATCCGTCGAATATTTCCTGCATTATACGCGAAAATCTGCATACACAGCCGTAAATTGTCTTGTATTAGCCAGCACTAACTTCATCGGTGCGCACTAACTCCCACATAGTGTTCAACCATCTACATTCGATACATAATCTCTTCGAGAAAGTTTCAAGAATATTTTGTTGTAAATTTCGGGAAAATGACCAGAAATGGTAAAGTTGCAGGATATGATGGCATTTATCCCTAATTTCTAGCGTACTGAAGACCAAACACAAAGCCATGGCTTGCTGCTCTCTTCTCAGAAACATTGCATACTGGAAAATTGCCAAAGTCGTTTAAGATTACCAAGACTATCGCTTTGGGCCGCTAAATAAACCCGAGAGCTACCGCCCAATCGCCTTACTCAGTGTCTGCTATAAACTGCTGGAAAGATGCCGTATATGTCTGGCGGTAATCTACTGGGGAAGTATAAATTCGCTAAATATCCCTTCCATTGGGACTCCACAGACACTGAAGGCTCCGAAAATACGATCAACAATAGTAGGTAATACGACAAAGCTGACCTATGAAGTAATCACGTTTGTTGCACGTGAGATCAAATTCTCTTCCATATGATGGAAAACAAAGCACTGTTTCCCGTCCACGCTAACCGATTTAGTAAACTAATATCAGTTCTGACTGGTTCCGTTTATGAAATGCAATTAGCCGATCCATTATTTAATTTTTGCCAATTCGCGCTCAATTATCTCATTTTATGACCAAATATTGCATTTTCTTACGATTCTAGTAATTTTAGATAATTAATTTGCGTTGTCTGAAATTGTGCAAATATTTGGGCAAGCCACACTGAACTTAGTTCTTTAAAACTAAATCAATAGATAACGCAAATTTCGGGTCTTTTTTATAGTACTATCTTCATCGATGCGCACTAATTCCCACATAGTTTAGCCATCTACATGCGATACATTAATCTCTTCCTGGAAGTTTCGAGTATATTTTGCTGCAAATTTCGCAAAAATCCGCGGGAAATTTCCTGAATTATGCGCGAAAATCTGAAAAATCAGCCGAAAATTGTATTACCCAGTACTAGTTTCACCGATGCGCACTAACTCCCACATACTTCAACCATCTACATTCGATACATCAATCTCTACGGGGAAGTTTCAAGATTATTTTGTTGCGAATTTTGCAAAAATCCGCCGAATATTTCCTGAACTATACGCGACAATTTTCAAAAATAGCCTAAAATTGTATTAGCCAGTACTAACTTCATCGATGCGCACTAACTCCCACATAGTTCAACCAACTCGATGCGACACATGAATCTCTTTAGGAAAGTTTCAAGAATATTTTGTCGTAAATTTCGCGAAAATCCGCGAAAAAAATCCTAAATTACTCGCGCAAATCTGAAAAATCAGCCGAAAATTGGATTATATTAGCCAGTACTAACTTCATCGCTGCGCACTAACTCCCACATAGCACAACCACCTATATGCGATACATCAATCTCTTCGGGGAAGTTTCAAGAATATTTTGTTATAAATTTCGCGATAATCCGCCGAATGCTTCCTGAATTATACGCTAAAATCTGCAAAAACAGACGAACATTGGCTTGTATCGTCCAGTACTAACTTCATCGATGTGCACTAGCTCACACCAATGTTAATGCACATTTTTTGGCAAATTTCGCGAATATCAGCCAATTATCTCCTGATTTTTAATAAGCTCAGCAAATTTAAATAATATCTGAATTTAGGTTGCCAAACCCTGATCCAATGCATGTTTGGATCTTACTCTGCTAACACTCAGCCTAGTGTGATCAGTTTATCTAAACTAACTAAACTAAGTAATGATTATAAAAATAAGCTCTAAGTATCCTAACTATAGGTATATCTAACTAGACTAACTAAGTCTAATTATTCTAACTACAGGTGTATCTACCTAGCCTAATAAGGTCTAATTATCCTAACTACATGTATATAGTCTACTAGTAGATATATATATATATATATATATATATATATATATATATATATATATATATATATATATATATACTAGTAGATATATACTATAGTCTACTACTGATATATCTAAGTAGTCTAACGAGACCTATTTAGCCTAACTAGGTCTAACCAGCCTAACTAGATCTAACTAGCCTTTTTTATAGGGGGCGTAGCAAGCACAGCTGGGTTAACTTGAAAAGTGCTCCCCCCCCTCCAGGAAACTCTGGCATCCTGGTACTTCTTCTCGCATGACTTCAGGATACTGGTGTATTAATATATTTAGGCACGTACCTTACTTCCCCCATCCAGCTGTGCTGATTAGGGGTTCTGCTTTTGTAGTTTTTTTTTTATTTTCTGCCTGGTTCTTTCGTCTTGCTCCTTATAGGTAATTATATTACGTATAATGTTTTGGACGATTTCTCAATTGTCTTAGTTTTTTCTCAATTGACTTTTTGAACGTCTTGACGTTTCCCAATTGACTGTAGCATGTAGGGTACTGCCGTTCGCGGCTCGATATCTTTTGGTAGGGTGCTCCTCTTGGTGTACCATCTATAGCACGAGTATGTAGTGTGTGCCACACTGTCTTCCTCCCCGCAGTACTAGCACAGGCTATCATAGGCTCTGCCTATTTTATGGAGATAGTCCCGGAAACACCCATGGCCACTGAGTGCCTGAGTGAGATGGTGCTGAGCTTCTCCGTGCTTCCTTACAGGTCGTTTATCAGAAGTTTGGTACACTGTCCCTTGGTCCCTCACAGTGCTTCTGCCATGTTCGAGTAGGTCTCTTTTTGCCGTCTCTTTTATTTCTTTTTTGCCGACTATTGCAACTCTATTGAGTCTCTCTGTATCCGTGAGTATATGTTTAGCCTCTCTATGACTAGCAGTTCTATTGGCAGCATGCCCGCAATTACCAGTGACGCCTCCCTTGACACGGTCCTGTAGGCACTGCTGGCTCGAATTGCGAGCGTTCTCTGGACCGCTCCTAGCTTGTGCTTGGTGACTTCCACGTTCATGGCTTTTGCCCATACTGGGTCAGCATATAACATTGCCGAGTGCGCCACCGAACATAGCAGATATCTTTTGCTGCTTCTAGGTCCTCCGACTTTAGGCATTAGCCTTTACAACGCGCACAGGGTTTTTTGGGCTTTATCGGGGCTGCTTTTTTATCGTGCTCCACGAATGATAGATTTTTATCTATTTCAACCTCTAAGTATCTAATGGCACTCTTTGGTGTGATGACAGTGTCCCTCAGCTTAAATTGGATGTCCCCAATTTTCCGCTTTCCCGTTAATAGGACCGCTTCCGTTTTTTCCGGAGCTAACTTGAGCATTTTGTTCTCCATCCAAAAGTCAATCAAGAGCATCGCTTTATTGGCCTTCCTCATTAGACTGCTCGGTCTTCTCTTGTACTACAAGTACGAGATCGTCTGCAAAGCCGACTAACTCTACGCCTTCAGGCAGCTCAAGTTTGAGGACTCCGTCATACACTATGTTCCATAGTGTCGGGCGCATCACTGATCATTGCGGAACTTCACTGAGGATCTCCTTTGTAGTGCAGCCATTGTCTGATTCAATGACGATCTCTCTTTCAGCTAGGTAGCTGTCTATTATCGCCAGAAGATGTGGTGCGAATCTACGCCGCGTCGCCTCATCGAAGATGTCCTGCCAGCAGACCGAGTTGAAGGCGTTGCGTTGCGGCGATGGCCGCTACTTTATGTAAGGCGTCAATGTTTGATCGGCCGTCCCTGAAGCCGAATCGGTTTCTTGAGAGGTCTTCACCGCTGTTAAGTTCCTCTTTCATCCTTTCGAGGAGTAGCTGCTCAAGCAGTTTACCTGCAGTGTCCAGCAGGCATAGAGGTTTGTAGGACGTTGCCTCATTGGCCCGTTTGTCGCCTTTTCGTAAGAGTAATAGTCTGGCCTTTTTCCATATTTTTAGGAAGACACCCTGTTTGAGCGTGCCATTCATGACACCGAGGACATAATGTGGAACAACCCTACATGCTGCCTTGACGATTTCCGCGGGTATCAAGTCCTGTCCTGGAGCTCTGCCCTTACTGAGTCGGTCGATGACAGCTGCAAGTTCTTCATTTGAAAATTCCTGAACCTCATCGTGCTGGTCTCTCACTCTGAGTTCGGGCCGGGTGAGCAGGAAACAGGGAGCGAACGATTTTTTCCGTCGCGTCGGGGCAAGGGCGCATGTAAGAGTTTCTGCACTTTAGATCTCTGGTAGCTATTTGGTAGGCGTAGCCCCAGGGGTTTTCGTCGATACTCAAGCAGAGGTTTGTTCAGCATTGCCTTTTCTCATTGTTGATCAACTTCCGCAGTGTTCGTCTTGCCTCTACATAATTTAATCTGACTGCTTCCTTCCTAGTCTCCTCCTCTGCGGATTTATTTTTGGCTCTCTGGTACGCTCGCCTGACCTGTCCACATATCTTTCTGGGGTTGCTTATTTCTTCCGTCCACCAGTAGACTTGTTTCTTTCTGGTAGAGCTTTTCTTGGCCGGCAGACAGTCTTTACATAAGGCCGTAAGGTATTCGAGCATTCCTTCAGGCGAGTCCGTGATGACGCAGATTTGGCGTTAAAGTTTCCTGCTACGATTATGTCCTTGCATTTTTGCCGCCTGATGCTGTTTCCCAGCTCGCTTAGCGAGGTTTCCTGTTGAGAACTGTCGTTGTGTGAGTAGTAGCAGCTATATATATATATATATATATATATATACATATATATATATATATATATATATATATATATATATATATATATATATATATATATATATATATATATATATATATATATATATATATATATATATATACATATATATATATATATATATATATATATATATATATATACATATATATACATATATATATATATATATATATATATATATCTATATATATATATATATATATATATATATATATATATATATATATATATATATATATATATTAAAGCCATACGGTTACCCAATTGGAATTCCAAAAAGAATATTTTTTTCCTTGTGGGTGTATCTAAAGTCTCGTGTGTATGAAACCAAACCTCGTTCACCGGACGAACTGCGACAAGCGATAGAGCAAAACATGGGTCAGATCGATCGTGAACTATTGGAAAGAGTGCTATCTTCAGAGAGCATCTCCATATTTGTCAGTGTGAAAATCGACATCGTCTTAATATTTATTTTTCGTACATAGGTACTGCATGTTCGGACCTACTTACCCCCTTATTTCTGCCGATAATTTTTTTTAAACCTTAAAATGGAGTACCGTTCATTTTTAAAACGTCCATTTTCCCATTATGCACCCTGTATTAGCCAGTACTGACTTCATCGATGCGCACTAACTCCCACATAGCTTAACCATCGACATACGATACATCAATCTCTTTAGGGAAGTTTCAAGAATATTTTGTCATAAAGTTCGCAAAAATCCGCCGAATATTTGCTGAATTATACGTGAAAATCTGCAAAAACAGCCGAAAATTGGTTTGTACGTGGTCTGTTAGAAAAGTATCCGACCTTTAGCCGGTAAAAAAAGCCGTTGGAAACCTAATCACCCTTAAAGTAGTCTCCTTTGGACTCCACACACTGCCGCCATTGTTGGAAGCATTCCGAAAAAGCCCCTCGTTCGGGATCGACTTTAGTTCGGCTGTCATAGCAGCCGTAATGTCCTCTCTTCAATTTCATTTTCAATGACCTCTTGACTTTGGGGAATAGCCAGAAGTCGCAGGGGGCATATCTGGGGAGTAAGGAGCCTGTCGAACCAGAGGAGTCTGGTTTTTCGCCAAAAAATTGTGAACGAAGTGCGAAGATTGTGCTGGGTAATTGTCGCGATGAAGTCGCCAATTTCCTAATGACCACAACTTCAGTCGCAATTTCTCTGATAGTCACACCACGGTCCCGCATCACCACAGCGTTGGCAATGACATGGTCATTTCGGCATATTAATGGCCGACCAGAGCGTGGTTCGTTTTCCACCGATGTGCGACCGTCTTTAAACCGGTTGTACCACTCCTTAATCTTTGTGATGCCCATAGCATCGTCACCGAAAGCCGTCTGAATCTTTCGAATGGTTTCCACCTGGTTGTCGCTCAGTTTCTGGCAAAATTTGATGCAGTAGCGCTGCTCCAGTCGTTCCGTCATTTTACTTGCATTGAAAAACCCACGAGAGCACTACACACTACGTCACTCGAACACTGCTCGACAGCAACTCACGCTATCTACAGGCGGAAAAATATTCTCGCATGCGCACGAAGGTTCAAGGTGGGCTCATGCAAGCGCGCTTGATTCAAATCCATCAGGTTTTCAAAATAAAAAATAAGATCGGATACTTTTCTAACAGACCACATATTAGCCAGTACTAACTTCATCGATGTGCAACTCACAACAAGGTTAAAGGACATTTTTTGCAAGTTTTGCGAAAATCAATGAAAATCAACGAAAGTCAATTATTTCCTTGCGAGTTTTTGTAAGCTCAGCGAATTTAAATAATATCTAAATTTCTATTGCTGATCCCTGATATAATGCATGTTTGGATCTTACTCAGCGTCTAATCTGTTCATTTTATCTAAACTATGAAATGACTAACTAGCCTAACTAACTATGTCCTCCACGGTAGAGTAGTTGACCACATAAACGCATGGCAAGCGGGAGACTCGAGTTCGATTCCCGAGCCAGGAGGCAATAAGTAGGGCGGTTTCACTAACCTTCCGGGCTGACCACTCTGAAATATGCGATACAGGGGTGGTGCATACTAAAAGCCAAAATGGAAAAGAGGAGCTTCCGCCACACCTCTTAAAAAAAGGCCTAACTAGCTCTAACTCTCCTATGGGCTCGTCCATTAATCACGTGATGTTTTTAGCAACATTTTAAGACACCCCCCTCCCCACTGGTGATATTTGGTGAGGTTTTAGGTTAAGTCCCCCCCCCCCTTCCCAAAATCACGTGTGTTTTTATGGTACAAGTCGCGCGCCGCTTTTCGGTTTAAAAATCGCGCGTACAACGAAAAAATAAATACAGGTAATCTCATCTCACCATCTCACCATCCGACCCCTCATGTAATACATCGTGATTCTTCACAAACCCCCTCCCCCCCATTCGAGCCCCACGTACGAAGATACTCAAGCAGTTGTTAAACACAAGACTAACTGAAGAAATAGAAAAAACAGGGGGACTGGTAGATCTGCAATACGGTTTCAGAAAAGGAAGAAGCAGAATAGATGCGATGAAAAAAGTGCAGGACATTGCAGAAAGCGTAAACAGCGGAGCATATAAAAGACGAAAATGCTGCCTGCTAGTGACTCTGGACGTCAAAAACGCTATTAACTCTGCGCCGTGAAGAGAAATAGTTGCAGAATTAGAGAAAAGAAAAATAGCTCCATACTTGATAAGAATGATTCAAAGCTACCTGGAATGAACAACACTACTGGTAGGGGAAAGTGGTGAGATGGAACTACGAATTAAAGTAAACTAAGTTTACTAGTAAATAACTAGTAAACTACGTTTACTACGACGGTGTCCTTAAAATATAAATGCCAAAATAGGTAACCATTATAGGGTACGCAGATGATATAGCAGTGGTCGGCGGTATGACGGCCTAAAAAATTAGACAAACAACGGAAACGGCGATCAGCAAAATACAACAATGGATGGATATGAAAAAGCTGAAACATGCTCCAGAAAAAACGGAGGCCGTAATGATAGTGGGAAAGTTGTGTTGTGGGAAAGATAGCGGCACTTGACGATAACGGTGGGGAATAATGACATAGAGACGATTCCTGCGACAAAATATATTGGGATGATCGTATATTTCGACACTGACCTTAGAATGACAAGACATATTATAGAAACCGTCAAGAAAACGGAAGGTACGGTCAAAAGACTAAACATGATCCTGCCCTACATAAGAGGACCGAAGGAGGAAAAAAGGAAGTACTGACGTCAATTGTGTATTCCACACTACACGGAGCACCGATCTGGCAAAAGGCGATCAAATTTAAAAAATATAAAAACATAATAACAAGAGTTCAACGCAAATTACTAATCAAAATAGCACAGGCATATAGAACAGATTCTACCGAAGCGCTAGAAGTCATAACGGGAACACCACCTATCTCCTAATTGAAGAAAGGACCAACACACACGACGCAGGATCTGAAAACAGAGGACAAAAAAGAGAGAAAATAATAAATAAATGGCAGGAAAGATGGGATAGCTAGCCGCAAACAGCCAGATGGACAAAACGACTCATACCGATGATAAAAACATGGACAGAGCGGAAGCACGGAGAAATCACACACTACACAACATAAGCCATATCAGGACATGGGGACTTCCAAAAGTATTTACACAGATTTAGAATAATCGATTCGCCGAACTGCCGCTTCTGCGACGTGGAGGATGAGGCGGAGCACACGATTTTCAGGTGCCACAAATGGGAAAAAACAGAAGGTACCTTACGTCAAAAATCGGAAGAACTCTAACGCCGGAGAACATCATCAACCTAATGCTGGAAACACCTGACAATTGGAAGGATATCGAGGATACCATAAGAGAGATTATGGAAAGCAAAGCCCAAGACGAAAGGGATAATAGAAATAAATAAACGAAACATTCTGACAATCCTACACCCCAAGTAATACTTGACGGTCCCCGGGGTGCAAGGAGTAGAATTGAGGAGTGGGTTTTTTAGTGCGTAGTCTAGCCACGAAGGCGAGTAGTCCCACACTCCTCAGAGCAATTTAGAGCACTGCGGGCTGTACGTAAATGTATTTTACCCCTCCTCCCGAAAAAAAGGTACATCAAACTAGAGTAACTAGGTCTAATTATCCTAACTACAGCTGTATCTAACTAGCCTAAGTAGGTCTAATTATTCTAACTGCAGCTATATCTAACTAGCCTAATTAGGTCTAATTATCCATATTAGGTCCATATTAGGTCTAATAAAAACTAAAGATATATCTAAGTACCCTAACTAGGTCTAAGTAGCATAACTAGGGCTAACCAGTCTAATTAGGTCTAACTAGCCTATCTAGGTTTAATCAACCTGACTAGGTCTAACTAGCCTAACTAGGTTTAATCGGCCTGTCTAGGTCTAACTAGCCTAACTAGATTTAACCAGCCTAACTAGTCAAACGAGGTTCAATCAGTGTAATTTGTATTTTTAAAATGTGCACTGTGCAACGTTTAGACAAGTAAGTTCTGGTTGAAATGGTATCGAGAAAAGAGAAAATTGCTGCAAGAAAAGAAAAACACAATTGTGGATTGATAGAAAATGTGTTGTTGGAGAGAATCGAAAGGAAAAAGTGAGAGATAAATAAAAGAGTTTGTTGTTGGAACAGTTTTGTGACCTTTCTGGCTGCGGACAGAGACCAAGTCTGTACGAATCCGAGGGACTGTAAGTGCCGATCGAAGGCGTCACAATGTACGTCTCGTCGCTAAAATTTACGCCAGAAATAAAAACAAATACACACACACAGAACACGCGCAATTTCGCACAATGTGACGAATGTGTACAACGGACAGATATTTAATTGTATACTCACTCTGTCTGATGCAGCAGTTTCTTGTACGAGTGCGACGGCTGCCACACAGAATTCGGACCCATGCGAACACCAACATTATATTCCGTAGATTCCTTAAAAAAATATATTTAACTGAAGCACTTAGTCTAGTCTTATATCTTATATATTCAGTAAAATCTTACAAGAAATGGTGAAGCAGATGAGAAAAAATTTGCTAACTTTAAAAAACTAATCATGCTACCTTGGGGAACACCAAACATTTCTAGTCTAGTCAATTACAGCTGGTTTACAATCTCTTTCTAAATCTAACTTTGTCTTTGTTTTGGACCAATTATGTTAGACAACGGCTCCTCAAATTGTGATCTTGCAACTGTGGCGTAGGTAGCCCTAAATGGGCCCTGTATGAAAATCTGTTTAGGGGCCCCCCTTTTTATTGGACTGCGCCAAAACTCAAAAACGTTAATGAAAACTTGCTTAGGGTGTAAGCAAGTACACCTGTATTACCCTACACCCTTAGAGCAAGGCCACACGATGCGTTAACGATGTGCAATTAATTCGAGCTATGGGGTGCCACACGGACGGTGCGGCACCGCAGTCGAACGCTGTTTACTGCGGTGCCGCGCGGCGCCGCAAAGTCAATTACTCAACTTATTTTTAAAACCATCGTGTGTTTTATCACATAATGCAGTTCTTTCTTGTCCTAAAGATATAAGGAAATCAATATCAATATTATCGGTACTCATCGTAAGAAAGATAAATATTAATATTTATAAAATAAACACGTTCGATACAATACTGCAGTGGCGGCACGGTGCACTCCGGCGCTGCAGCGTATCACCCCTCCCCGCCTCGTCACGCAGGTCACAAGTAAGGAGTGTAAGGGTGAGGCGACAACGGCATCCTACATACAAATCACTATACCGTGTCACACGATGCGTTTTGTCGCCGTGCGGCGTCGCACCGTGGGCACGCCGCGACGCCGCACGGCGACAAAACGCATCGTGTGACACGGTATAGTGATTTGTATGTAGGATGCCGTTGTCGCCTCACCCTTACACTCCTTACTCACACCGTCTCGCAACCTGCATTTAGTCGCTGAATCAGGTTAATCTTGTATATATAATAACCTTTATTGGCATATAAACATAAAAACAAAATTTACTACAGATAAACTTTCCATCTTATAACAACAAATATAAAAAAAAAAATAATAAAATTTTGTAGGTTTACCTTGAGGATTTTCTTCTCCCTGCTCAACACCCTCAAGACGTATCTGTAGTCCTTGGAGTAGCGGTTGAGGTAGGCAATGGCGCTGAGCATCGCGCTCTCTATGAAGGCTATCACGAAGAGGAAGTAGTCGAAGAACTTCTGATAGCGGTGAACGGACTCTAGAAAGGCCGACAACGGAGTAATAGAATAAACGTTCTAATAGATTGGCTTACTTCTGGGCTCTGTGTCTGCGTCCGGCATGGAACTTGTGCCCGGCTGGGGATCGGCGACGGATTCGCGCAGGTGGACCTACGAACAGGACGGAACAGTTAAAAACGCGAGCAAAATCGAGGACAGAACACGGCAAGGCAAAAGCTGTGCGAAAAATATACTGTACCAGTTACAAGAAGCAAACAATACAAATTAGTCGATAAAATAAGTCGGTTGCAACGATTCAACAAATAATCGGCATTTGTCTTGACAATTCAGTCATCTGTGTTTATACTAGTCTCGTTTGTCTAGTCCAGTTTTGTCCGTCACATCCCTGGTGAATGTGAAATGTGGAAGTATCTGAAAGTCTCGACGAAGTTTCGGCGATGCGACAAATTGTCAGGAAAGTGTCTTTTGGAACACTAAAGTTTTATCACTGAATTACCACTGAACTGATGTGATTCGAAGTGTCGTCGAAGTCTCGAGGAACTGTTGACATTCGAGCAATCGAAGTTTCAGTGAAATGTTGTTGAACTGCTTTGTTATTAAGTTTCGTCGCAGTGTAGGGCAATCGTTGATATTTGTGCCGCCCGTTACATGGTTGCAGTTCAACGACTCGTCGTTGCCCTTCGACGACACTTCGTTCGACTTCGGTCTCACTGTTTGGCCATGGAAACATTTTGTTTTACATTGATGACACTTCGTTGCAGTTCGACGATACTTCATACGACATTTAATTTTAACCAGGGATCTTGTCTGTCTTGTCTTGTTGTCTAGTCTGTCCAGTGTGTCTAATGTGCCTGGTATGTCTGGTCTGTCTGCTCTGTCAGGTCTGTGAGGTCTGTCAGGTCTGTCTGGTCTGTCAGGTCTGTCAGGTCGGTCAGGTCCGTCAGGTCCGTCAGGTCGGTCAGGTCCGTCAGGTCCGTCTGGTCTGTCTGGTCTGTCTGGTCTGTCTGGTCTGTCTGGTCTGTCTGGTCTGTCTGGTCTGTCTGGTCTGTCTGGTCTGTCTGGTCGGTCAGGTCGGTCAGGTCCGTCTGGTCGGTCTGGTCGGTCTGGTCGGTCTGGTCTGTCTGGTCTGTCTGGTCTGCCTGGTCTGCCTGGTCGGTCTGTTCGGTCTGGTCGGTCTGGTCTGTCTGGTCTGTTTGGTCTGTCTTGTCTGTCTGGTCTGTCTGGTCTGTCTGGTCTGTCTGGTCTGTCTGGTCTGTCTGGTCTGTATGGTCTGTCTGGTCTGTCTGGTCTGTCTGGTCTGTCTGGTCTGTCTGGTCTGCCTGGTCTGTCTGGTCTGTCTGGTCTGTCTGGTCTGTCTGGTCTGTCTGGTCTGTCTGGTATGTCTGGTCTGTCTGGTCTGTCTGGTCTGTCTGGTCTGTCTGGTCTGTCTGGCCTGTCTGGTCTGTCTGGTCTGTCTGGTCTGTCTGGTCTGTCTGGTCTGTCTGGTCTGTCTGGTCTGTCTGGTTTGTCTGGTCTGTCTGGTCTGTCTGGTCTGTCTGGTCTGTCTGGTCTGTCTGGTCTGTCTGGTCTGTCTGGTCTGTCTGGTCTGTCTGGTCTGTTTGGTCTGTCTGGTCTGTCTGGTCTGTCTGGTCTGTCTGGTCTGTCTGGTCTGTCTGGTCTGTCTGGTCTGTCTGGTCTGTCTGGTCTGTCTGGTCTGTCTGGTCTGTCTGGTCTGTCTGGTCTGTCTGGTCTGTCTGGTCTGTCTGGTCTGTCTGGTCTGTCTGGTCTGTCTGGTCTGTCTGGTCTGTCTGGTCTGTCTGGTCTGTCTGGTCTGTCTGGTCTGTCTGGTCTGTCTGGTCTGTCTGGTCTGTCTGGTCTGTCTGGTCTGTCTGGTCTGTCTGGTCTGTCTGGTCTGTCTGGTCTGTCTGGTCTGTCTGGTCTGTCTGGTCTGTCTGGTCTGTCTGGTCTGTCTGGTCTGTCTGGTCTGTCTGGTCTGCCTGGTCTGTCTGGTCTGTCTGGTCTGTCTGGTCTGTCTGGTCTGTCTGGTCTGTCTGGTCTGTCTGGTCTGTCTGGTCTGTCTGGTCTGTCTGGTCTGTCTGGTCTGTCTGGTCTGTCTGGTCTGTCTGGTCTGTCTGGTCTGTCTGGTCTGTATGGTCTGTCTGGTCTGTCTGGTCTGTCTGGTCTGTCTGGTCTGTCTGGTCTGTCTGGTCTGTCTGGTCTGTCTGGTCTGTCAGGTCTGTCTGGTCTGTCTGGTCTGTCTGGTCTGTCTGGTCTGTCTGGTCTGTCTGGTCTGTCTGGTCTGTCTGGTCTGTCTGGTCTGTCTGGTCTGTCTGGTCTGTCTGGTCTGTCTGGTCTGTCTGGTCTGTCTGGTCTGTATAGTCAGTGTAGCTTGTCTACTCTTATCGGTCTAGTTTTGTCGGTTTAGTCTTGTCTGTCAAGTCTTGTATGTATAGTCTTGTCTGTCTTGTCTTGGCTGTATAGTCTTGTCTGTTTAGTCTTGTCGGCAAAGTCTTGTGTTTCTTATCTTGTCCGTCTATCGGTCTAGTTTTGTCTGTCTAGTCTTGTCTGTCTAGTCTTGTCTGTCAAGTCTTGTCTATCTAGTCTTGTCTGTCTGGTCTTGTCTGTCTAGCCTTCTCTGTCTAGTCTGTCTAGTCTTGTTTGTCTAGTCTTGTCTGTGTAGCCTTGTGTGCCTAATCTTGTCTGTCTAGTCTTGTCTGTGTAGTCTAGAACTTATAGTTGGTAAGGTATAGAGAAACCTGAAATGTAAATTTAATAGAACAGCGATTGAAATTCAAGCTTTACCTGGAATGTTTAGTTTTGATTTCTCGTTCAGTTTCGCCTTCATTACAAAATTGTTTATTAGTGGTTTCGGTTTAGTTTTAAGGGTTGCTTTAGTTGTAAATTATTTTATTTTAAGAAAAGCCAAACTGTTTAAGCTTGGTCATGCTATTAAAACAGATCGGGCATTGAAGGTTAAATAGAGAATAACTTAAATTAGTTTTTGTTGATTTGTTATAAAGTCAGTGTGTGTCTTTTGTGTTTTTTGAGAATTTTTGAATTTGTCTAATATTAAGCATTTTAAACTTCAAAGTTTTATTCATGTGTATATCTACAGCGCTTTTCGTAGAGAACCATCAATACAAGCGCGATATTATACAGTGAACGTATATATACGTCTTTTCTATATATTGATAGATTGGTGAGGACGTATATTTTCGTATATTTTACGTCTTTAGTACTCAAAGAGCTAGAGATTTTTTTACAGAGCTTTTTTGAAAATTTTCAAACTTCCAGCAAAAGCTGCTTCCAGCCTTAAGGATGTTCGAGCGTAACTAATGACTCAAAAGAGTGTTTGAATTTTTCTATATTTTCAATTATCCTAATAGTTCTTAAAATTAATTATTTTTATTTACAATTCTTCTTATTCTTCTTCGTGTTTTTCCATTCATGCGGGGTCGACGTTTCTGACAAGTCGCTTCCATTTTCCTTGGTCCCAAATGGTGTCTTCTGTTAACTGTTTCTCCCGGATATCATCCTGCACGCAGTCCATCATCTCCTCTCAAGCACTCTCCTTTCAACATAACTCTCATCCCTGAGCTTAATGTGGCCATACCAGAGCAATCGTCTTTCTTGCACCTTTTTTATATTTCAGTCACTTTTACGCTGCCTCATATGAAGGTGTTTTTGATGTGATCGTTTCTTGTAACACCACACATCCATCTTAGCATCTTCAATTCAGCTACTTCCAGTCGCTTGCACTGTTGGCCAAGTTTCTGCTACGTATGGCATTGCAGGTCTCACTGCACATTTATAGGCCTTACCCTTTACTTGGATATTCAGCGTCCTGTCACAGAGAATACAAGATAACCTTTTCCAATTTAACCAGGCAGCCTGAATTAGATGGGTAATTTCCAGATCTAGATTGCCATCTTCAGATACAGTGGATCCCAAATACTAGAAATTATTCCTTGCCTGTATCTGGCTACCATCCATCTGAATAGTTTAATTTCCAACTCCAAAAAGGCACGGGTATTCGGTTTTATTCCTGCTGATTTAAGGCCTCTGTCCTCTATGGCTTATCTCCAGCATTCCAGTTTATATTCAAGCTCTTCCCTGTTTGTGCTGCATAAAACAATATCATCTGCAAATAGCATACACCAAGGAGCTGGTTCTCTTAAGCTTTCAGAGAAGACATCCATTATAAGATCAAAAATATCTGGGGCTTAGTGAAGATCCTTGGTGAAGACCTACTTGAACCGGTATAGTATTTGACAATCCTACACTGCTTCTAATTCGTGTCCTTGCTCCAAGGTACATATCCTGAAAAATGCCCACATACTTCTCCGGTACTCCCTTGCATCTCATGCATCTCCATACTTCCTGACGGGACACCCGTTCATAAGCTTTCTCTAGGTCTATGAACACCATATGTAGTTTTTTCTCTTCACCCTGTGCTTTTCCATGACCTGCCTATGTGCAAAAATAGCATCTGTTGTTCCCTTTTCCGGCATAAATCCAAACTGTTCATCTCGTATTGTCGTCTCCACCCGAAGAATGAGTTTTATTATTTTACACAATCCTGAATGTCACCTTTCTCCTTATAAATGGGAATCATGGTACTCTCCCGCCATTTCTTGGGCATTACTTCCTCTTGAAGTACCTGTTGGAATAGATTCCACAACATATCTATGCCCTCTTCATCCAGACATTTCCAAGCCTCCATTGGAATTTCATCGGGGCCGGATACTTTTCCACATTTCATTTTCCTAATAGCAGTTACAACCTCTTCCCTGCATATGCCAGTTGTTACGTTGTGATTTGGGATACCATCCTCAAGCAAAAGCCGGAAATTTTCCTCATTTACCAACATTTCAAAATATTCCTCCCATCTCTTCTTAATATGCTCTTCATCTTGAATTACAATTCCTTGTTCACTTTTCATCTGCCTGATGTGTGTGAGGTCTTTGGAAGCCCTGTATCGTGAATTAGCGATTCTGAACAGCTTGGACTTCCCTTCTGTGGTCTCTAGTTCTTCATAGACTTCCTTCCATGCAGCTGCCTTTGCTTTCCCTCCAGTTTTTTTTCACAACTTTATTTGTCTGTAGTGTTCTCTATCTTGGTCATTTTCAGATTCATCCCATTTCTTTTTTGAGTGTCGTTTTGACTTGATGGCTTCCTGAACCACATCATTTCACCACCATGTTTCTTTATCCAGTGGAGCACCTTTCACAGACGTCTTCCCCAAAACTTCCATACCTGCTTTCCTGATTGCTTCTGCATTTACTGTCCATCATCTCTGAACTACTTCGACTGGCCGTGTTCCTTGCAGCACCTTTTTGCTTCCAATTTGCACCATTTAATTCTTTTTATTTATATTTTTATTAATGTTAACATAATAACATAATACATTTAAAAATTGGTAATTATTATTTATTTAATAAAATAGAGTTATTAAAGACTTCGTAATTTTTGACTTATACAGTGTAATAAAAAGATCTGGCAACAGCGCTTTATTGTGTCTTGAAAGTTTATAGTACAGAGAGAGAGAGAGAAAATATTATAATTGAAAGGAGTCGAGTGTATTTTTTCTCTCTATGTAACTGTTTCTATCTTTTTCTTTTCTCTCGGCTGTTCTCGCGACGTTGCCAAAACATCCGTCATGTGAATTATTGTCGATAAACAAGATTTATAAAGTTTAACTTTAATTATTTAAATAATTACATCGGTACCGCCACATTGCTTTAATGTTATCGTGTTTTACAATTATCTATGTTTATTGTATATTATTGTAAATACAATGTTTATTGTATATAGTTTATTGTTTTGTAATCCTTAAAGTTTAGAAATTAATATCGAAAAAAATAAATAAAGACGTAACGGCTTGTGAGCCGTAAGAGCCTGTGTATAAGAATTGAAAAAACTTCTTTTTTTTTGCGGATAAACTAAATGGTGGATCACTTTTAAATTTTGTGAGGACATAAATAAAGTATTGATCTGCATGTATATAAGAGTTTCAAAGCTTAAACTTAAAACTTTTAAAAATATTTAACATGGGATTCGCTCGAACCTCCTTAAAACTTGAACCAAAATAATCTTCACAATTTAAGGATAAGGATAATGTTTTGAAAATTGAAAATTGATGAAAATTTGGACATTCATCCAAATAAACGTTCGTGCATAGAAATCGGCCAACTGTAATCTATTGACTTTAATTTATTTTTTTTTGTCTGGGATCGAGGTTGGGGCCTAGCTCGACTTCTTCGTTTAAGCTCATCCCATAAATGTTCTATCGGATTTAAATTGGGACTGCATGCTAGCCACTCCATAACCCGATTTCTGTAATGTAATCTTACACGATTCTTGCTGTGTGCGGCTTCGCATTGTCAGGCATAAAGAAAATTCTTCTCCAATGTAGTAGAAGTAAGGTACTACATGAACTGCTGAAATCTCCTGATGAAATTTCCTCCATGTATCTAACACCCGTTAAAGCTTCTCTCCGTGACAACAGCCGCCTCTAATGATGAAAGCCCCCATTGAAATTGTACCTGCAAATCATTCAGAAACCACCTCCATAAGCCACTCTTCAATGCAGCCTTTTGCAAATCGCTCTCTCGATCTGTGATACATTTTTCTTCTTGGTTACAACCATAGAGGCATATTCTGGTCTCATCTGGGAACAGAACAGACACCCATTGTTCCAACGTCCAATTTAAATGATCCCATGCAAAACGCAGGCTTGCTTAACGATGAGCTGGGGAAAGTTCTTGACAAACTGCAGGTGTCTTAGAAGTCAAGCTATTTTCCAGCAGTCTTCGTGTTACTGTCCACTGACTATTAGCCACTCTTCGTACTTCGCGGAGCTGTTGTTGCAATTGAACAGATTTAAGGTGACGATTTCTTAATGATGTTGACACAATAAAGTGGTCAGCCTGAGTTCTTGTAAATCTCTTTCTGTCTGTACCAGGTCGTGTATGAAAGGATCCAGTCTCCCCATAACGTTGGAACACCCTTGGAACCGCGGCGCATGTCATATCCAGTTGTCAAGCAACAGCTCGCTGGCTAAGTCCATTTTCGATTAGAACAAAAACTTGGGCGGCTTTTTGCGGTGTAGTATGCATTAACCTAACACTTTTGAAAATTAATCCAATTATGAAAAACGAATAATGTGCACATTTCAATTGCTAAGGCAATGATCGGGAGCATTTTTTTTTATTTGCTTAATTCGCTTTTTTCTTCGTTTTAACATAGTAAAAAATATAAATACTGATAAAAGTATTTCAGTTTGAACGGTACCATTTTTCGCGCGCTTTGGATGACGTCGCATAGCACTTTGACATTCAGTGTTGTTTACTATTTGCATAGACAGTTAGGGATTTTCAGTTTGAATTTATCTATAATGGAGTCATTAAAGCACTCTTATGGGTTTGTTAATGGCTCGCCGAGTGCTTTAATAATTTAATTTTTCAAGGTTGGCACCGTTGAAATTCAGTGCTATCAACCTGTCAGAAGTGTCAAATTTTTGGCGAAATAGTTTTGATTGTAGAAATCGCGAATACACAAATTTAATTAATTAATGGTAATAAATGATATAACAAATATTTAATTTAAATTCATTTGAACCACTTTTAGTCGTTGATCTTGATAATTTATAATCTCACCATATACCAAAATCGCACTAGGTAATGGCAAACACTACAGAAATATTTTACAACAAAACAGAACAGTGAATATTGACGCCGATAAATATCGTAACGTTCACGTCACATAGCATCGACCAATGGTGACCCTTTTCGCAAATTTGAATTTCGCTCGCATATTTTGGACTTTTTGATTTAAGTTTTATGGCATCAAATACAAACTAAATGAGAAAAGAATGGTACAGGTGTAATGTCAAGATTAAAAGGATCGGGGGTAAAAAAATTAAGTAAATTTAAATCACTTGCATATTCCCTATAACAATCTCTCACAAATTTGTTATTCTCGTTATAACCATCACATAAATACGTTCGTTTTTGTTTGCCGGATGCTACGCCTACAAACGATAAGCATTCTTGATAAATTTAAACGCATATTAAAGCATGTTAAATTGTCTTACATACGGCATATTTCTTTATTTAATCTCATAAATAGTTTCTAAGAAAAATAAAGTTAATGTCAAAAGTTTACAGCGGGCCAATTTCTATGCACGAAAGTTTAGTTTCAAAAATAGAATTAGCTAAATAAACACCCTAGAAAAAACCAGTGTGTAGGCAACTTAAAACCTGGACCTAAATAATCATCGCTATTTAAGGTATGCAAGTGGTTCAAAATTTCTCTTAAAATTCGATCAAAATTATTTCAGATTTAGAAAATTTGGAAATTCGTCCAAATAGTTTCAAAAATAAGTATGAACTTAGGGAAACCGGTACCTAGGCGACTTAAAACTTGGGCCAAAATTATCAGCGTGATTTAAGGTTTTCGCGAGTGCCAACATTTCTCTGAAAAGTGCAGTATTTCTATTCGTCTTGTCTTAGCTACTTAGTCCAGCATTTACATAGAGATTAATAAAAGCAAACTAAATCAAACAAAAACTATAAAGCGAAATTAGATTAATTCAAAACAAAGTGAGAAAGAAAAAACTACTAAATGCGTTTTCTGTTTTTTTTTTTTAAACGTCCAGACCCTTTTTTTTTTCTTTGGCAAAAATTATGGAACTCACGGTGGGCGGTGCAGAATACGAGGCAGAAATGTACGAATCCGCTCGTGTCCTCTGCATAGGCGGAAGACTGACTCTGCGCGTGGACCTTATCGCCGTACCTACGTCTGTCTTCAACGTCGCACTAATCAACTACAAAAATCCCAATTTTGCAAATCTCCCAATCAAACAAATAAAACGAAACAAACTACACAAAACAAACAAAAAATTCATTCCCTTGCTAAAACAAAAATATCTTCACGAACGTAAATTATTAATCGAATTAGTTGTTAATTTCAATTCATAACGTATCTTCGTTCACTCTCTACTTACTTCGCCCAATTTCCGTTTTCTTCGATGCTTATCATCTTCATCTTCTTCTTCTTCCTTTACTTCATCTTCCAGTAGATCCAATTCCTCGTCTTCCACGTCGTCGAACATGTAATAATCACCGGATCGTATGGCTAAAGAAAATCACAACAAATAAAACATAAATTCTCAACTTTATTGAATCTCAATTGGTACTTAATAATAGAATCAAGAATAATTTTTTTTTTAAACATGCAATAATTTGAACAATGATCAATACGTTGCTTTTGGTGCCAATACGGTTTGTTGTTGACGCCACATTGGAGTCAATTTAAGATTCGATTTAAGGCGGCGTGTCTTTAGTATCATTATGTTAGGTCAAGTTAGTCTCTTTTATAACATGCATTAATTGGAAGTTAGGACGATACGTTGCTTTTGGTGCCAACACGGTCGATCGTCGACACCACATTGGAGTCAATTTAAGACAGCGTGTTTTTAGTCATTAAGTTTTTCATTCATCATTAAGTTTTTCATTCATCATTAAGTTAGGTTAGGTTTTTTTAAAACATGCATTAATTTAAACTTTGATTAATAAATTGCTTTGGTGCCAACATGTTTGATCGTCGACGCCACATTGGAGTCAATTTAAGAGTCGATTTAAGACAGCGTTTCTTTAATATAATTAGGTTAGTCTCTTTAAAAACATGCAATAATTTGAACTTTGATTAATACGTTGCTTTGGTGGCAATAAGGTTGATCGTAGGCGCCACATTGGATTCAATTTGAGAGTCGATTTAAGACAGCGTTTCTTTAATATAATTAGGTTAGTCTCTTTTAAAACATGCATTAATTTGAACTTTGATTAATACGTTGCTTTGGTGACAACATGGTTCATCATCGACGCCACATTGGAGTCAATTTAAAATTTGATTTAAGGCAGTGTGTCTTTAGTATCATTAGGTTAGGAAAGGTTAGTTGAAAGTTTCCGACACAATATTTAATGCTTTTTGAAAATTCTTGATTCTATTACTCAGTAGGTACGATCATGCACTATGAGGAAGCGGATAATTATCGTGCACGAAACCTCAGTTTGATTTTTCATTTGATCATTTTTTAAATAAATTAAGCTCCAAATGAAACATGAAACATATTTACAAGGGGAAACTGATACAAGGAGTCTTGTCCATCTTGTCGTGTCCATTTTGTCTTGTCTTGTCCGTCTTGTCTTGTCTATCTAGTCTTGTCTGTATAGTATTGTCTGTCTTTCAATTCTTGTCTGTCTGGTCTTGTCTGTTTGGTCTTGTCTGTATGGTCATGTCTGTCTGGTCTAGTCTGTCTAGTCTTGTCTGTCTAGTCTAATCTGTCTATTCTTGTTTATCTAGTCTTGTCTATCTAGTCTTGTCTGTCTAGTCTTGTCTGTCTAGTATTCTCGGTCTAGTCTTGTCTGTCTAGTCTTGTCTGACCAGTCTCGTCTTTTTTTGATGGGGAGGTAGCAAGCACTAGCGCTAACTTGTCAAGTGGCCGCCTTGGAATTCACGAACATCCCGGTACCGCTATTCGCATGTCGTCAGGATGCCGTTGTCTTTGTTATGTCACCCATTTGTTGCCTTACATCCCCCATTTCACATCATGTGTTTAGGGGTTCAGGCATTTTCTTAATTAGGTTACTTCCTGGCTTTCTGTCCGGCACGTTCCTCTGTCTCTTCATGCTCATAATGCTTCTTATCATAGCATCCGTTGCTCTCCAGTTGTCTTCGGACTTTAACATGACCTCCAACAGTGTCTTTACTCCCAGTTCTGATTTTGTCTTCGCTGTGCAGTCGTCCCTCTCCGGAAACCATCTTTCACATTCGAAGACCGTGTGCGCTACACTGTCCGTTAGTCCACAGTAGATACACAAATTGTCAGAGGCCCTGTCGATATTGTGCATGTACCATTCCCGCAGAACGCTTGGGTGAGATAGTAGTTCGTCTCCACATATATTTGTTCAGTCCACATTCCTACTTGTGGGATTTATAATTTTGTCCACTGTCCGTTTGTACAGCATGTCCAGAGGTTTTGCCACTCCTGGAAAAGATGTTATTTGGCAATTTTGCTAAGTTTTTTCTTCTGCCCGCTATTCCGCTTTTTGTACAGTCTTTTTCTTTCTTTTATCAGGAGTTCTACGGGTGTTATGCCTGGCAACACGAGCACTGCATTCGTTGAGACTGTCTTATACAGCACATACGTAGTACTAAGTACTGCACACACGTAGTGCCAGTTTTCTCTGCACTGTGACCAGCTTATTTTTAATGGTCACTTTCTCGACTGCGTTTGCCCAGACCGGGGCACCATAGAGCATTGCCGAATGTGCGACTGAGCATAGAATCTTTCTCTTGCTACTTTTTGGTCCGTCGACATTGGGCATCATCTTTCCCAGTGCTGCTGTTATCTTCAGAGCTTTGGTCGCTGCTCGCATGATATGTGGTGTAAAACATAGTGTATTATCAATAATCACACCAAGATATTTAACTGCCTCTTTGGGCGTTATAGTTACGTCTGTGACCTTAAATACTATCTGCCATATATATCTCATTCCGGTCAGTAGAACAGATTCTGTTTTTTCAGGGGCCAGCCTTAATCGCTTTTTCTCCATCCATTTATTAATATGTGCAATCGCCCTATTTGCATGATCCATTACTCTCTCCTCGTCTTTTCCTGCTACTACCAGCGCTATATCATCAGCAAAGCCTATTATCTCAACACCTTCTGGTAACTTTAGCCTAAGTACTCCATCGTACTGGATGTTCCACAGTGTAGGACCTATTACTGAACCATTATTGAACCCTGTGCACTTCTCGGTCCAGAACTTCACCGTCTGCTTCGATTATGATCTTACGTTCATGTAGATAACTGCGCAGTAGTCTCAGCAGGTATGGGGGGAAGCCTCTCTCACTAACCTCATTCATAATATCTTCCCATGCTGCTGTATTGAAAGCATTCTTAACGTCTAAAGCAATAAGCACACTAATCTTTTTTGTTGCCCTCGTACCAGCTAAGGCTTTCTGTACCATTTCCAGGATTCGCATAATAGCGTCGACTGTTGATCTGCCCCCCCCCCCCACCTGAATCCATGTTGTTTTTCTGATCTGAGCTCAATCTTTATCCTGTGTAGCACTAACTGTTCAAGCAGTTTCCTAGCAGCATCGAGCAGGCACAATTGTCGATAGAACGATGGGTTTTCTATGGGCTTGTCTCCTTTTCTAAGTAGTACTAGCCTCGCTCTCTTCCAGATGTTCGGTGAAAGTTTCCATCCGCCAAAATGTTGTTCACGACGTTTAGGATATATTCAGGGCATCTTTTGACAGCTATTTTGATGGCTTCCGGTGGCAGTCCGTCTGGACCAGGGGCTTTGTCACTTCGAATACGCATACTGGCCCTTATAAGTTCTTCCATGGAAAAAAAATCACTAATCTGGTTCACTAGCGGTTGTTCCCATCTCGGTTCTTCGTGGATGGGGAAAAGTTCGTCTACTACCTCCTTGGCTTATTCCATGCTGATTTGAAGGTTTGGACGTTTTATTTTCAGGTGACTAATGGCAACTTATGCATCCCCCATACATTTTGGTCCAGCTTCTCACAAAGCTCGCGCCAGTGTTTTATTTTTGTCTCTCCGCAGCGCTTTTTTGAGTCGGCATATATGCTTCACAGAAGTGTTAAGGTGTCGATATCCGCATTTCTTTTACATAGTCTCTGATATTTGCGCCTAGCGGTTATGCAGTCCACTCTCATGCTGGCAATTTCATTGTTCCACCAGTACACCTTTTTTCTCCCCCTTGGTAATTTTTTACGTGACAGGGTAGCATTACAAGTTATTGTAAGCGCTTTTATCAGTTCCTCTGCCGTTTTTGGATTCATATTGCTAAATACTTTTCAATATTGTTGGCAAACGTATGCTCTTCTATCTTCCTGGTTGACCATCCCTGGCACCTCTGGCGTTGAAGGGGCAGATCGCGTTGGTTACCTCAAGCAGGATATAGATGTATTTGTAGTCGCTTAGCGATTCCATGTTGTTTTTCTGATCTGAGCTCAATCTTTATCCTGTGTAGCACTAACTGTTCAAGCAGTTTCCAATAGCAGTTTGTAGGCTGTCCAATACTTTCCAGTTTATAATTTTCCCAAATCTAATTTTCCGCAAGTTCTCACGTAGTGAGAATAATGTCTAGAATAGAATGGGATCTGCCACTTTCGAAAGTGGGTGTATCACCTTTATTGCATTCATGTACAGTTCAAGTTCGGCTACCCAGTTCATGACGATATCACCACGGTTGTCTATTAATAGACATCCCCAATATGGAGATTTTGCATTAAAGTCTCCTCCAATTAAGACTGTTTTTTTTGTCCTCTTATTTGGTTAACTGAGCTCGGCCAGTGTATTTTTAAGATTTTGTAGGCTATCATTTGGTGATAGATAACAGCTAAAAATTACATACTGATGTGACTCAATGCATACGAATCCAAGCCCACATCCACTGCCTAGTAGTACCAACGTGCTTTTGTTCAACGTTTTTATTGAAGCATCTTTTTTGTCGTCCATGGTACCCTCTTGCGTTCGAATTTTGTTGGGTTCACTTAACATAATGATGTCTATTATCAGTTCATATGCTGTAGCTTGAAGGAGGTCATGTTCCGCCCGACATCTCATCGCGTTTAATTGGAGTATTCTGAGCTCTGCTATATGACTTGTTTGCGCCTAGCCTCCGTCAGCGCCTTTTGGAATACGGGATACATTCCAGAGTTTGCTCGATGTCCTTTAATTTCGCAAATGGGACAGAATTCTTGCATTCTCATTGTTGCATTCCTTGGCAATGTGGCCATCTTTTCCGCATCTTAGGCACAGATTTTGTCTATCTGGTCCCTTGCATTCTTTTGCGATATGCCCAGTTTGCCAGCATCTATGACATTTGGTTATGTTTATTCTCTCCATTCTCTGCATTCTACCAATCCGTTTCGAATCCTTTTCTGCTGGAGTAGCTTCAGAGCTTGGGCTTTTGGAAGAGCCACTGTTGTTATTTGGTTTTCACCGTAGCATGGTCTCAAATTTCTTACCTCCACGTTAATGCCTTGTTCTCCAAGGTGTCCCTTTATCGCTTTCTCTATTTCGTCTACTGTGGTCACAGCATCTAGATCTTTGACGTGAAGTATTGAATTTGCTGTCTTAAGACGGACGTCGCCCGTTGTGCACTTTTGTGCTATTTTGTCTCTCAATTCCCCAGCTTGGCCACCTTTCACCTCTAATAGGAGGTCTCTTGTTTTTGACTTTCTCGTATTTGTGATGACTCCACTTGTTTCTACGTCAGCTTCACTTCTGACCATTCTGAGCAGGTCGGAATATGCGCGTCTTTACTCTTTAATGATTATTGCCTCTGTATTTATTTTTCCTGTGAATCCCTTCTGTTTTTTTGTTTATGCGCTTATGTACAACTTCTGCCCATTGATTGTCCTTCTTTTCAGTTATTGACTCCATGGCTTTCGTAGCGTAGGGAATACGTTTATAAATCCTGATCTCCGTATCTGTATTTGCTGGTAAATCTGGTAAACTCTATTGCCTTTTTTACAGTTAGCCAGTTTTTGGTAGTAGGTCGATAGATTTTCTTCCGTTTTGATTTATCAAGGCTTTCAATTTCTGCAAGCAACTAAATATTGTTTGTATGTCCATGGATTCTTCTATATTTTTTTCCTGTGACCAGTTGGTAGATGTGTCTAACGTTATTCATAATGTCACCGTTTTCAGAAGTTGCTCCGATTGTATGTTTCAGATACTGCCCCTGCTGCTGACCAGTCCTGTCTGTCTAGTTTTGTGTGTCTAGTCTTGTCTGTCTAGTCTTGTCTATCTAGTCTTGTCTGTCTAGTCTTTTCTATTTTGTTTTGTGTGTCTAGTCTTGTCTTGTCTACAACATTTAAAATGACAATAATTTGTACAAGAAAAAGCAGGAAATGATGTAAATACTCTACCACGGCTCGATTATATAATATGTGAGCTAAAATTGGAAAGAAATTGAAAATGAAAAATATATTTGGATTTGCACCAAAGGAATAGAAAAATGCCAATTGTAAAGGGATATCTCCGATTATTACAAAAAAAAAACTCAGGATCGTGGGAGATTCGTCAGAACAACTCCGATCGTATCAATGTGTGTTAGTTGAATGTGATGGATTGTTAAGACATTCTCGAGGAGCAAAAAGAAACTGAAATCGAGAGGAAAAAAATTACCAGCTTTGTAGGACGTCGGCTCCTTCCTTCTGTACATTGGCCTATTAGATTTAGGAAAAATTGAATCTATAAGCAAAAAATGAAAAAACGGGCAAAAAACCAAAAATGTTGATACAAAACAGAATATTTATAAATATACACAAAAGAAATGAGTCTTACACGCGGTTGAAGTAAAACTTCTTTGACGGTTGTGGCAGGTTAGGCTAGGTTTAAGTTTTAATTTTACTTCAAAAAGTGAGATTCATGAAAACACATTTATATTTTTAGGCCATGATTAATTTCTACAAAACTTAAAATTGACAACCGATTAAGCAGAACATAAACTTTACTTAACGTTATTTCGGTCAGTCAACTTCATTTCCGATTGTAAAATGATCTGAGTTACTTAAGTCGCGCATAAAGAAGTTTTACTTCAAACAAAAGACAAGAATTGTATATGGTACAAGTAGAGTTTCCATCGTTTGCAATCCGTATTTTACAAATTCGCCTAATACACTCCATCCTCTCTCCTATATACAAAAGAAAAAACATCTCCTGAATGAAGCAAAAATATTTACTGCGACAGCTAGAATATTTAAAACACGACAAGACCCCAAACAATTACATGTGTGATGACTCATCGGCGACCTGGACGAATACGAGATGACGCTCTGCCGCGGCGTGACCAAACTGCCCGCCATCCAATGCGGTCCCAGACTGTTCTGCCTCTGCACCACCGTCGTCTGCTCGCTGACCGCCTCCGCGTAAGGCGGCGCGTCGTCGTACGGCGGCGGCGAAAACACCGGGAAACTCTCGTCCGGCGACGGCGGACGCGGATTCAATTCCGAGTTCGGCGGAGACGAGAACGACATGCGTTGCGGATCCAGGTAGCCCTCCAGCGACCCCGTCATTATCGCTGAAAACGGGGAAGAAGGCGCGTTCTGCTGGAGCAGCGAAGTTCCGGGCGTTAAAGGCGCCGGATCTCCGTCGAACTCTTCCTCTTCTATGGGAGTGTGGTAACCGGCTGGGGTAGTGGTTTGTTGCGACGAAGCTGACACGGCGGAAGTGCAAGAAGACATTGACGTGGAACGAGCTAGGGGAGGACCATCTGCCGCAACAGATTTCAAACACACAACAACAGATACCAAAACGAATTTGGACCGGGGAGAACAAGTTTCAAACACTTACCAACGTAGTGGTTGTCGGACATCTGGTAGTTCGGACCTAAAATCTTCTGTTGGTTCGCTTTGATCTTGTCCATCTTCATCTTGATCTTCTCGATGATCCTCCTCTCCTCGTCCTCTTGGTCTTTCATCCTCTTCTGTCTTAATTCCTCTATTAATTCAGCACCTAAATCATACAAGAAAAATCCTAAATACCGAATTGATTATCTTAAAATCGAGGATTGTTGTAATTTTGAATCAAACAACTCAAACAATACGAGCTGAGACTTCGAGTTTCAATTCTTAAATTCTTTTGTTTATTTACCTCTGGATGCCAATATGGCGGATGCTTTGCTCTCGTTGACGATGTGGAAGAAGTTGAAGCTGTTGAAGAGTCTCCGCTGGAAGATGACGGAGGCGAAGCAGGCGCCGTCCCAGGCCAGCCCGATGTACTCGGAAGGAACGGCGCAACCGTCGCTGTCCATCACGCCGTCGGCCACCTTGAACTTCCTCAAACAGCTGATGCCCAGGAGTTGTACGAGCCAGCAGGTGTGCTGCTCCAGGTACGGCATGAACACGCAGCCCACCAGCTGAAGAGCGACCTTCGTCGTGATCACGAACAAGCTGTACCCGATCAGGTAGTCCCACCTCAAAGACGAAAAATTTAAATTGGGAATGAGATTCGTTGGATGTTTTACTTTTTGATTATCAAAGGGATGGGGCGCAGGTTGATATCGGAACCTTTCCATAGGAAGTAGAAAGAGCCTACGAGATAACCCAAGGAGAACAAATTCACGCGATTTGTTCCAGCCAAGAACATGATGGCCAAAGTGATCCACATAAACGGTAACAGAGTGCCCTTCTTGAAAATATCCAAATAATTTCTACAAACAAACAATTATCAACTTGCAAGAAGACTTTTGTTCTTTAAGTCAACCTGCTGTATGTTACGAAATCTGGCACGGGAATTTTAAAGTCCTTCTCCTCGGCAAAATGGATGATGCTGTCGTTGGAACCTCCGGGATAGTCGTGAGGATACCTGCGCTCGATCCTGAAGACCAAGGACTGTCTGGAGACAAGCAGCAGCAGAATAAAATCGCAGATGAGTTTCTTGGCGGGAGGATGAGACACGGACGACATCAAAAAGGCCCATTCTTGCAGTTTGCGCAAAATATCAGTGGAATCCCACGGAAATTCTAAATCGAGAAAATAAAAACGTTATGGCATCGTGAAATCAATGGCTGCGTCGAGGCGATTTATTAAATTTTAAGTTCTATAGGAAAGCGTTATATGTTCTCCGACTAATTTTGATGTGCTGAATCGATTGGTGAAAACAAGAAGTCTCTGTGATAACGCGTTTAAAAGTTACGGCATCGTGATATCGCCAGAAAATGCGAAAAAAATATTTCGCTAAAAGCGTTATTTATGAAGTTTTTCAAAAATCGCAAAGTGTTTCCGAAAGTGATTTTCTTGATGGTTGTAGATATGCAAATTGCGTTTCGCTAGCTACTCTCGTTCGCTAGATACGACTTGATAAATTTGGGCAAAATTTCGAACAAGTTTTGGAAAAGCACTATGAGGTCCCCCGAATTCAACTTCGCATCTATTTAACATGGGCGTAGTGAAAAATAATTCAAATAAATCTGTGAGAGGATGTACTTGTGAGGGGTATGTACTTGTGATAGATAGAGCGTGTAGCAATCTTTCTTATTTTGGATGGAGAGGTCGCACTGCAGCGCGATATGTAGTAAAATGTAGTAAAATATAACCTAATCCAACCACCTTATTTTGTAAGGAGCAATTTGTCCAGTGCCAAACCATGTTCCCGCGACTGAATGTCTTACGTTAGTTCAGTTTGTGCTGCGGAGGCGACACTAGTTTCGGAGATCCTACGACTGGTACTCCGAAGTCTTACAAAAATATATTACCTAAGCACAGACTAGGTGGCAATCCAATGACCATGATGTATTGTATTGGAATACAGACGGCCAAAAATATCAAGAAAACGTTCCAGACTTTGGCCAAATTCTTCCGGCTCATCGGGAACATGATGCAGAGCCAAAGCGCGTAAATCAAGGCGTACATGTCCATGCGAATCCCGATCGTCGTGACCATCCCAATGAAGGAAATCTAAAACGAAAAACATTAATAATTGCTGTTAAATAGTTCCATTTTGTTACTTCGACGCCTAGGCGGTAGTAGCAGTAGTTGGCCAGATATTTCAAGAACGTTTTCAAATCTCTGTCTTTGTCCGCGACTTTGACGTTCGGGAACATGAAGAACGGTCTGGCCGGATAATCGCCGTTCATCGTCCGGAAATTGATCTGCCTCACTTTGACCACGCACCAGAGCGTCACAATGATAATGAAGAAGATATTCCACTTGACTAACTCCGGTAAATCTCTGCCGTTCTCGATCTTGTACATGCCCAACCATTCAGCGTCGTTTAAAGTAACATTCGCCGTGCTCATCTACAAAATTCAACTCCATCAAAATTGGATCCAAAACTATCATTCGTATCTCTTACCGTGCAATTTACGTCCCAAATACCATGCTCGATGTACTTAATCTGGTAGATCATCCTGGCCAAGAGCATGACGGACACAATCAAGGAACTTATGTAGATGGAAACGTTCAGCATGGATTTTCCAATGGAAGCGCCCAAGACGCTCAAGACGACGATTATCAGGTAGATGGCGCAGGTGTCGTAGACGCAGAGCACCACCGCCATGAGCAACACAAATTTTGGCATGTGCAGTTCAAGGAACAACAAGATGAGATTCGCGACGTGCTGGAGGAAGTGCAGGAACTTGAAGAATTTTTTCTGCACGACTTTCGCAGAAACATCTAAGAAACAAAGTAAATTGTAAATGTTCGTCTCGGCATTAAGAACTTAAATTAGGTAGAGATCTAAAGAAAGCCAAACGTTGTTAATAAGCTGTATTTGGGTAATAGAACATGAGTGTATTGAATATTTACTCTCTATGTCGGTTAGGTCCAACATGGAAGGGATTTCTCCTTCATCGACACTGGGCGCTTTGATGCCGCCTTGAGCCGAACTGTTGGCTTCGGATTTCGTGTTTTCTCCGATCGCGCCGAAGTTCAGCTTGGACAGCTCCATGAAATCCTTGTGGAAGTAATGCACTTGTATCACGGTGATTATGACGAAGAACGTCGGAGTCACCAGACGAACGAACAACTGTTTGGTTTCGTACTTTTCCAACCCGATATCCATCTGCCTATAGAAAAAGGTTAAAACTGAAATTTCGCTTTTCTTTAAGAATGTTGAACTTACTGTTGCTCGCTGACGTGCAGATACTTTTCCCAATACTCCGGGAAATGGTTGAACTGGTAAGTGTAAACCATGATCAAGATCAACATTGAATATATGATGACGGTTATCCAAAAGGCGAACATCATTTTCCTCCATGCTCTGAATGAGAACTGGAAGCCAAACATTTTATTTTGCAATTTCTCGTGATAATTTGTATTGTTTGTACCTGGAAGCTTAAGATGAAGGTGAGGAAGAGCGCCATGTAAAGAATTCGAAAACTGGTCATGATTTCGCCGGTTATTGCCACGAAAAACAGAGTTATGGCGACAATCCAGATCCAGAAACGCGTCAACAAGTCCCGAACGAAATGGCCGAATTTGGCCAAGATATCTGTGTCTTTCTTTTTGGCGTCATCGTCTACAACTTAAAAAGGAACCAATGAACGGTCTCACAAGTTTTGCTCGGGGTTTGTTAAGATTTAGAGCTACTGTTAAGAATTTAAATTTTGACCAGTTTTTTTTGTACCTGGGAGATTGTCTGGTTGGTCAACAAGTGTTGAGAGATTGACAGGTTGGTCGTCTTCGGGGTAAACTTGAGTTTTGTTTTTAAAGGTTTTGAGAGCAAGAGCGTCTACTCCTGCAACTAGTTGCGACAAGAAAGGTTTTAATATAAATTTTGAAATTTTCGATATTTACAATATTTACAGGATTGTTTGTGTGCAAAGAAAAAAAAAGAGTGTGTAACACGCGGCTCTTAAAGTAAAACTTTAAGAGACGTGGCGGGTTTAAAAGTTATCCCTACTAATGAGGCGTTCCGAATTGTGCCAAGCCAAATTCTAACCTTGTCCCGTTCTAATTAGGAAAGCTGAAACACCTACTAGGAATACAGTGAAGCTGTAAGATCAATTCGGCCCTAGTGAGGCGTTCCGAATTGTGCCAAGACAAATTCTAACCATTTCCCGTCCTAATTAGGAAAGCTGAAACACCTTAATTCCGAAAAAAAATCCAAAATGGATTGTTAGAATCAATGGCCTAACTTGGTCATGTCTTTGGAATTTCTGATTTCAACCTTATATTGATAGCCAAGGACTTACCCAAGTTAGGTATGCAATTCGGATGTTATTAGGAGACTCTGTGGCATGGCCTAACTTGGATCTATCTTTGGCATTCCTGACTTTAATACGGACAACCAAAGGTATGTCATATGGACAACCAAAGGTATGCCAAAGTCAGGCACACCAAAGTTTCCGATCAATGCGTATTGCTAGTGATGACCTACGGCACTGAAGCCGCAACATTGACCATCGCTTACGCAGAAAAGCTCCCAATTGTACAATGCAAGGTAGAAAGATTGATACTCGGCGTCTCGCCACGAGACCATATCAAAAACGAATACCTACGCCGAGCAACAGAAGTGTCAGATCGGGTAGTGCGCATTGCTAAGTTGAAATGTAACTGGTCACGTGGCCCGAATGTCTGATTGGAGATGGACCAAGAGACTCCTGGAGTAGAGACCTCGAGTATATAGGAGAAACAGAGGAAGAGCCCACAAGGTTGATAGAATTTTTTTTTAAAGTTTGGTTCGATGTGATTAACGGGTTTGCCGACCCTTCGAACACTGCGGCCTATTGGTAGCCTATTGTATTCTATCACATTCACTTAGGCCCAGAAAACCTGTTGTTATAGCAAATTGCGCTAATTGCCATTTTTCACATTTGTCTTTCTGGAACAAATGCGGCCGGCGCTGGGAATAGAACTCGGACCTCTATACTCGTCAGTTAGCGCTCTAACATGAGGCCACGAGCGTCACCACTACACGACTCGCGCCGGCAGGTTGATAGATGGTATCAAAAGAACAAATGAGAAGAAAAGAGGGAGGCCTATGTCCAGCAGTGGACGCAGAGGGCTGTATGATGATGTTGTAGATGATGGTGATGTATTTCAAAAAGTATTCATACAGGGCTATATTTTACTAAACTAATTTAAAGAAAGTTACTTTAAAAGTACTTTAAGTACTTTAAAAGTAACGCGGGCTCCCGTACGCCATCATGTGTTTGACTGGCTGCCGGCAGCCAGTCAAACACATGATGGCGTACGGGAGCCCGCATACTAGGATACCACGAATTCCTGGCAGCGGCAGCTATTAGAACACGCCTGTAGTAACACGAGTGTAGTAACTGTATGTGGCATTCTTTGAACTGAGATGAACCAAGAGAGTCCTCGAGTAGAGACCAAGAGTAGATAGGCGAAACAGAGGAAGACCCCACAAGGTTGACAGATGGTATCAAAAGAACAGGGGGAGCCTGGATGCGAGAGACCCAAGAGAGGAAGAAATGGGCAGAAATGAGGGAGGCCTATGTCCAGCCGTGGACGCAGAGGGCTGTATGATGATGTTGTAGATGATGGTGATGAGTTTAAAAAAGTATACAAACAGGCCTATATTTTACTAAACTGATTTGAAGAAAGTTACTTTGCTAATAGGCCTCCCGCGCACTAGGCAGCCTGGCTGCCGGCAGCCAGTCTAACACATGACAGACGACATGGCTGCCGGCAACCAGTCTAACAATAACATATGGGAGCCCGCGCGCACATGCGAGTGTGGTTTCCAAACTGTCGCCTAAAGAAGATGCCGAATTTGCACCAGATTGTTTGGGTCGTCTCATCTGAATCTGGTTTCCAAAACTGCCGTCAAAAGAGGAAGCCAAACTCGGACCAGACTAGGTTGGGGTGATAAAATGCAAGTGTGGCTTTAAAAACATTAAGTTACAGTTAACGCATGCCTGGATGCGACAGACCCAAGACAGGAGGAAATGAGCAGAAAAGAGGGAGGCCTATGTCCAGCACTGGACGCAGAGGGCTGTATGATGATGTTGTAGATGATGTTGATGAGTTTCAAAAAGTATACAAACAGGCCTACATTTTACTAAACTGATTTAAAGAAAGTTGCGTTGTTATTAGGCCTCCCGCGCACTAGGCAGCCTGGCTGCCGGCAGCCAGTCTAAGACTTGACGGCGTATGGGAGTCCGAGCACTAGGCGGCCACCAATACCTGGATATTAGAATACGCCTGATTGAAAGGCAGCTCATGCCAGCAGCCAGAGCGAGTGTAGTAACTGTATGTGCCTGCAGTCAGTCTCCACCCACTTGTGGCAGCAGACACACGTATTTTGGTTTCCGAAACTTTAAAGATTTTTTTAAGTCGAACTTTGTATGCCGATTGGCTGCTATAACTAGCTGCGCAGCCAGGCTGCTTAGTAAGAGGCCTCAATGTTTTCTTCCTTGTAAGCTCTTCTGAAATATTTTCTTAAAGTTAATGTCCTTATGGTCCTACCGAAACTTTTTAAAACGATTTCACTTACTTTTTCATAATGCATTTAACTAACGCACTTAATGAGCGTTTAAGTTACTAATATGTTTTAATGATTTCTGTTTAATGTTTGCTATAATGCCTTGTAGTTTTGTCAACAAACTGTCAGCTAAAAGAGAAATGTTCAAATTTGGACCAAAGACAGAAGCCAAATTTTGACCACATTAAGTTTCCGATCTGCTTTTTGAAAGGAAGTCAAATCCGGACAAATTAGGTCGGGATCGTTACGTGCTAGTGTGGTTTCCAAACTGTCGCCTAAAAAGGAAGCCGAATTTGGGCCAGATTATTTGGGTCGTCACATCTAAGTCTGGTTTCCAAACTACCGCCAAAAGTGGAAGCCAAACTCGGACCAGAAACATTCGGACTAAAAACATTAAGTTACAGTTGACGCATGCCAGTGTGGTTTCCGATCTGCTGTTTCGAAAGGAAGTCAAATCCGTACAAATTAGGTCGGGATCGTCACATGCGAGTGTGGTTTCCAAACTGTGGCCTAAAGAGGTTTGCAGAATTTGGACCAGATTATTTGGGTCATCACCTCTGAGTCTGGTTTCCAAAACTGCCAACTAAAGAGGAAGTCATACTCGGACAGGACTAGGTTGGGGTGTTAAATGCAAGTGTGGCTTTAAAAACATTAAGTTACAGTTGACACATGCCAGTGTAGTTTCCGATCTGCTGTTTCGAAAGGAAGTCAAATCCGGACAAATTAGATCGGGATCGTTACATGCGAGTGTGGTTTCTACACTGTCGCCTAAACAGAAAGCCGAATTTGGGCCAGATTATTTGGATCCTCACATGTGAGTCAGGTTTCCAAACTGCCATCAAAAGAGGAAACGGAACTCGGACCAGACTAGGTTGGCGTGATAACATGCACTTGCGGCTTCCAATCAGGCTTTCTTCATTAGACTTTATTTAGGTTACAAATGTAACGAGAGCCTTTTATGGTTTGGCCTCATTTGGGCCAAACACGAAATTCGAGATCCCTAATTCGATCCTAATAAAAGCCGAACTGAAATTCCTAGTCGGGATGGCATCGTGAAATCGGCAGAAAATTTATTTCACTAATAATGGGGGGGGGGGGGGGGGGTTCAAGTCGTCATCACCGATTTGGCCCAAATTTACGGTTTATCTAGGGCTTGGCTATAAATGAAAGTGTCGCAAGCGGGAGGGCCAGATGGCCAAGCGTTAAGTTACCGACAACTCATAATCCAGCTATGTTAGCATAAATTTCTATGGCCGGTCAGCGCAGCGGTAAGACCTCGGGTTCATAGTACGAAGATCGCTGGTTAAAAGTATTACATACTTTCTCATTGTGCACAAGATTTTAAATATTTACAAAATCTATTAAAAACATGTCGTATTGCCATTTATTAGTAAAAATCAGTCTACGATAAGTCTAAATCCAGTTAAAACTATAAAGACTTATGTCTGTTTTGTCTGCACAGAAACTTGTCTCGACTGTTCAAAAACTATTCTTGTACATAAACTTGTTGAACACAATTCTTATGTACACACAAAAACTTGTCTAATCCACATCCATAATAATAATTGTTATAATGCATATAAACAAATTTACCTGTAACAGCACCTACAGAAATTTGCAACGGCGCGGACATGTCCGACAAGACGGACACGTTCCTCGCGTCCTGTTTCTCCTTGACGAACTGCTTCAGCGTGATCCAGAACATCGTCGTGAACAGACACTTGACGAACAGACTGCCGCAGGAGATCTGCATCTTCTGCAGGCCCAGCTGCGATAGTTCGATGTTGTAGACGACGGTGGGCAGCTCCTCCTCGGTGAGGTCCATGGCGTAAACGTACGCGGTGACGAGGAGGAACCAGGCGTAGAAGACGAGGAACGGGCTGGAACGCAGCATGAACTTACGTTGGTTCGGCACCATCCAGAGGATGTTCGCCCAGAGCAGGAGCACAAACGTTAACCAACTGTGATAGGTAATACTCCATGCCTAATCAAAATTAATCATAAATGAAAATAATTTAAGCTATTCACATAACAATTTGTTTCAATTTCTCAAAAGTTCCAATTTAATGGAATATGTTTAACTGGATCTATCTAAAAATAGCCCTCATCTACCTATACACGTACCGGCGAGAGAATGCATCTCGTCTCGATGAGTTTAGCGTTGTTCTGCGCATACCCCCATATTATTTCAATAGGAGTTGTCCGTGTTTGAAAAAGTGACGCATATTTCTTAATTCAAACTAACCTGCGCGTACCTCGGCGCGTCCCTTCGCCCTCATAGCCCCACTGCTGCATTCTCTCGCTGGTTCGGGTATAGGTATTAGTCAAGATTTTGAAAAAAATTCTAGCTTCTGTTAGATTTATATCAACGAAGTTATGTTAAAAGAAAAACAGGTTTTTACCATCATAATGATGTTTGTGGCAATGTAGGACGTTCTGATTATGAACAACAAAATCGACTCCAGTGCGAAAATAAATTGTTCAAAGACCGCCGGGGATTCTTCTTGATCACCTAAACAAAAATTTGATCAATAAAAATTAGCTCTAATCAACTTCCACACATTATCTAGTATAGCCCCTGGATCAGCGTTCCTCAAACTTTTAAACACACGTCCCAAGTCATTTTCTAGAAACGAGAGTACGACCCATAGGTGCAGATGGAAAACGGGACGTCTTTTAAAAATAAATTTTTTGAACCATTTGGTGCAAGGGAGGAACAAGTTGAAGAATAATACGCGGGCGAAATCCTTGCCGAACTTTATTTACTCGATAGTGGTCGAAGCGGCGGAAGGAAAACCTCCGCCGCCAATTTACGAAGAAGTTATTAAAACGGAGAAGAGTATAATGAGTCAAACCGTCGATAACGTGCTTGAGATTTGTATAAAGAACGGCGAACTGCCACCAACTGCGGCTCAAGATCCTTTAACTGCAAACTCTGTTAAAGCAGAACCGCCTTACCCAATCAATGAAACGCCAGAATCGGTTCTTGGATTAGACGCCGGATTAGAACTAATTCCTCTTAAGTTTTCAAATCGCATTGGAGAATTTGGGAACTTTGCGGGTCCATCTCCATGTGTTCTTGATCCTCGGCCAAGCTGGGAGAACCAACGTTGATGTGTTGCAGGGAGTTGTGGGAGGAGTCGTCGCCTCCGGAAGCTATGGAGCAATCTCCGTTGCTCATGTTGGTATTGAAGCGTTCTATGAGTTGGGGTTTAGAGCCAGAAACGGAGAGGTATCTCCGCTTTAGTTCGGCTTTTAGATCGTTGACCCTCATGTTTTCGAATCTTCTATTAATCTTGCGTTGAGGGAGCAGTCTGAAGGAGCTGGGGATGGTACTGGGTTGCTCATGTTCTTTTGGGCGGAGAGGATGATTTGAAGGTATTTGTGTTGGAGTTGAAGCTGGAATTGGAGGAGGAGGGTTTGTTGCTGGGGGAGGAGGTCCTAGGAGCTTTTGCCGGGGGAGGGGTTGTTGGGGGAGGAACTCTTTTGAGCGCTGAGGGGGCCTTTGTACTCGTGGATTTGATTGTTCTTGTTTTGGGGATTGCTTTCGATTTGGATTTCTTGCGGTTATTGTCTTTGTCGGGGGCATCCGTCCTTACCTGGGATGGGATAGGGCGAGGGGTTAAGGTTACCGGTACGGGGGTTAAGACGGAGCTGGACTGCCTATTGAGGACAAAGGACTTAGTGTCGAAGTTGAGGATAGAGAAAGCGACGCCGGACTGGACGCTTGGTTGAGCAGAGGTGCACTTTCATTATTTTAATAATAATTCAAAAAGAGAAGTTGTTCGATTCTTAAATGCGCGAAGAACTTCGTTCTAATGCCCGCCATACACGTTACGGTCTACCGTACAGGTTACATGCGCAGGTTTGCCTGCGCAGGTGAACCGTACGCAAGAAACTGCACAGGTCTATTCCCACACACGCTCCGGTCTACCTGCGCAGGCAAACCTGCATAGGTAGACCTGTCATGTGGACCGTTGTGTGTATGGCGGGTGTCCCCTGACCGCATACGTTATTTTTATTTTATGCCATTACTGCTTAAATATGATTTGGGGCATATGGGCGCCGCGGCTGGATCGAATGAAGTGCAATCTGGAAGTCCAATTTTCGACCACTTTTTTTGAACAGCCAGGGCCGTATATCGGCAATAACGCGGCGAATGTTGGCTTCCAGCGAATGTTTCCTGCAATAAATTTATTGTGTCGCGCGCTGTGTGGCATGTGGCATTCCATACTTCTGATGCTTTAGCACCAGCAAGAGATAAAGAACTTGAAGCAAAAGATCAGACGAGATATGACTCGCTTCTCAAAAAAAACTTGTAAGCAAGTTGAAAAAGTTAAAGCTCTTCCACATTAACGCCATTCAACTGGGGCACGAACAAGTCAGCAATCATGGATCTATAGCGCTCTCCATTGACTGTCACGTGCTGGCCGGAATAATCTTTAAAGAAATATGAGTCAATGATTCCACCGGCCCATAAAGCACACCAAACAGTGTGTTTTTGTGGATGTAACGGCGTCTCAATAATGATGTCCTCGCTCCAAATCTAGCAATTTGGTTTGTTTCTCCGGTGGTAGCTTCCCTCTGGGTTCGGTCCGCAGGTTTGGGTGTAGGTCTGTGCGGCGTTATTTTGGGCATTTGGGCACGCAGGTCTGCAGTTGTTGCGTATGTTCCGTATCCTTGATTTGAGTCGTCGCCTTTCTGGTTGTTGGTCTTGTAGAGAGTCAAGAGGAAGCCTATCTCCATTGAACCAAAAATGAGCCTCATTGCCGAACAATTTTTTTTTGTGAAAATGAGAATCAAGAACAATCTTGTTTTCGGCACATTCTCCGAACGTACGACGCATATGATGATCACGCGGCTTCAGCTCTTGCACGAGTTGTAAAGCGAGATCTTTTCGCAAATATTCCATAAGGTGGATGGACACAGCTCCAATTGCTAAACAAGATGGCGAATCGACTCGTTTGGGTCCTCCTCAACACTACGCTCCACAGCTTCAACTTCTTCGGTGCGTACTGAACGACATTTCTGTGGATGCACATTATCAATAGGACGAAAACGATCCAACGTTTTCCGAATAGGGAAGGCATTGTATATCCGCTCGTACTACAACATTACAATCTCGGATCTCCAACAGCTATAACAACTCAAGAACAAATGCGAGAGCTTGGTCAAAGCACCTAAGGCACCTGCTTGGAATCGGGAGATAATCTAGGTTAGGCATTTGTATACCTGGTCGTAGTAAAACATTATAATATCAGATCTCCGGCAGCCCAATCAACACAAGAAGACATGGGATGAATAAATGGCCAAAGTTGGTTCAACAAATGTACTGTAAGTGATTTTGGTCGTTCGAAATGATGACCTGACAATGCAAGAAATGCCAACGATTCAGAAGGGCAATCTAGGCAAGGCATTTTATATTCGCTCGAACTGTAACATTACAACCTCGGATCTCCAGAATCTATAACAACCCAAGAATATAATAAATAATAAAATTCTAGGTAAGGCATTTGTATACCTGGTCGTAGTAGAACATTATAGTACCAGATTTATCTTTATACACAATATACACAATATATTTAATGATTCGGCCGCTTCGACCTATTCCTCGTGAATGTTGAACAGCTTGACGACCTCGTTCAGATCGTCGTACTTATCCTTGAACACTTAACGGGCAGTCGACATACGATTAAACACATTCCACGAAACAATACCTATGATCACATCGTCGCAAAAATAGAGTATCACTCCCAGGTTGAAGTCTTCTTCCGGCCTTTGAGCCGCTATCTGACGCCTTCCTTTGTTTCTCCTCGTCCGTCATTTGCTTATCTCCGGCATATTTTTTGGTTCCGGCGGCAGACTGGGCCTGGGCCTTGGCGAGGACGCCAACGGTGGGTAGGGACGAGTCGACGATGCCGATCGCCTTGTAGCCGATGTCAAGGCCGAGGTCCGACCAGAACATGCTCTGGTGGACGTACGGCATCGCCGCTCCCGTCATGTTCTCGCCCGCCAGCCGCCCGGAGATCACCGCGTTGTAGTGGTGCTCGATTCGCCTCCTGCCCAAAGCTTGATCGAAGAAACACGTGGAGGTCGGTTCGTGCTTGAAGTTCGGTGTTGACTAAGTATCCTCCCAAGTCGGGATCGACCTCCAAAAACGATTTTGCGGCCATGGAAGTGTTCGGGGTAGCAGTGACGGCGACCAGGACCAGATCGGCGGGGACGCACTGGCCGCTGTTAAGCGGCAGGCTGACGTTGTCCTTGGTGGCGACGACGCCGGTGATCTCCATGTTCGGGTAGACTTTGACGCCCTCCTGCTTCACCTTTTCCGCCGTCCAGAAGCTCAGGTACTATTTTTCTTCTTCTTATTAGCCTTCATACTTTCATTGTTGGATATAGGCCTCTTTCATTTTTTTCCATGCTTCTTTGTCATTTGCTGTTCTCATCCACTGCTTTCCGGCTATCGTCTTTATGTCATCTATCCATCTCTGTTTGGGGTCTTCCCGTGCTTCTTTTTGTATCCCGGGGTCTCCAGGAAGTAATCTTGTGGCTCCATTCTTCAGGTACTTGGGCAGGATGAAGCCCATGTGGCCGCTTTCCTTGAAGATCTGGTGCACCGAAAATCCGGGAGTTGTTTTTGCTCTGCGACCAAAGGCACAAGCCAATTCGCTGCCCAAGAAACCTCCACCGATGATGGCGATGGATCTTACTTCATTCAAACGCTCTTTCCGGAACAGAAAGTCCCAAACGCCTCTACATAATACGGTACAATTCCAATACATTCTTGTCGGTGTTGTCGAGGATATCCAATGGGTTCGGAACAGATCCTGTTGCTATCAGACATTTATCGTATTGGATTGCGGAACCGTCGTTGACGAACGCCTTCTTGTTGATGACGTCTAAATGCTTAATGCCTCAACCGCGGAACGTTGAACGTTGATATCAAAATCGTTTGGCTCATAATACAAACTTCTTTCTGATTTCCGGCAGCCCAAACAACCCAAGAAAAAATGGGACCAATAAATGGCTAAAGTTGGTTCAAAAAATGTACTGTAGGTGATTTTGGTCGAAGTGAGGACTTGACAATGCAAGATTTAGCATTTGATCAACGACGCCAAATATTCAGAAAGGCAATTGGAGGAAAGGACCATTGGTTTAACCCAGGTTAGATTTGGTTGCCCACCGTGAAGCGGCATATAAATGAAAGCTACATTCGCGTGGCAGCGCGAACTCTGGTTCCAATATAAGACATTGTTGCAGGAACAGTTGGTTGAACCCAGGTTAGATTACGTTGCCCACCGCAAAGCGGCATATAAATCAAGACTACATACGCGCGGCAACGCCAACTCTCGATCCAATATAGGACAATGTGGCAAGGACCGCTGGTTTACCGCAGGTTAGATTATGTTGCCCACCGCGAAGCGGCATATAAATCAAGATCACATACGCGCGGCAGCGCGAATTCTCGATCCAATATAGAACATTGTTGCAAGCACAGTTGGTTTAACCCAGGTTAGAATAGGTTGCCCACCGCGAAGCGGAATATAAATCAAGACCACATACGCGCGGCAGGGCGAACTCTTGATCCAATATAGGGCAATGTGACTAGGACCGTTGGTTTAACCCAGGTTAGATATAAATCAAGACTACATACACGCGGAAGGCGCAAAGGAATAAATATAATCGGGGACACAGGGTGGAAGAGCAGTGGGTTTTCGGCGGTTACAAACGTGGCACTGGTCGGGTGTTCATGGTAGCCGTCGAGAAACGCGACTCTAAAACTCTTTTGCCTCTACTCTAATCGTGGATAGAACCGGGTACGACGATAATCAGTAACTGTTGGAAAGCTTATAGCGCTTTCAATACATTTGGCTACAAACATTTGAGTGTTAATCATTCTATTCATTTAAAAGATCCCAATACCGGGGCACATACAAATGCCATAGTCAACTTCGAGGGCAGCTAAATCTTCCATGACGTCATCTGGGCGTAACAAAAAATCCGTACCCGGTAACCTCGCTCGGTACATGTTCCAAAAGCAGTGCAGAAAGCTTCAGCTTGATCCCATTAAGATGTACGATCCCGTGCATCTCCAGCCAGGACCTGGTGATGATCGTAATACGGACGAAGATTCCGATGATTAGATCGCACATTACGCTTACTATATGCATTTTTCGGTTTTTATTTTTTAACAAAATTCTAATTTATTTAAAAAAAATCTTTTTTTTGTTAATTCTAATGATGATTAGACCGGACCGGATATTTCCTGTAAGGTTTTATCCATGTTTTTAACAAAATTCCGAATTATTTGTGTCTTCCAGATGGAGGACGTGGCGATTTGGTTTTTTATTTATTTTGAAGAAAATCTTAATTTATAGTTATTTTTCCCTAAATGAATAAAAAAAAAATAATTTTTGTTATTGTGAAGCAAATTTGATTATGATTAGCCCGGAAATTTGGTTAATATTACATATTTACTAGAAAATATCAATATATCCTAAAAAAAGTATCCCTATTTTGATACGCATATGGGGTAATATTTTTCTTAAAAAAAAAAAAATGGCAACGTCGAGTCAGTTGCGTTCGCGTCTACAATCTGTCACGTTAAAAATGTCAACAATTATTTTCAACAGAAACACGAATATTTATTGAACCAAGCAATGTAGAAGCTTCATTTTTGCTTTGCGACCTTAGTTAAACCGTGCCAAAGACGATTAACAAAAGTTACACCAGGTAAAAAGTCCGCAACCCAAAGTTTCATTTAAGGGGTGTATTCTGCATTGCTTCCAGAAATCAGCTGTCACCTATCAAATTGATTGTTACTAGAAACAGTGTTGCCAAGTCGAAAAACAGACCTCTAACAAAAACACCCAATATATATCTGTCCCCTCTTAGACTTCCAAGATTCTTATCATCCTATAAATTTTTCAAAGGAAATTCTTATTTTTATCAACAGTTCCCTTTCATAACCTAGTAAAAATTTGATCCAATTTTGAATCGCGATCCATAGTTTGAGAAACGCTGCTCTAGACGCATTATACTGCCCTGGTGTACCAACAAAACATGAATCTTGCCTTGTATTTGTTCCCCAATTAGATATCTAACATTCTTACCATTTTGTAAATTTTCCAAAGGAATTTCGTCATTTCCCTCATCATTGCTGACGATGACACTGCCTGTGGAGTCCTGCAAGATCGGACCTTTTCCGCGGATTCCGTACCTTTGCGAGGTGCCCGCGCGATGCAGAAGCTACAAAAATCGTTTTAATCAAAAGGAAATCGAAACCAGTGCAAAATATAGTTGTGTGAAAATTGTTGTTAGCAAAAAAAAAGAGCAGTTTGTCTTAAAAATGAAAAGCAACAAAAAGAGAAAATTAAATACATACGGGCGTGGATTCGCTGACCGTCCCATGGAGTGACGGGTTTACGGCCTAGAATTCAAAACAAAATGGGGCACCAAGAAGCAAAGCGTGAAAGAAAAATTAATTTAAAAAAATAAAGGTAAAACGTAAATAATCAGTGGAGGGCTATCGTCGATTGTGGAGGGCGTGCTAACATATAAAGAAAAAAAAAGAAAAATTCAATTAAAACTCGCAATAAAAGCGAAAAGTTTAAAACAAGGTTTTCCACAATAAATTTTATAAATCGATTATTAAAATTAAATTGAGAGTTTAGTAATCGCAAGCGGTCGCAACTTTACCACTTACAATTTATTAAATTTGCTTTTGATTACAGCCACACCCTCATTCAATGGTTTACCAAAAAATGTTCCACAAGCAAAGGGCAAAGCTTTGTTAATTTATTAATCGAATTAGATTTAGTAAATTAAGATTACACCAATTGCCTTCCCATTATTAGTAAATAATTAACCGAGTCAAATTCTTATTTTCTCACTTTAAATTAGGTTTATTTTTAGGTTTATTAGTCGCAAACCTTTTTTTAAGCGTCTCCGCTTATCATTTTGACCATAAATATAAGGTTTTTATTATTCCAAACACAAAAAGTTGAACTACCAACCTTCAGAAGAACACCAAGGTCATTCAACGCAGTTCCATTTGCGATCAAGATTTATCGCAATAAAGTTGTGGAGGTTTTAAAGGCCAATAAATGGCCAAACTTCGTTCAAAAAATGTACTGTAAGTGTCGAAATGAGGACTTGACATTTCAAGATATTTGAGTATCACATTTCAATATATATACATTTCAAGATATTGAGTAAGAGATTTGAGTATCAACAGCGCCAAATATTCAGAAATTCAATCTAGGCAGGGCATTGTATATTAGCTCGTATCGTAACATTAAAATCTCGGATCTCCAACAGCTATAAGAACCCAAGAACAAATGCGAGTACTTGGTCGATAGTACCAAAGGCACCTTCTAAAAGAACACCTAGGACATACCACGCTGTTCCATTTTCAATCAAGATTTATCGCAAAAAAGTTGTGGAGGTTTTTCAAATATACGTGGTCTGTTAGAAAAGTATAAAACCTTATTTTTTATTTTTAAAACCTGATGGCTTTGAATCAAGCGCGCTTGCATGAGCCGACCATGAACCTTCCTGCGCATGCGTGAATTTTTTCCCGCCTGTAGATAGCGTCAATTGCTGTCGAGCAGTGTTCGAGTGTCAATTGCTCTCGTCGGATTTTCAATGCAAGTCAAAATCATCAAAGAGTACTATAGGGACGTCCTACGTCGCCTACGTGATGCTGTGCGGCGCAAGCGACTGGAGTTGTGGTCACCAGAAAATTGGCGACTCCATCACGACAATACTCCAGCAAATTCTTCGCACTTTGTTCACAATTTTTTGGCAAAAAACCGTTGATATGGCCCTTGCCACTTTTGGCTATTCCCCAAAGTCAAGAGGCCATTGAAAGGAACGCGATTTCAGACAAGAGAGTACATTATGACCGCAACGACAGCCGAGCTAGAGTCGATTCCGAAAGAGGCTTTTTCGGGATGCTTCCAACAATGGCGGCACCGCTGGGAGAAGTGTGAGTCCCAGGGATTACTAGACATTACTAGGACTACTTTGAGGGTGACTAGGTTTCCAACGCTCCAGGTATGCCAGTTTTTTTTTTACCGGCTAAAGGTCGGATACTTTTCTAACAGATCACGTATACTGTAGGTAATTTTGATAGTTTAAAATGAAGACCTTAACAATGTAAGATGGAGCATTTGATCAACAGCGCCAAAGATTCAGAAATGCAATTTAGGCAAGGCATTGTATATCCGCTCGTACTGTAACATTACAATCTCGGATCTCCAACAGCTATAACAATCCAAGAACAAATGCTAGTACTTGGTCGATAGGACCAAATGTATCTTCTTGGAATCGGGAGAGAATCTAGGTAAAGCATTTGTATACCTGGTCGTAGTAGAATATTATAATATAAGATCTCCGGAAGCTCAAACAATCCAAGAAGAAATTGGACCAATAAATGGCCAAAATTGGTTCAAAATATATACTGTAAGTGACTTTGGTCACTCGAAGTAAGGACTCGACAATGTAAGATGAAGCATTTGATCAACAGCGCCAAAGAGTCAAAAAGGCAATCTGGGCAGGGCATTGTATATCCGCTTGTACTGTAACATTACAATCTCGGATCTCCAACAGCTATAACATCCCAAGAACAAATGCGAGAACTTGGTCGATAGTAACAAAGAAACGTTCTAGGAATCGGGAGAGAATCTAGGTAAGGCATTTGTATACCTGGTCGTAGTAGAACATTATAATATCAGATTTCCGGCAGCCCAAACAACCCAAGAAGAAATGGGACCAATAAATGGCCAAAGTTGGTTCAAAAAATGTACTGTAAGTGATATTGGTCGCACGAAATGAGGACTTGACAATACAAGATAAAGCATTTGAACAACAGCGCCAAAGATTCAGAAAGGCAATCCAGGCAAGGCATTGTATATCCGCTCGTACTTTAAAATTACAATCTTTGGATCCCCAACAGTTATGACAACCCAAGAACAAATGCGAGTACTTGGTCGATAGTACCAAAGGCATCTTCTAGGAATCGGAAGAGGATCTAGGTAAGGCATTTGTATACCTGGTCGTAGTAGAACATTATCAGATCCGCGGCAGCTCAAAAAACCCAAGAAGAAATGGGAGAAAATAAATGGCTAAAGTTGGTTCAAAAAATGTACTGAAAGCGATTTTGGTCGCTCGACAAGAGGACTTGACAATGCAAGATTGTCCCGTTGTTAGTAACTAATTAACCGAGTCAAATTCTTATTTTCTCATTTTAAATTAGGAGGACCACACAAGTCGCATACCTTTTTTCAAGCGTCGCCGTTTAACGTTTTGATCATGAAAAACAGGTTTCTATTATTCCAAACACAAAAGGGCGGACTAACAAGCTTCAGAAGAACACCTAGGTCATTCAACGCTATTACAATTTCGATCCAGATTTATCGCAAGAAAGTTATGGAGGTTTAAAGGGCCAATAAATGATCAAAGTTGGTTCAAATATGGGTGGTCTGTTAGAAAAGTATCCGACCTTAATTTTTTATTTTGAAAACCTGAGAAGCGCGCCTGCATGAGCCGACCTTGAACTTTCGTGAGCATGCGTGAAATTTTTCCCGCCTGTAGATAGCCTCAATTGCTGTCGAGCAGTGTTCGAGCAGTGTTCGAGTGACGTAGTGTGTAGTGCTTTCGTCGGTTTTTCAATGAAACTATAAATCACCAAAGAGTACTATAGGGATGTCCTACGTCGCCTACGTGATGCTGTGCGGCGCAATCGACTGGAGTTGTGTTCATCAGGAAATTGGCAACCCCATCACGAAAATGATTCATCCAGCACATTCTTCGCACTTGGTTCACAATTTTTTAGCGAAAATCCAGTTTCCTCTGGTTCGACAGGCTCCTTAGTCTCATGATATGGCCCCCTGCGACTTCTGGCTATACCCCAAAGTCAAGAGGCCATTGAAAGGAACGCGATTTCCTACAAGAGAGGACATTATGGCTGCAACGACAGCCAAGCTAAAGTCGATTCCGAAAGAGGCTTTTTCGGAATGCTTCCAACAATGGCGGCACCGCTGGGAGAAGTGTGTGGAGTCCCAAGGAGACTACTTTGAGGGTGATTAGGTTTCCAGCGCTCCAGGTATGCCAGTTTTTTTTACAGGCTAAAGGTCGGATACTTTTCTAACAGACCACGAATACTGTAGGTAATTTTGATCGCTGGAAATGAGGACTTAACAATGTAAGATGAAGCATTTGATCAACAGCGCCAAAGATTCAGAAAGGCAATGTAGGGAAGGCATTGTATACCCGCTTGTACTTGTGACATTACAATCTCGGATCTCCAACAGCTATAACAACCCAAGAACAAATGCGAGTACTTTGTCGATAGGACCAAAGGTACCTTCTTGGAATCGGGAGAGTATTTAGGTAAAGCATTTGTATACCTGGTCGTAGTAGAACATTATAATATAAGATCTCCGGAAGCTCAAACAATCCAAGAAGAAATGGGACCAATAAATGGCCAAAATTGGTTCAAAAAATATACTGTAAGTGATTTTGGTCGCTCGAAGTAAAGACTGGACAATGTAAGATGGAGCATCTGATCAACAGCGCCACAGATTCAGAAGGGCAATCTGGGCAGGGCATTGTATATCCGCTTGTACTGTAACATTACAATCTCGGATCTCCAACAGCTATAACATCCCAAGAACAAATCCGAGAACATGGTCGATAGTACCAAAGAAACCTTCTAGAAATCGGGAGAGAATCTAGGTAAGGCATTTGTATACCTGGTCGTAGTAGAACATTATAATATCAGATCTCCGGCAGCGCAAACAGCTCAAGAAGAAATGGGACCAATAAATGGCCAAAATTGTCTCAAAAAATGTACTGTAGGTGATTATGGTCGCTCGAAATGAGAACTTGACAATGCCAGATGGAGCATTTGATCAACAACGCCAAAGATTCAGAAAGGCAATCTAGGCAAGGCATTGTATATGCCTTAACTGCTGTGACCGCTGTAACCCTGTAATACCTGGTATACCTGGTCGTAGTAAAACATTATAATATGAGATCTCCATAGCCCAAACAATCCAAGAAGAAATGGGACGAATAAATGGCCAAAATTGTTTAAAACAATGTACTGTAAGTGATTTTGGCCGCTCGAAGTGAGGACTTGACAATGCAAGATAGAGCATTTGATCAACAGCGCCAAAGATTCAGAAATGCAATCCTACAAGGCATTGTATATCCGCTCGGACTGTAACATTACAATCTTGAATCTGCAACAGCTCTAACAACCCAAGAACAAATGGGAGAACTTGGTCGATGGTACCAAAGACACCTTCTAGAAACCGGAAGAGAATCTAGGTAAGGTTTGTGTATATTTGGTCGTAGTAGAACATTATAATATCGGTTCTCCGGCAACTAAAACAACCCAAGGACAAACGGGACCGCTAGGTGGATAGTCTCAAAGACCCCATCAAGAAATCAAGGTAAGGCATTTATGTTCCACGTCGCATTACAACTCAAATACAACTCAAAAAAAAAACAATTTTGTTACTTATGGGTACTTCTGGTACTAATTAGGGATCGTCCACTAATTACGTGAGGCTCGGAAGGGGGGCGGGAGAGGCGGTTTGTGAAGAATCAAGAAACTTCTCAATACGCCGCGTAGTGGCATTCAGTCTGACAGAGACAGATTTAGAGCGGCGATACAAACGAAAAAGCCGCCGAAAAGAAAAGCCGATTCTGTTGATTGAGTCATGCAATTTCTTATATGTATTAATTTTTTTTCGGTTGTGTGCTTAAAGAGATGCTTAAAAACATCACGTGATAAATGGACGATCCCTTACCAATTTTCCTACCACTTTTGGCCACCTAGGACGAGATACACCTATTCATGAAACTTATGATTCATTTATCGATTTATCAAATTTAATTGTCGTTGCATGCTTTCATCTAACAAACACAAAATCAGTTTTATGATGATCCTTACGCGAACTTTACGCGTGGCGCTCTGCCATCGGTTTCTGGTAGTACCAGATCGCCTCAGACGTCTGTCCGACAATCTCTGAGACAACTGGCGGCTAAGAGGCCCCTTAAAGCTCCCCTCTAAGCGCGAGAAGTTCCCCTGTTTCTTTTGAGGCTACAAAGTACAGTTAGAGAGCACAGGACAGAGAAAACCAACAAACGAGTTAATCGTTTTCAATACATTTTTTTTGTTAGAGGTTAATGTTGGTTGTTAGGTTTAGGCGTTTTGCTGTTGTTTCTTTGGTTGTTTTTGTTACCTGCGGTTGGAGAAGCGCTTTGGATTCGATGGCGATGACGAAGTAGAGGAAGAAGAGGGAGATGACGTTGGCGTAGTCCGTCCAGAGGACGCTGTTGAACATGAAGGTTCTTGGCTCGGTGCAGGTTACGTTAAGCATAATACTAAATCCAAAATATCTGCAGGAGAAATAAGAAACTTAAAATTAGGTTAGGTTAGCTTAGACAGAGTGTAAATTCAATTCTTGAGTAGAAGTTATGTTTAGACGTGGGTTATGACGACCAGGATCCATACACCATTATTTAATGGTGCTACAGTCCATGTAGGACCTGGGACCTCCTTCCATAGACGTGGATTTCACAGACGATTTAGTTGTTGAAGATTAGTTTGTCTTAAATTGGTTAGTGTAGGTCAGAAATATGTGAAATATTCTACCTTGCCCAAGTGCTTTCTGGATCCAAGTACTCTTGTGGCCATTGAGTCTGATAGCCGTAAATGACGAAAATGTGACAGAAGACAACGACCATGCAGATTTTCAGATAGATCGCGTATCCTTTCGCCAGCTGCCTGTTGCAAGCCCACCAGGTCGCGGAAGACAAAAACGTGAGGAAATAAAATCCTCCGGGAACGGAAGGCTTGAAGATCGCCGCCAGACAAAAAGCCAAAATCGATAAATATTTCCCTTAAAAATCCAAGAAAAAAAAACTTATTATTACATGTTATTTTAAAAAATATAAAATTTCACCTAATCCAACTAAAAACGCTCCGCCTTTGTTCATCGACTGTTCGGGAAACCGCTCGTTCTTCGGAAACCCTCCCTCCTCCTCGTTACCCGTCTTCGACTTCACCAGTTTAGAGAACGTCAGGTAAAACGCGATGGTGGCGATCAGCATCACGACCTCCGGCGTCGTCCACACCAGCACGCTCTCGGCGCTCAGGCCGTTCAGCTTGATGAAGCCCGCGTGCCGCAGGATCCGCTCCAGGAAGCCGCACGGCGACAGGATGTCGCCGTACTCCATGAACTTGAGCAGCAGCAGCACCTGGAACAGCAGCTGCCCGATCGAGGTCAGCACCGAGAGCATTATCAGGATCTTCAGGTAGATTCCCGTCGCGCCGGCCATCGACGCTTCCGTCGGCACCGGCACCGACGCCGATATCAGCAGGAACAGCAGGTAGATCGCCGACAGGACGCATGGCCGAAATATCACACCTACAAATTTTATTTATGTTAATAGATGAATAGATAACATTGATAAACAAAACTTTTTTTATAAGATGGATTATGCTTCAATATACATAATATTGTTATTATGCATATATATTATTTGCTACAAAGTGTTGTGTGTAACTATTACTACTATTATATTATTATTTGAGCCGTTTATTTTGAAAGTGGCCTAAGTCCATTTTTCAAAAATATTGAGTTAGTTACCTTAATAGTTAGATTTTTACTTGATCTTTTGATTGTGAAGTAACTTGTTACTAATATATTTAAAATCATTAAGATTTTGTAACACCAAAATTTGCTAGGTTAATGAAGTGATGAAAAATTTATTTTGAAAGTGGCGTAAGTCCCATTGTGAGAGTTTCAAACCGATATGGAAAAAATGCAATTAAAGTTTATGTGATCTCGTAAGCTTTATATTTAATTATTAAAGTAGCAGTTGAATTACCAAAGCGCAATTTATTATAAATACTTTAATTTCAAATATAAGTTTCGATTTGATAATGGATTCATATGGGTCTCCTGATATACCATTGTAATTTTCAGCAAATCGTTAATAATTTGTTTATAACAAATTAAATTACAAAAAAAAAACTGTGAGAATATGAATATATCGAAATATCCCAAGAGAAAACTTATGAATCTTCGAATATGAATTTCAATGTAATAATTAAAAAACTACAAAAAAATACGAGACCACTCACAAACCTCAAATACAAGGAATTATTGTTTACCACCTTTGTACACCACATTGTATACCACGTGAACACAATAATTATTTTAAATCCCTCCCTCTTACACAAACTGGAGAAGACTAAATAATAATCAATAAAACAATATTAATATTAATGTAAAAATTATTTAACAACTGTTATTTATCATTTTTGATTTTATAACATAAAAGTGTATACATTTCTTTTCATATACATATTCATATCTTTATTTCAAGGACAATTTATTTTATGTATGAATGGACTTGTGCTTTCTTAAAAATTGGAAACGCGATTTCATTGATTTTGAAAGTGGCCCAAGTCCATTTAGAGCCATCAAAAACGTATTATTTCTTAAATATCATTAAATATTCTAATTGGGGTGATAAATTTGACACCCTTAGAAACACCAAAACATTATTCTACTATGTTATCTGTTACCCGTATTTTTAAATTTTATCCAACGCAAACCCTTCAATATCTCGATTCGAACACAAATAGAGTTAGGTCACTTTCAAAATAAACGGCTCATTTATTCCATAGCCGGCGCTTGGAGAACTGAGGGATATGGATTACCGTAGGACGTAGAGGAGTGGCGGAGTATCAATAGCAGTGTTATAGAGAAAGCTGGTGAAGACGTGCTAGGTGTAACATCAGGAAAGGGACCGCCAGAAGATAAGGAGGCATGGTGGTTGAATGAGGAGGTCCAAAAAGAGGTAAAAGTGAAGAAAGATGCTAATAAACAATGAGATTTAACAGGAAGAACGGAAAGCCTATAAGATTGCAAAGAAGAAGGCAAAACGATCTGTGGCAAAAGCGAAGACTGAGGCAGTGGAGGAGGCATATGAAGAGCTGGAGAAACCAGGATGACAGACAATTCATAAGAATTGCAAAATCCAGAGATAAAGCGTCCAAGGACATAACATCAATGAAGCACATGAAGGATGAGTCAGGTGTAGTGCTACACGATCAAGAGAAAATACTGGAAAGATGGCTGGAGTACTTTGAAAGACTATTGAATGAAGAAAATCTGAGAGAAAAGTACGAGGATGGAGAGGTAAATGAAGAAGTGATCCATGCATTAAATAGGGAAGAAGTATAATATGCGCTAAATAAAATGAAAAATAGAAAGGCAGTAGGTCCAGACCAAATCCCAACAGAAGCCTGGAGAAGTCTGGGAGACTGGGGTATTGATCCTCTGGGATTTAATGAAGAAGATTGAAGTATTCTTGTCGCCATATATAATAGGAAAGGTGATATCCAAAATTGCGGCAATTATAGAGGTATAAATCTGATGTCTCACACAATGAAGATATGGAAAATGATCATTGAGACAAGGTTGCGTCAGGAAACTGAAGTAGGAGAAGAACAGTTTGGATTTATGCCAGGAAGAGGAACAACTGACGCAATATTTGCACTAAGGCAGCTGATTGAGAGACACAGGGGGGTGCAGGTTGATTACATATGCCCTTCATTGATCTGGAGAAGGCGTATTGACAGAGTGCCCCGGCAAGAGATATGGAGATGTATGAGAAGTAAAGGTGTACCAGAAAAGTATGTGAGACTGGTGAAAGAAATGTACGAAGGTCTGATGACACAAGTTAAGAGCAGTGTGGGTACAACAACGGAAATCCCAGTGAGAGTAGGGAACTGCTCGCAGCCCATATCTCTTTGCCCTGGTAATGGATGTGCTAGTCAAGGGTGTGAGGAAAGCAGCGCCATGGAGCATGATGTTCACCGACAACGTTATACTCTGTGAACTGACCCGAGAAAAACTTAAAAGGGGGCTCCAAGAGTGGAGGAATGCCCTACAAGAAAGGGGCAAAAGAGCAGGGTGAAAACTGAATATATGTGTATAAAGGAAGCTCAAGATCTATGTATTAACCTGCAGGAAGAAGAACTGCCACCAAGAATTTTAAATATCTGAGGTCAAATATTCAAAGTGAAGGAGGGCTGGAGTCTGAAATACAACACAGGGTAAATAGTAGATGGATGAATTGGAAGAAGTTGAGTGGAGTACTGTGTGACAAGAAGATCAGCTGCAGGAGGAAAGGAAAGTTCTACAAATCTGTGGTGAAACCTGCTATGCTCTATAGTGCGGAAACTTGGACGATTACAAAAGCACATACGAGAAAGACGGAAGTGGCAGAAATGAAAATATTGAGGAGGATGACCGGGGTAACAAGTAATGATAGAATAAGGAATGATCAGAGGAACAGTGAAAGCGTGACCCATAGGAAAGGAGGTTCAAGAAAGCAGGCTAAGGTGGTTTGGACATGAGCAGAGAAGAGAGGATTACGTAGGGAAAAGAGTTGAAAAGCTGGAAATACTGGAAATAGCTGGACAGGAAGACCAAAAATGAGATGGAAGGACAAGGTAGCATGGGATTTGAGAGAAAAAGATTGGAAGAGTAAGGACGCATTAGATTGACATTTATGAAGAAGAAGAATCCAACAAAGCCACGCCGACCCTTCGTGATATTGGAAAAGTCAGAGAAAAAGAATAAGAAGCCGGCGCTTGGGAGCAGGTCGAAGCCAATACGCTGTTATAGGTGCCACTGTATTTAGTGCTCTGGTCAACATACGCTTCACAGGAGTGTTTGGAATTAGTGGAGCACCGGAAACGAGTCATGATCATCAATTTTGAACAATAGAATAAAGAAGTACGATGTCGGATGGAGATAGAACGGGAGGCTCTCTCTCTCTCTTCAGTCCATAACCCACAAGGGTGTGGTAACATCATTTTGCCATGCTTGCAATGACTCCTAGCCAGCGCTCTCTATCTTGGGCAGATCTCATTACTTCCTGCATCCCTTGTCCCGTCAGCGTTTTTGTCCGGTCTATCCATCGTGTCGGCGATCTTCCTCTTGGGCGGCGGCCTTGGACTTTGCCTTCTACTATGAGTCATTCAATATTGTCGCACCTCCTTGCCACATGATCCAGGTATCCCAAATACTGTTGGTTTATTGTCTGGCATAGTCTGGTCTTTATACCGAGTTGTTGAATAATAGAGTCGTTTGTTTTGGAAAGGGACCTAGTGGAGATGGAATCGCCAGATCTCATGAATAGAAATGTGTTCAGGAATATTGTTCATACAAGTGGATTTGAGGAAGATCTGAAGAAACCAACACGACGTGCATGGTCGGAGGAACAGAAAGTACAACAATCCATGAAGATGAAAAGCTATTGGGCAAGGAGGAAGGCTCAGCATACGTTGATTCCGCGTGGTCCTAAGTGACCCATCCGCGAGAAGAAGAAAGAGTCGTTTGTACGGTGGGCTGTCCATGGTATTAGTCATGATTATCTCATGTTATCTCATGGAACGAGAGGCATATTGGAACTATTTCGCGGCTGAAATGGAGGAAGCAGCATCGAGAAACGAATATCTAACGTTATATTAAACCATCAGAAAGTTGAGCGGGAAGACCAAATCAACAAACGATGATATCAAGAAAATGGATGGAACTTTTGTTAGTTCTCCAGACGAGCGTCTACAGCGGCGGAGGGAATTCTTTAACGAACTGTATAGTCATGATCAGCCACAGGGGCCAGCGCCGATACCACTGATCATCGATGAACCAGAGATTACATTCCCCCATGGTGACCCAACGATTGTTGAAGTCAAGACAGCTATACAATTGCTAAAAAATGGGAAATCGCCGGGCATCGATCAAGTCACTGCTGAGATCAAATCCGGAGGCGACATTTTGTTAGAACTGCTTTTTGACCTCCTACTACAAATTTGGCATTCAGAACAAACACCATGGACGTGGAAGAAAACGATCGTCGTCCCCATATTGAAGAAATGCGATAACCACTACCGTGGCATCAGCTTGCTATGGATTGTTGGGAAGGTACTTATGAAGATCATTCAATCACGGTTACAGAAACATCTAGAGGAAACAATCAGAGAGGAGTAAGCTTGATTTAGGCCAAAACGTGGCTTGATCATATATTTGCACATCACCAGTTGATGAGAGAAAGTATTCGATGTTGGAAAACGGACAATTATCGTCTTTATCGACATTAAATCGGCTTTCGACTGCATCGGCTTACAACTGCTTTTTGACCTCCTACTACAAATTTGGCATTCAGAACAAATACCAAGGATGTGGAAGAAAACGATCTTGGTCCCCATATTGAAGAAATGCGATAGCCACTACCGTGGCATCAGCTTGCTATGGATTGTTGGGAAGATACTTATGAAGATCATTCAATCACGGCTACAGAAACATCGAGAGGAAACAAGCAGTGAGGAGTAAGCAGGATTTAGGCCAAATCGTGGCTTGATCATATATTTGCACATCGCCAGTTGATGGAAGAAAGTATTCGATCTTGTAAAACGGACAATTATCGTCTTTATCGACATTAAATCGGCTTTAGACTGCATCCACTGGCCTCCTTTATGGTCACTATTTGAAACAGAGCATGTGGTTTTAAAAACCATATATATTCTACGAGCGGCGTACAACGGTTCAACCAGCTGCGTACACATTCAGTAGTTATCAGACGGTTTTCTGATCCAAACAAGAATCCGACATGGAGACGTTGCTTCTCCACTGCTTTTCAAAGTTGGCATAGACGCCATTATAAAGGAAGCATTCAGTGGTCGACCAGACGTCCAATACGATGACAAGAACTTCATTTCCGATTTGATGTTCGCAGATGATATTGCTATATTTGCCGATGCATCAATATTCTCTATGATATTTCCCGGACCGCCGAATCTTCTTCTTCTTCTTATGACGCCCTCTCCTTTCAAAGGTAGGCGATCCACGTAGCTAACATTGTTCTGGATACAGCAGCTCGAAAGATTTCAATGGAAGTGCACCCAAACCATCTTCTGAGGTCTTTCAACCAGGAGTTCTGACATATACCAACAGATCTTTTCCCTTGAATCTTTCCTTCAATTATTAGTTTCAGCAGTTCATACTCATTGCCTCTCATAATGTTGCCTATGTATGTAGTTTTTTTTTTCTTTAATGTGGGCCATTGGTTCTTTCGCCTTCTTTTTTCGTCGAATCTTGAACTGAAAATAAACGTGGACAAGCCAAACCGACTTGACTTCCGATCTTGATCAATCTTGATGGACCACAGGCCAATGTTTATCTTAATGGCACTCAAATCGAACACGCGAAAGAATTTGAATACTTGGGCTCATTGGTGCAAGAGAAGAAAGTTGCGTGAGCCGCTGACATTCACAGCCGGATTGGTTAGGCATCAGCAGCATTCAACTCAAAAGGTGCATATGGAAGAAGACAAACATATCCAGTAATACCAAAATTCGTCTATTCCGAACGTTCATCCTACCATTTTTCCTGTATGGAGCAGAAACGTGGAAGCTACTTCAATAGGACCTAAACAAACTCGAGGTGTTCCATATGCGTTGCCTAAGACAGATTATTAGTATTTCGATACGCGATCGCCTGCGAAATTCGAGCCAGATGTGATCAGCAACCACCGATTGTGGAACAAATACAAATACGCCGTCTTTGAAGCTTTGGTTGCATTTGGCGAATTAAGGGAAATCGACTTCCACGGAAACTCATCTGGCGGAAGCAGGAGCCCGACTGCAGGATTCTACGATCAGCGCCGAAGAAGATATGGACAAAACATGTGGCATCCAAGAATATTGTCCAGCGGTATTCGGCAGGCAAACTAGGACTCCGTATGCCTTGGTTTAGCTAACTCTCGGAAATTTCAGTTGCAGATAAAAGAATTCTCGAGTGCGTATTTCTTGCAAGTAATAGACAGCTACGGATTAAAGAAGAAGAAGAAGATGTTGTTACTTGTAAATGTTGTTGCGGATGTTGTGGCGATATTTTGTGCATGTGGCATCCAAGAATAATGTCCAGCCGTAATCGCCAAGCAAACTAGGACTTGGTTACGCGAACGCCATCCCAAACCAAGAATAGACAAGCTAACTAGGACTCCATATGCCTTGGTTCAGCATTAATAACTCTCGAAAATTTCAGTTTCTGATACAAGAACCCCTTTTTCTGAAAAAAATGTGTGCGTATTTCTTGCAAGTAATAGACAGGAATGAAATTGTGTCACGGAATATTCGTCATTATACAAAGCTGATACATTACACAAAGTGGTGCAATATTTATTTCTTTATTTAGATAAATCTATCCAATATATAAGACTTGTGACCTAACATCTCTTGTCGATTTGATCGAGAACCCCAAAAACCTTAGCTCTCATTGCCAATTTAGTCCAGTCATCTTAGTCGAAAAAAATAGTGAATCTCGGAATCTAACGGAAGAAGCTTAATTTTTGTATAGACCTTTTTTTAACATTGCAACTATTGTCTCAAGTCACATATGCCAACAGGTGAGCTTCCTTAGATATTCAAGGTCAAAGATCGCAAAAATCAGTTTTTTGAGATTATCTCGTTTCTTATTCCTCCTACCGTTTTTGCAATTATTATGAAAGTTGTAGAAAATAAAATTCTCTACAAATTTCATCTGAAACCTTTTTTAATACGTCGATTTGTTTTGGAGATAGAGGGAGCAGTGTGTGGAACGCTGATGAGCAGCCATACGTACCTTAGCGCAAGGTAAATCCTGAATACCAAAGTATTATACCGTTTTTACTTATTAAATATTACTTATATATCAATTTAATACATTATACTTATATTTCTTTTAAATCAAATAGTCATCAAATATTACTTATCTTTGACATACAAATAAATAAATAATAAAGTAAATCATTCTAAATATACTTTAATTCTATTCTAATTCAACCCCATGAATAGGTTTGGGTACTGCAAAATGAAACCCTAACGCCGGTAACAACACTTTTACCACCTGCACCAGATGAACTACTCGCTTCAATATTCTGTAATTGAAAGAATAGTTGTGGTTCGCGTTGGGGATGCCATAAGCTAGGGATTCAATGTTTTTTAGCTTGTGGTCAATGCAATGTAAAGAAATGGTATAATACCATTTACCTTACGCTAAGGTACGTATGGCAAAGCGCTTCACACTCTGCGGCCTCTATCTCAAAAACAGTTCAACGAATAAAAAAAACCGGCCAAGTGCGAGTGACTCGCGCACCGAGGGTTCCGTACAAACCTGTAAGTAAGGTATCTTTTTTTTGTGGAGGACGTAGCAAGCACATTCAGTTAACTTGACAAGTGGCCCTCCTGAAATCACGACCATCTTAGTACCGCTGCAAGCATAACCTCAAGATGTCGCTGACTGTATGCAACCCATATGCTTCTGGTGCCTGACAATACCACGCAACACATTAGTGTATTTTCATAAGTTTCTAATAGTAAATTTGCATTTTTCTTGTAATTAAACTACATATTTACGGTTTTCAGATTGTTCCCTTTACTTGTGCTGTAAGACACCGCTTCTTGCCAAATTTCATGATTCTAGGTCAACGGGAAGTACCCTATAGGTTTTGATTCCCTTGTGAAATCGCAAAATATGCGACATAAACGGTCATATCTTTTGATCGCGTTGACTTACAAGTTTGATTTTTTCACAGCTGAAAGAGACCACAGACCCGAGTATTTGATACAAATTTCAACTTGTTACCTCTACGCGTTCCTGAGAAAAATGGTCTTGACAGACAGACAGACGGACAGACAGACGGGCAGACAGACGGACAGACAGACGGACAGACAGACGGACAGACAGACGGACAGACAGACAGACAGACGGACAGACAGACGGACAGACAGACGGATAACAAAGTGATCCTATAAGGGTTCCGTTTTCGGTACGGAACCCTAAAAAAACGGCTCAGACAAAATTTGTAGAGAATTTTTTCTCTACAACTATTATGATAAATGCAAATACGGTAGGAGGCAGAAAAAACGAGTTATTATCAAAAAACTGATTTTTGCGACCATTGATCTTGAATATCTAAGGACGCTCACATGTTGGCATATGTGACTTTTGAGACAACATTTGTAATGCTAAATAAAGGTCTATACAAAAATTCAGCTTCTTCTGTTAGATTTGTGACAGGGTGATATTCTGAAATGACTGGGCTAATTGGCATTGCCAAAAGATGTCGAACTTTTATCGATAAAACTAGAAGTCGGTTAGATTAGGGTTGTCCAACACGCGACCCGCGACGTCTTTTTTGAGGCGCGCTGGGCGGGCCTCTAAATGTATAAATTACCCTCAATTACAAAATATGCACAATTCTTATATTGACAATAAAATACAAATAAAACAACGTGTGTAGTATTTTAATAATGCGGCCCTTCAAAACTCCTTTTTTTTAAGCGGCCCGTGGGGCACTTGCCCTTAGATAATTGTAAAGTTTCTTTCCATGAATCTGACAAGACCGTACGGTTTAGTACAAACAAAGACTTTTAGAAATGGTGAAACCATACTACATTATAGATAATCATATAAACTTAATAAAGTCGGAAAACAACCCGAATATATAAATATATTCAACCTTTCCGAGCTCTATAACATTACTGAGTCTTTTTAGGACTCCCAAAAGATTTTTTACCAAAAGGTTGTTTTTGGTAATCCTAAAAAGACTAATTAATATCATAGAGCTCCGGAAAGGTTGAATATTTTTATATATTCAGGCTGTGTTCCGACTTAAGTTTATCAAACAAAGACTGTTTTTCAATCAATGATGATTTTTTTATGTTTGCTAAGTGTACTACAATTGATAGATTGTTTTGTTCGTCATTTCGGCCTAGAATGTTCCTTTATCGGTCAGCACTCCCCCGTGTCGTGTCGGCTCCATTAAATCCGGATAAAAGGTTATTGGCAGGTTTTACTATCTCTCGCGTGGATTCCCCGAGACCATGAATGGGCCGGTCTCATTGATTAGCCTTGGCCCTTCCGACACACACACCGCGTCATCGCCGAGCCGATTCTCCTTTTCCTTTCAACAACGGATATCTTTAAAAGTGCATTCTTTGTTCAACAGAAAACTCACATTGAGATTTCAAATTGTTTTTTTCAACAATTGTGAATTGAAAACTAATTAGATTGTTCTATTTTGCTCTTGTCAATTTAATTTATTTTTATTACTCATACGGGATAAGTACTATTTTGGCGCCCGTTTCTAAGTTCGACAAATGGCTGTTTGTCAATTCAATTATGACCACATAACTTAAACGCAAATATTCAATAAAAATCGCTAAGTATTTTTTTATATTACATTTAAAAAAACAATTGAATAAATAAAATAAACATAATCAAAACCTTTGACTAGGGTCAAACTTCTGGTTTTCCTATGTACAGATGGAATAACCATCTGTAGATATGTACAAATTACATGTACATAGGATATTAATTTTGATTTAGACAAAATTGTAAAAATGAAAAATGCACCAATTGCTTCTGTAGATGTTGAAAGAAATTTTTCGATTTATAAACATATGTTTTCAGACAGGAGACAAAAATTTATGTTGTTAAAATTTTGAACATCTGATTACCATTTGTTACATAAATATCTTGTAAAAAAACGGTATCGTTTGTGAATTGATTAGTGGCCAAGTTTTGATATAGATTGAATTAAATAGTGTACCTATATTTTTGTTTAGTTAATAATTGTTAATTAGAATTAGGAAAATTTTGTGTGAATAAAAATATGGCCATAATTATTTCTACCTTTTCTTCATCAATTTTTGTCAAAATTTTGCCTATTGAACTGCATATATGGTCGAATTGAGTGCATTTTTCCTCAAGAATCGATGAATATATATGCGCATATATTTCGTTTTTTTGGTGCATATAATCCGCTCTCTCTATATATACATATATATATATATATATATATATATATATATATATATATATATATATATATATATATATATATATATATATATGGGTTCTGGACTCCTAGGTGGAGCATAGAGACTCCATAAGCACCCTCCAGCGGACCCTATTCTGGGCCATTGCTTTGGCTTCACTCCAAGAGGTTTTCTGGGCTTTTAGTTCATCTAACACTGTTCTCCTCCATGTTTGAGCCGGTCTTCCTCGTCGTCTCGTTCCTTGGGGATTCCAGTCTAGTGCTGCCCTTGCAATGTCGTCTGGTTTTCTTCTTAGAATGTGGCCGATCCATCCCCATTTTCTTTTCTTAATGTCGTGCTCTATTGTTTCTTCTCCGCATCGTTTAAGAAGTTGCTCATTAGTAATTTTCTGTGGCCAGAAGATTCTGAGGATGATTCGTAGACATTTTTTGGCGAAACCCTGAAGTTTATGTTTTGTGGCATTAGTGTTTTTCCAGGTCTCACATCCATATAAGAGGATTGCTTTGACGTTTGTTCTATATAAACGCAGCTTGCTCTTTGTTTTTATGATGTTGGACCTCCATATTGTGTTTAGTTGCCGGAATGCCATCTGTGCTTTTTGAATTCTGTTTAGAATGTCTAGGTCTCTTCCGCCCGTCTCGTTGAGAATGCTTCCTAGATACTGAAACTTTTCTACATTCTCAATTGGTTGGTCGTTTATTTGAAACGGTGCGTCGTTATTTGTGTGCATTCGCATCGCTTTTGTTTTTGAGACATTTATTTTCAACCCTATCTTCTGTGCCATGTCTGATAGTAGGGTGAGTTGCCTTTGCATACTTTCATAGGTATGCGAAAAAAGGCAAATGTCGTCTGCGTATTCGAGATCTTTGAGATTAGAGTAAAGAGACCATCGAATACCATCGTTTGGTCTGCAAGACTTTTCCAGGGTATAGTCAAGAGCAATGTTAAAAAGCAAGGGAGAGAGCACACATCCTTGCTTCACTCCTGATCTCACCGGAAAAAGGTTGCTATGTGCTCCGCTATGCAGGATACTACATGATACGTCATGGTAGAGTTCTCTAATCGTGTCGATGATTTTTGTTGGCACGCCTCTTGTCCGTAGTATCTTCCATATAGCAGAGTGGGATAGGCTGTCAAAAGCACGTTCAAAGTCGATGAAAACAAGATATAGTGGCGATCGCCATTCAACGGATTGTTCTATAATTATTCTTGTTGAATTTATGTGGTCTATGCATGAACGGTTTGGGCGGAAGCCTGCTTGGTTTGGACGCAGTATGGGTTCGAATGCTTCTGCCAGCCTATGTTGGATTACACTTGCAATAATTTTGTTTATGGTGTTTAACAGCGTTATTCCTCTCCAATTTTTGCATAGCGTTAGGTCTCCTTTCTTTGGCAGTTTGATAATGAGACCATGTTTCATTTCTGCTGGAATTTCTTGGTTTGTCCAGATCCCTTTTATTATTTTTGCAAGTAGAGGTGCAATCCATTTAGGGTCTACCTTGATTAGTTCGGCAGGTATGTTGTCTACCCCTGCCGCTTTGTTGTTTTTCAGCTGCTTGATGGTATTTAGTATTTTTGTTTTTGAAGGCGCGTCTATTTTTATATTCAGCTGTTCATTTGCATTGTCTTCTGGAGCTATCTCAAGTTCGTCTTCCGTGGGTGAGCTGAGCATATCAGCAAAGTATTTCTTCCACCTATCGAGCTGAGTTTCTGGGGTGGTCAGTGGGCGGTTGTCTTTGCTTCTAACTATATTTGTGGTCTTTGTGTGCTTTTTGGAGAGCTTGTTTGTCAGTGTGTAAAGAGTCCTCGAGTTGTTATATTTGGCTGCTTCTTCTGCTTGCTCACATATCAGGTCAATCCATATTCGCTTGTCTTTTTTGGCAGATGCTTTAATTTGTTTGCATAGTTGTGTATGTCTCCAGATTGCATCATTTTTTGTCATCGAAGTTTTGCACTGGAGTACCAGTTTCTTCGCATCCTTTCTGTCTTGTATAAGTTGCCATGTTTGGTCTGAGATCCAGTCTTTTCGATTTCTTTCCTTTGTGCCAAGGGTTGTTTTGGCCGATTCGAGTAGTGTCTTGGCTAAGCCATCCCAAGATGTTATGGGATTTTGGTCTGCATTTTCATGCAGGTTTGTTAGGAAAACTTTTTTGCAGTTTGGTTGGCGCAGTTTATGTAGGTTGAACTTCACTCTCTTTGATTGTTCAGGTTTCTTTGGTACGGCCAGTTTGATTCTGAACATGCCGAGCAGAAGGTGGTGGTCGCTGGCAATGTCTGCACCCCTTTTGTTTCTGACATCAAGTAGGGATCTCCGCCATGTTTTCGATATGGCAATATGGTCAATTTGGTTTTGGGTTTTCTTGTCGGGGGATATCCATGTGACTTTGTGGATTTGCTTGTGTGGGAACACTGTTCCACCTATAACTAGGTCTGATGTTGATCCCCACATCCTTCTTTACCCATGATGTCTTCTAGGTTACTGTTATTTGTCCCGACCTTAGCGTTGAGATCACCCATGAGTATGGTGATATCACCTCTGTTTATCTTCCTTAACGTACTTTCAAGGATATCGTAGAAATTTTCTTTTTCCTCAGCACTCGCACTGTTTGTGGGTGCATAGCATTGTACAAAGGTGATATTTCTGTATTTAGTGTGAAACCTTGCTGTAATTATTCTGTCATCAATGGGGTTCCATGAAATTAGGCTCTTTCTGGCTTTTTTAGTAATTATGAAACCAACGCCTCTTTCATGAGACCCAGTTTCTTTGCCACTGTACAGGAAAAGCTCCCCAGATTGTAAGTTGAGCTCCCCCTTGCCAAGAGAGCGAACTTCTGATAAGCCTAAAATTGAGATGTTGTAGTTATTTAATTCTCTCACCGCTTGATACAGTTTTGATGCTTCGTATAGAGTTTTTACGTTCCAGCATCCAAAACGTAACTTTTCCTTATGTGTAGCCAGTGTTGTCTTCGTTTTGTCCGTCCGGATTTGTGTTGTAGAGGTTTCATTAGAGGCTCTCTCTCTCTCTCTCTATATATATATATATATATATATATATATATATATATATATATATATATATATATATATATATATATATATATATATATATGTGTGTGTGTGTGTGTGTATGTATATTTTTGTAATTTTTCTGATTAAATAAATAAAATAAATAAATAAATAAATCTTCAATATTAAAAAAGTGATTTGAAAGTGACAGAAAATTTTATTCATTGCAAAAATTACGGAAATTAAATATTAATAATTGAAAATTAAATATAATATTGAAAATTAAAGAAAACGTTTTAAAATGAGTGTAAATGGTGATACCGGAGACTGATGAGAGTTCTTATGACCAATCTACACCAACGGAGACAATTGAAAAAGAAAATTCTTCATTTTTGGTTCTATTTTTTTTTTTTTTAGATGGACCCTGATCCCTGGATGAGCACTTCGTTCGTGCGCCCAATTTCGCTCTCGTGGGCAATTTACAACTTACCGTCCTATTTGCACAATATACTATTGTTTTATTTAACAATATTTATTAATTATATATTATTCAGGGCGAACTAAACCTCGCCCAACGGATTGCATGTTTTATTGATATTTTTTTGTTTATTACGAATAAAGGGCTTTATTATTATTATTATTATTATTTTAATAAAATTCTGGTCGAGACTGCTGCGAGCTCCGACCCTTCGTACAGCCGCGCCAGTGTCCAAAAGTTATTTCTACAACTGCTCCTCCCCACCGGTCGGTGAACAGCTGTAGGTTCCAGAATCGTGTGCCCTCAGCAGACGAAGGGACCCCATGACGAAAGCTTTCTGCATGCGACCTGCCAAAACTCCAGCGGAGTTTCTGCATGCCGGAATGATCTTCAACTCCGAAACCAGCGAAGAACGGATTCCTCCCAGAACACCGATGATTAGGACGACCAGCATGACATCATGGCCAGGGTAAAGCGGGCGGAGCTCGAAAAGGAGGTCTTGGTATTTTGACCGTTTTTCCTCCTCTTTCAGGACTATGTTCTGTTCCGCTGGACTGGAAAACTCGATGACGAACATAGTCCTAGTCTGTGTATCGAGTTGGACATTGTCAGGCTTGTTAGCGCGAATGAGCCTGACCGTCAGGAACGGATAGTTCCAAAAAAATTGGCATTTCTCGTTCCCGACAACGGACTCAATATCTCCCAGCAAGTAAGGCGGCACAGGCTCCTGGTCCATCTCATACGAGTGCCTAAGATGGTAATAGATCACACGCAGTGTAGCGTTATGTCGATGGATGTACGCCGAGACAGCTTTTGTCGGATCAGTGTGTCCGAAAATATGAGAAGACGATTGATTTGTGCGGTTTGAAAAGCAGTATGCCGTGTCAAACTGTGTCGAAAGCATTCTTTATGCCGAGGAAAGGGGCGGCGGAGTGTTGATTAAGAAGGTGAGAGGTTTGTATATAGTTTGTGAGGATGAAAAGTGATATGGGAAGGTTTAAAGCCAAATTGGAAGTAAGGAATCGACTTTTTCAAACGATTCCAAATCATTTCAGGATATGTACATATAAACTGTATAAAATAAAATGTATATATAAACCAAACTCCCCCCGAAATATGCAAAATATATACATAAATGTTATATTGAAATAAATAGACGAGTAGAGACGACTCTCTTCAAGAGAGCATGCTAGATGTGAAGTTTAGGAACTCTGTGTGTCAGGTTTAGAAAGCAAATTGGTGCATTTCTGTTATTGTATTTTCTTATTTGTCCCACTCAGACAATAATAACGGGATTATAATAACTCATAAGTTATTGTAGATGGATGGGTTATATATGTCCCACTAGACTCGAAAGAGTTAAACTGCTGTTTATTTAGGTTGGGATGTATTAGGTTACTTTGGATTAGTTTAGGATACATACCTCAGCACTGTATAAACAAAAACTAATCCAAAGTAACCTATTACATCCCAATGTAAATACTCATCATAGCTCAACACTTTATATCTAAATATGTTCTAAACTAAATCAAAGTAACCTAAGCAAGCTAACTAAAATAAAATAATCAATCTAATCCTATATACACAGCATAGCTCTACACTATATAACCGAATGTATCCTAAACTAAAGCAAAGTAACCTAACTAAAACTAACCTAATTTATCCCAACCTAAATCCACGACATAGCTCAACACTATATAACCAAATGTATAATAAACTAAAGTAAAGTAACCTAAGCAACCTAACTAAAAGTAACCTAATTCATCTCAACCTAAATACACAGCAGTTTAACCTATTAATAGTTGAACTAGGATGGATCGTATAAGTTTCAAATAATTTACTCAAAACACGAACAATTCCTAATATTTTTAAGCATTTCTCACGAAAAAAAAATGTTAATTATAAACTTTCCCTTTTTGGTCAGGGCTCAGTGGCATCACTCTGCCTGTTTCGTCCTTAATTGTGTCGCGTCCTACTTGCGGTGACCGAGTTTCTTTGCCATGCAGGATTGGCATTTCGTCGTAAAATATATAGTAAATCTCCTCCCTACATATTTATATATATCTACATGTATTAAATGTGAAAAGCGACTGCAATCAAGAACGTTGATATTATATAAAACCGCCACAAAAAAAATTGAAATAAAATTAGTTTGCAAATGTAAATTTTGTCGGACAAAGTTTAAATGTAAAGTTCAGATTATTATGCGACCTTTTTTTTCTCGGGCTGTGTGATTCGCGTATAATTTAAACGATCATTCGTGGAACTAGAGATGGAGGATGGTGATGAGAAGGCGGCACAGAGGAGAATGTAAAACAAAAACTGGTTTCTGATCATTTCTTATTAAGCAATGCACCTAGTTTTTGTACACTTAAACATTTTTATTTCTCAAAAACCATCACTATGCGGATTTAAACTTTTAATCGACATTTTGTAAAATGACTAAGAAAGCATGTAGTCTTGATTTTTTAATTTCCATTACTGACTATAAATCAATAATCAGTCCAACTAGTTTAGAATCATGTATGTCTTTTAGTTCATTTACAAATTAAGAATTTGGCCCACTAGGCGAGAACACCATCCTTCGGTTTTAATATTCGAGAAAAGTCCGGACTTGAATAATAGATGTTGCAGTTGCGACTTTTTTCGTTTTGTTTCGCGCATTAGGAGGAAAAATCTCGGTTTTGCCTACGCGAAATTCTGGGTCCTGGTGCTAACGTTTGTGAAAAGAAAATTGCGATTTTTCCGTGTTTATTTTCGCGAGATGGTTTTAGATATTGCAGTTTCTAATAGGGAATTTGATTCGATGCAACTTTTGTTTCAAAGTTTTTTCGAAATTTTACTAAGTTTTAGAGAAATTTAGACAAAAACTCAAGAAATTCGCAAAATATTCCAACTCGGAATTTCATCCCCATCTTTCTCAAAATTTTCTTAAATTAATTACTAAATATTTTAACGCTTTCTTTTAATCCAATTGCTCATTCAGAATTGGTCTATGTAGACGAGATTTTCAGATTAATTTGATTGTAAATCAACAATCAGTCAAACAAATTTAGAATCGTCTATGTGCTTCAGTTTATTTACAAATCAATAATTAGTCCCACTTGTCGAGAATCCCATACGTCCTTTAATACAATTACAAATTCAAAAACAACTAAACGAGATTTGTGTCCATGTATGTCCATTGTCCAATAATTTGGCTGTAAATCAAGAATCAGTGCAAATAGTTCAGAATCGTCTATGTCTTTGAGTTCATTTACAAATCAAGAACTAGTAAAAGCAGTCGAGGTCTTTCATAGTGCTTTAATTCGTCTGTAAATGAAGAATGGGTTGAACTAGTCTCTAATCATCCGTCCTCCTCGGTAATGGACAACATACCCGCCTGATAAGCGGTAGAGCATGGTTCGATTCTCCGTCAAGGCAGAAGCATTTTCCATCCACCCTGGGCTGCTTACCCTGAATGATTGCAAAATATGCGATACCGGTGTGGCGCAAACTAAAAGCCAAGAGGAAAAGAGGAACATTTAACCCAAGAATCAGTACAATTGTTATGTGAGTCAAGACTGGCAACTAAAGTACAAAAGTTAGAAGAAGGAACAGCAGAAGAAGTGTATGGACAACTTAAAATCAGTATTCATGAAGTCGCATGAGGGGCTTTAGGAGAAACTGGAAGATGCAACCCAAATAGTAAAAATTGGAAACTTTAATCAAACAGAAAAAACAAGCATACCTCAAGTGGCTAACAACTAATTATCTTTTCTATCTTCATACAAATGAAGATAGAAAACAGTAACAGATTGAATAAAGAGACAATAAAGAGAAAATCTAATTCTGGTAAGAAAAGTGTGAACAAATCAGTCGATATATGGGCGGCACGAGAATATCAGAGGCATGGAAAACTATAAAAAATATCAGAAAAGATAACAAAAACAGTAACAACGTCATACTAATACAAATGAACGAATGGTAAAACTATTACCAATCATTACTGAAAGAAGACAGGCCTCAGTTTATGACGACACCAATACCCAAAGAGGAAAATATCATAGATAATATAGAAGAAATCAATAAGACCCGATCCAGTGTTAAACAGATCCTCAATCTTAAAACTGTACTTGCAGACTGCAAGATGAGAAACCGCAAGGTGGTCGTCACCTTTGTTGATTTTAGGAAGGCCTACGTTTCCATTGATGGAGAAGCTCTTAAAAAAGTATTACAGGAACTAGGGCTAGACAACAAAACCCGCAGTCATCCTAGAAACTTTGACCAACATTCTAAGGTTAAATTTAGAGGCGAGATTTTAGAAAGCTTCGAATTAAAAACTGGAGTGAGACAAGGAGATGAACTTTCCCCACTTCTCTTCAACTGTATCCTCGAATAGGTTATGAGAGAATTACGCAAGGAACTGATCAATTTGGGTGCTCAGTGTGGTATCTACCTGGGACGTAAGAATGACGGACTGGTTGTAGATTGCCTGGCCTCTGCAGATGACATGGCAATGTTTGCTGATTCTCTTGAGATGGCAACAATGCAGTTAAGTTGCCTCAGAAAACAGGCTGCCAAAGTGCGTCTTCAAGTGTCGCTGGAGAAAACAGAATTCTTCACCAACATCAAACAAGCAAACAGAGAGATGTTACTAGAGCAGGGAAACATCAAGACGACTGAGAAATTTAAGTATCTCGGCGAATGGATTGAACCCAACTTATCAGAAAGAGCATCATTATTCATGAGAGTCAACAAGTTAGAACTAGCCTATCGACTGACTAAGAACACCTACAACAAGAAATTCCTGTCACGCAATCTGAAACTTAAGCACTACACATCAGGCTTATGACCAGAAGCCCTGTATGTCATACCTGGTAGAAAAATTGGAAGTCAGAGAGAGGAGAATGAAAAGGAAGATGGGAAATACCGAAGGCGACATAACTCTGAGCTCTACGAACATATTGAGGGGCTCCCTGACTTTGCAAAGAAAAAAAGGGTAGCTTTCTATGGCCACGTTGCAATATTGCCTCCAAACCGACTAACCAACCGTCTGTTCAACTTCTGGTAAAAAGGTTCGTACCACTTGGTTGACAGAAACCAAGAAGGATATTAAAGAACTGGGAATAACAGATCTCCAAAACTGACAGTCTGTGAGACGCAACCTTAAGGAAGTACGTGGATTTCAGGAAAAACCCCGAAGAAAAGGTACCCTCTGGACAGAAGAGAGAAAGGAGTTACACCGGCAGAGGATGCGACAATACTGGGCAAAGATCAAAGACCAACAGTTGAACAAGCATGGTCCAAAGTAGGCCTATTCGAAACAAGAAGAAGAAGAAGAAATCAATGTCACGGAACTAAAAAGGCACTACAATACATGAAGAATGGGAAAGCTGATGGACCGGGAGGTGTTGCTATAGAGTTGGTGAAGTATGGACCGGGCGTACTCCTAGAGAAACTGGTGGAAGTATATAACAAATGCCTCTTGGAAGGGAACGACATTCCAAATGATTGTAAAATAGGATATCTTAGCTCCATGCATAAAAAAGGCAATAAGAAGATATGCTCTAACTAAGAGGCATAAGAGGCATAACGGCAACCAGTTCTGTGGGAAGACTGTACGGCCGACTCCTAAAGACAAGAATAGAGCACGACTTTGAGGAAATTGAAGAACAGTGTGGTTTTAGGGCAAGTACATCATGCCTAGACAATATCAGTACTCTACAACAACTAATAGAGAAAAGACCGGAAAAGAATTTGAGTACACACTTGATGTTCATTGATTTGAAAACGGCCTACGATAACGTGCCCATTAATAAAATGTTCGAAATACTCCATGAGACTAACATTAACAAATACTACATCAGAGCCATAAAAACACTATATAGAAACTCAGAATGTGCGATCAAATTCAGTAACAAAATATCCGCGACGTTAAAGTTAACAAAGGATTAAACCAAAGATGTAGTAGTACCATTTTCAAAGTATATCTACAAAAACCCTGAGCCTGTATGAAAAAATGTCATAGAATGGAAATTGAAGTTAGAAATACATGTTTATATACACTACTGTTTGCGGATGATCTAAGTACTGTTAGCAAACGATGAAGAAGACATTACATACATGACAAGAAAACTGATACTGCAAATAACAATAACAGTAAACCCGAATACATATTTATAGGAGAAAAGACCAATGATCTTCAAATCAGGCTTCAGTATTTGTTTCATGTGGATTGTGTCCTTCTTTCAATGTCTGCTTCATTGCTATTTTTATCAATACGTACTGATTCTATTCCCTGGGTATATGTGATATTCTGTATATTCCACTGGTTTGTTGTCAATTTTTGACGATTTTTTCGTAGAGTTTGTCATTGCCATAGTCTTTTTGAGGTTCATTTCTAAGCCTGCCTCAACACTGACTGAATGGAGTCATGCGATCATATGCTGTAGCTCTAGAAAAGACCAATGATCTTCAAGTCAACTCAAGTCAAATATTATAAAAAGCACTAATAAATTCAAGTACTTGGGAACATACATATCTTCTGAAGGTTCAACGCGAAAATATATCCAAAACAGGATTGTTCAGAAAAAAACGGCAATTCAGAACCTGAACTCAATTATATGGTCCTCGAAAATTCACATAAATACAAAAGTCCAGTTATACCGTACTATCGCGAAACCAATAACAAAATATGGGGTAGAGTGCTGGCAACTAACATCAAAAATAAGGAACCAGTTGAAAGCAGTGGAGATGGACTGTTTACGCCGATCGTATAGAATATCCAGGTTAGACCATATCTGAAATGACGATATCAGGCAAAGGGTGCACGTAGAGGATACTATTATGGATCGGATAGAAAGCCGACAACTAATATAGTACGGCCATTTGATGAGAATGAGGGGTGAAAGATGGAAGAGAAGAATGATCTCTTACATCCCAACTAACAGAAGGAAGAAGGGAAGGCCAAGAACATCATGGAGAATGATAGTGAGAGATTCCCCCTAAAAACAAAAAGTCTCTAATCTTCCATGTCTTTTAGTTATTGTCACCAAACTTTACCAAGGAAATCTTTTGCAAATTCTTTTGTTTAGAGAATTACTATTTTAGTATCGAATGAAATCCTTGTCCACAGAAAGGATTGGTACGACAAGAATGTCTAACAAGAATTAGTCCAAGTTCATCGTTCTCTAGTTTCAACCAGTCGTTAAATAAACTGGTCTGGTCGAACTATTTCCTTATTTATAAACAAAATGATGAAGCGTTCCGAAATACTGGAGTATTCAGAAATTCGATTTGCAGAGGAATATTACGAGCTTTTTTAATTTGCGGGATTTTCTTGGTTCTTTTACTGTTAACTGCGAAATATCTTAAATTCCAGTCGGAAAATAAGAGTGCAAGAAAAACACAGAGACAGACATACGCGCGGGTTAAAAGGTTAAAAAACACATTTTACGACATAATAATTGACACAAATTTTATGATGACTGTGCTTAATTTGATTAAATTAATTTTCTACATAACTATCTATAAATTATCTAATAGTATATTACGTAACGAGAGTTGTAAGAAGCATATTACGTGCGAGCGGAACAGTCACGACCCGCGTAACGGGGAGTGCGTAATTCCGCGAGTACGTAATTGCCTTACAATTCGAGTTATGTACTATACTTTATCTACGACCACACTAATTTGTTTATGTTTCTGTTACATACGTGTATCTTATGATATATTTACATAGTCCACGAACTGTACAATAGTGGTCGTAGAACTATTTGTTCATTTATTTCCTTATCTAGATTTTGACTTCCATACACGTAAGATGGGCAGGAATAGACACGAATTGATTCATCAAATCATAAATTATAAATTAGATAACAAAACATATTTTTCTCATAGAATATTTAATTCATCGAAAATCTGGCAACACGCACACAATAGAAAAATAACACTGACTATTTATTTATATACAAATTACACAACACAACAATCATCGTTGCACAATATTCCCACAATCTCTTGCAATTAACCAAACACAATTTAACGCTCTGATCTTGCAGCGCATATTTAATTAGATTAAATTAGGTCGAAAACGAGAATTTTTTCGGCAACGCTCTTTCGTGTTTATCGAGAGTTTATTTTCGGTTATCAATGCGAGGAGGATTCCATCATTATTATTTATAACTTTCCCGTAGTTTATTATATCTCGCGAACTGTTTACATAAATTGATATCGGTTTTTTTTATGTAATCATTATTTTTTTTATAATTAGACAACACACAAATATTTCGAATGAAATTTGAATATTTGTTTTATCTTGTGTTCATTTATTGTACCTTTTTTACAAACTTAAAACAATCGGAACACAGTCTGAATATATAAATATATTCAACCTTTCCGGAGCTCTATAACAATTACTGAGTCTCTTTAGGACTACCGGAAAAGTTCAATATATTTATAAGTATATTCAGGCTGTGTTCCGATTGTTTCAAGTTTGTAGGATTATCTATAACGTAGGATAGTTTTACTAATCCTATCTTATCATTTAAATCAATAACCTGCTAAGTTCATGTCTCTCTCACTAAATGTCAAATTAAATATATCTAACCCCTAATCACCATGTGGGTTTCAGGTGAGTGTTTTACAAATTGTTATTAATAAAAGCAAAGCTGCACTGATTAGAGATAAATCTCGGAACGCGTCTGCAGATGGCTACTTACTTTTAAGTTTTCGGAAAGACATGATCTTAAAAACAATGTTATTTTTATCGTTTTTGTTAAGTGCCACGAATGTGGACTGAAAGCTATTAAATAACTTACAAATTTCATATTTGTTTTGGTAGTTCTAAAAAGACTCAGTAATTGTTATAGAGCTCCGGAAAGGTTGAATATATTTATATATTCAGGCTGCGTTCCGATTGTTTTAAGTTAAGTGCATGATTATCTATAAGGTAGGATGATTTTACCAATTGTACCTTTTTTAATTTAGTTGTTAGTTCTAGACAGACAATACTAGACAGATATGAGTAGACAGACAAGAGTAAACATAGAAGATTAGACAGACAAGACTAGACAGACAAGACTAGACAGACAAGACTAGACAGACAAGACTAGACAGACAAGACTAGACAGACAAGACTAGGCAGACAAGACTAGGCAGACAAGACTAGGCAGACAAGACTAGACAGACAAGACTAGACAGACAAGACTAGACAGACAAGACTAGACAGACAAGACTATACAGACAAGACTAGACAGACAAGACTAGACAGACAAGACTAGACAGACAAGACTAGACAGACAAGACTAGACAGACAAGACTAGACAGACAAGACTAGACAGACAAGACTAGACAGACAAGACTAGACAGACAAGACTAGACAGACAAGACTAGACAGACAAGACTAGACAGACAAGACTAGACAGACAAGACTAGACAGACAAGACTAGACAGACAAGACTAGACAGACAAGACTAGACAGACAAGACTAGACAGACAAGACTAGACAGACAAGACTAGACAGACAAGACTAGACAGACAAGACTAGACAGACAAGACTAGACAGACAAGACTAGACAGACAAGACTAGACAGACAAGACTAGACAGACAAGACTAGACAGACAAGACTAGACAGACAAGACTAGACAGACAAGACTAGACAGACAAGACTAGACAGACAAGACTAGACAGACAAGACTAGACAGACAATACTAGACAGACAAGACTAGACAGACAAGACTAGACAGACAAGACTAGACAGACAAGACTAGACAGACAAGACTAGACAGACAAGACTAGACAGACAAGACTAGACAGACAAGACTAGACAGACAAGACTAGACAGACAAGACTAGACAGACAAGACTAGACAGACAAGACTAGACAGACAAGACTAGACAGACAAGACTATACAGACAAGACTAGACAGACAAGACTAGACAGACAAGACTAGACAGACAAGACTAGACAGACAAGACTAGACAGACAAGACTAGACAGACAAGACTAGACAGACAAGACTAGACAGACAAGACTAGACAGACAAGACTAGACAGACAAGACTAGACAGACAAGACTAGACAGACAAGACTAGACAGACAAGACTAGACAGACAAGACCAGACAGACAAGACTAGACAGACAAGACTAGACAGACAAGACTAGACAGACAAGACTAGGCAGACAAGACTAGACAGACAAGACTAGGCAGACAAGACTAGGCAGACAAGACTAGACAGACAAGACTAGACAGACAAGACTAGACAGACAAGACTAGACAGACAAGACTAGACAGACAAGACTAGACAGACAAGACTAGACAGACAAGACTAGGCAGACAAGACTAGGCAGACAAGACTAGGCAGACAAGACTAGACAGACAAGACTAGACAGACAAGACTAGACAGACAAGACTAGACAGACAAGACTAGACACACAAGACTAGACACACAAGACTAGACAGACAAGACTAGACAGACAAGACTAGACAGACAAGACTAGACAGACAAGACTAGCCAGACAAGACTAGACAGACAAGACTAGACAGACAAGACTAGACAGACAAGACTAGACAGACAAGACTAGACAGACAAGACTAGGCAGACAAGACTAGGCAGACAAGACTAGACAGACAAGACTAGACAGACAAGACTAGACAGACAAGACTAGGCAGACAAGACTAGACAGACAAGACTAGGCAGACAAGACTAGGCAGACAAGACTAGACAGACAAGACTAGGCAGACAAGACTAGGCAGACAAGACTAGGCAGACAAGACTAGACAGACAAGACTAGACAGACAAGACTAGACAGACAAGACTAGGCAGACAAGACTAGACAGACAAGACTAGACAGACAAGACTAGACAGACAAGACTAGACAGACAAGACTATACAGACAAGACTAGACAGACAAGACTAGACAGACAAGACTAGACAGACAAGACTAGACAGACAAGACTAGACAGACAAGACTAGACAGACAAGACTAGACAGACAAGACTAGACAGACAAGACTAGACAGACAAGACTAGACAGACAAGACTAGACAGACAAGACTAGACAGACAAGACTAGACAGACAAGACCAGACAGACAAGACTAGACAGACAAGACTAGACAGACAAGACTAGACAGACAAGACTAGACAGACAAGACTAGACAGACAAGACTAGGCAGACAAGACTAGACAGACAAGACTAGGCAGACAAGACTAGGCAGACAAGACTAGACAGACAAGACTAGACAGACAAGACTAGACAGACAAGACTAGACAGACAAGACTAGACAGACAAGACTAGACAGACAAGACTAGACAGACAAGACTAGACAGACAAGACTAGGCAGACAAGACTAGACAGACAAGACTAGGCAGACAAGACTAGACAGACAAGACTAGACAGACAAGACTAGACAGACAAGACTAGACAGACAAGACTAGACAGACAAGACTAGACAGACAAGACTAGACAGACAAGACTAGACAGACAAGACTAGGCAGACAAGACTAGACAGACAAGACTAGGCAGACAAGACTAGGCAGACAAGACTAGACAGACAAGACTAGACAGACAAGACTAGACAGACAAGACTAGACAGACAAGACTAGACAGACAAGACTAGACAGACAAGACTAGACAGACAAGACTAGACAGACAAGACTAGACAGACAAGACTAGCCAGACAAGACTAGACAGACAAGACTAGACAGACAAGACTAGACAGACAAGACTAGGCAGACAAGACTAGACAGACAAGACTAGGCAGACAAGACTAGGCAGACAAGACTAGACAGACAAGACTAGACAGACAAGACTAGACAGACAAGACTAGGCAGACAAGACTAGACAGACAAGACTAGGCAGACAAGACTAGGCAGACAAGACTAGACAGACAAGACTAGGCAGACAAGACTAGGCAGACAAGACTAGCCAGACAAGACTAGACAGACAAGACTAGACAGACAAGACTAGACAGACAAGACAAGACAGACAAGACAGACAAGACAGACAAGACAGACAAGACTAGACAGACAAGACTAGACAGACAAGACTAGACAGACAAGACTAGACAGACAAGACTAGACAGACAAGACTAGACAGACAAGACTAGACAGACAAGACTAGACAGACAAGACTAGACAGACAAGACTAGACAGACAAGACTAGACAGACAAGACTAGACAGACAAGACTAGACAGACAAGACTAGACAGACAAGACTAGACAGACAAGACTAGACAGACAAGACTAGACAGACAAGACTAGACAGACCAGACTGGACAGACAAGACTAGACAGACAAGACTAGACAGACAAGACTAGACAGACAAGACTAGACAGACAAGACTAGACAGACAAGACTAGACAGACAAGACTAGACAGACAAGACTAGACAGACAAGACTAGACAGACAAGACTAGACAGACAAGACTAGACAGACAAGACTAGACAGACAAGACTAGACAGACAAGACTAGACAGACAAGACTAGACAGACAAGACTAGACAGACAAGACTAGACAGACAAGACCAGACAGACAAGACTAGACAGACAAGACTAGACAGACAAGACTAGACAGACAAGACTAGACAGACAAGACTAGGCAGACAAGACTAGGCAGACAAGACTAGACAGACAAGACTAGACAGACAAGACTAGACAGACAAGACTAGACAGACAAGACTAGACAGACAAGACTAGACAGACAAGACTAGACAGACAAGACTAGACAGACAAGACTAGACAGACAAGACTAGACAGACAAGACTAGACAGACAAGACTAGACAGACAAGACTAGACAGACAAGACTAGACAGACAAGACTAGACAGACAAGACTAGACAGACAAGACTAGACAGACAAGACTAGACAGACAAGACTAGACAGACAAGACTAGACAGACAAGACTAGACAGACAAGACTAGACAGACAAGACTAGACAGACAAGACTAGACAGACAAGACTAGACAGACAAGACTAGACAGACAAGACTAGACAGACAAGACTAGACAGACAAGACTAGACAGACAATACTAGACAGACAAGACTAGACAGACAAGACTAGACAGACAAGACAAGACAGACAAGACAGACAAGACAGACAAGACAGACAAGACAGACAAGACAGACAAGACAGACAAGACAGACAAGACAGACAAGACAGACAAGACAGACAAGACAGACAAGACTAGACAGACAAGACTAGACAGACAAGACTAGACAGACAAGACTAGACAGACAAGACTAGACAGACAAGACTAGACAGACAAGACTAGACAGACAAGACTAGACAGACAAGACTAGACAGACAAGACTAGACAGACAAGACTAGACAGACAAGACTAGACAGACAAGACTAGACAGACAAGACTAGACAGACAAGACTAGACAGACAAGACTAGACAGACAAGACTAGACAGACAAGACTAGACAGACAAGACTAGACAGACAAGACTAGACAGACAAGACTAGACAGACAAGACTAGACAGACAAGACTAGACAGACAAGACTAGACAGACAAGACTAGACAGACAAGACTAGACAGACAAGACTAGACAGACAAGACTAGACAGACAAGACTAGACAGACAAGACTAGACAGACAAGACTAGACAGACAAGACTAGACAGACAAGACTAGACAGACAAGACTAGACAGACAAGACTAGACAGACAAGACTAGACAGACAAGACTAGACAGACAAGACTAGACAGACAAGACTAGACAGACAAGACTAGACAGACAAGACTAGACAGACAAGACTAGACAGACAAGACTAGACAGACAAGACTAGACAGACAAGACTAGACAGACAAGACTAGACAGACAAGACTAGACAGACAAGACTAGACAGACAAGACTAGACAGACAAGACTAGACAGACAAGACTAGACAGACAAGACTAGACAGACAAGACTAGACAGACAAGACTAGACAGACAAGACTAGACAGACAAGACTAGACAGACAAGACTAGACAGACAAGACTAGACAGACAAGACTAGACAGACAAGACTAGACAGACAAGACTAGACAGACAAGACTAGACAGACAAGACTAGACAGACAAGACTAGACAGACAAGACTAGACAGACAAGACTAGACAGACAAGACTAGACAGACAAGACTAGACAGACAAGACTAGACAGACAAGACTAGACAGACAAGACTAGACAGACAAGACTAGACAGACAAGACTAGACAGACAAGACTAGACAGACAAGACTAGACAGACAAGACTAGACAGACAAGACTAGACAGACAAGACTAGACAGACAAGACTAGACAGACAAGACTAGACAGACAAGACTAGACAGACAAGACTAGACAGACAAGACTAGACAGACAAGACTAGACAGACAAGACTAGACAGACAAGACTAGACAGACAAGACTAGACAGACAAGACTAGACAGACAAGACTAGACAGACAAGACTAGACAGACAAGACTAGACAGACAGACAAGACTAGACAGACAAGACTAGACAGGACAAGACTAGACAGACAAGACTAGACAGACAAGACTAGACAGACAAGACTAGACAGACAAGACTAGACAGACAAGACTAGACAGACAAGACTAGACAGACAAGACTAGACAGACAAGACTAGACAGACAAGACTAGACAGACAAGACTAGACAGACAAGACTAGACAGACAAGACTAGACAGACAAGACTAGACAGACAAGACTAGACAGACAAGACTAGACAGACAAGACTAGACAGACAAGACTAGACAGACAAGACTAGACAGACAAGACTAGACAGACAAGACTAGACAGACAAGACTAGACAGACAAGACTAGACAGACAAGACTAGACAGACAAGACTAGACAGACAAGACTAGACAGACAAGACTAGACAGACAAGACTAGACAGACAAGACTAGACAGACAAGACTAGACAGACAAGACTAGACAGACAAGACTAGACAGACAAGACTAGACAGACAAGACTAGACAGACAAGACTAGACAGACAAGACTAGACAGACAAGACTAGACAGACAAGACTAGACAGACAAGACTAGACAGACAAGACTAGACAGACAAGACTAGACAGACAAGACTAGACAGACAAGACTAGACAGACAAGACTAGACAGACAAGACTAGACAGACAAGACTAGACAGACAAGACTAGACAGACAAGACTAGACAGACAAGACTAGACAGACAAGACTAGACAGACAAGACTAGACAGACAAGACTAGACAGACAAGACTAGACAGACAAGACTAGACAGACAAGACTAGACAGACAAGACTAGACAGACAAGACTAGACAGACAAGACTAGACAGACAAGACTAGACAGACAAGACTAGACAGACAAGACTAGACAGACAAGACTAGACAGACAAGACTAGACAGACAAGACTAGACAGACAAGACTAGACAGACAAGACTAGACAGACAAGACTAGACAGACAAGACTAGACAGACAAGACTAGACAGACAAGACTAGACAGACAAGACTAGACAGACAAGACTAGACAGACAAGACTAGACAGACAAGACTAGACAGACAAGACTAGACAGACAAGACTAGACGGACAAGACTAGACAGACAAGACTAGACAGACAAGACTAGACAGACAAGACTAGACAGACAAGACTAGACAGACAAGACTAGACAGACAAGACTAGACAGACAAGACTAGACAGACAAGACTAGACAGACAAGACTAGACAGACAAGACTAGACAGACAAGACTAGACAGACAAGACTAGGCAGACGAGACTAGACAGACGAGACTAGACAGACAAGACTAGACAGACAAGACTAGACAGACAAGACTAGACAGACAAGACTAGACAGACAAGACTAGACAGACAAGACTAGACAGACAAGACTAGACAGACAAGACTAGACAGACAAGACTAGACAGACAAGACTAGACAGACAAGACTAGACAGACAAGACTAGACAGACAAGACTAGACAGACAAGACTAGACAGACAAGACTAGACAGACAAGACTAGACAGACAAGACTAGACAGACAAGACTAGACAGACAAGACTAGACAGACAAGACTAGACAGACCAGACTGGACAGACAAGACTAGACAGACAAGACTAGACAGACAAGACTAGACAGACAAGACTAGACAGACAAGACTAGACAGACAAGACTAGACAGACAAGACTAGACAGACAAGACTAGACAGACAAGACTAGGCAGACGAGACTAGACAGACGAGACTAGACAGACAAGACTAGACAGACAAGACTAACGGAAAGGAAAACAGTTGAAATGGAAATTAGAAATAAACATAAATAGCATGTCGGTCAAATTTCCTCTCGATATCGAGGCAATTGATACCAACATAGGTAGTAACTACTTCATAATTGTTGCGATTTATAGAACCCCTTTATCATATAATAAATAATTTTTAGATCTTTTTCACAAACTTCTGCAACAAATACACTCACAATCTGAAGAATTCATTATAGCTGGAGAATTCAACATTGATGTGCCGAAGAAAAACAGCTATAAAACAGCAATTTGGATCTCTGTTGAAATCCTTCAACGCAGTTATTGCTGCTTTTTATAAACAGGGCCAAAAAAGCACTACGAAAAGGCCCTGATCTCTCTGAAAAACAATATGGATTCAAAGAAGGGAATCCACTACCGAAGGTCTATGAAACTGCAGAGAAATCTAGGGCTGGCACACGTAGATACAGAAGAATCTACACCCTGGTAACTCTTGACATGTGCAACGCATTTAATTCGGCGTGTTGGCAAAATATCCTAGACGAGACGACTTCCAAGAGTTATCTGTATGGGAGGAAAATTTTTATGGAAGGCGACAATAAATTAGTGGAGCGTGAGGTCTACAGCTGTGTGCCACGGGGCTCAGTGATGGGCCCTACAATGTGGAACATGTCGGTTTCGCGGACAACCTCGCGCTCATGGATTGTGGAAAAACTGAAAAGGAATTAGAATCTAAAACAAATGAATGTATAAGGCAGTGGATAGCATCTGCAGCCGCCCCCTGAGGAAATGGAGGATGTACTTCTGACGGGCAATGGGAATAAAAACCAATTTCTTTCGAAATAAGGAACCTTACAATAAACCCAAATGCTTACTTAAAATACTTAGGCGCTGTAATCGACAAGAACACATCTTTCAAGCAGCACTAAAAACGGCTGCTGCACTGAACTGGTGCAAATTTACGGGGGCCCAGAAGTAGTAACCGGAGACTGTTGTGCTCGGTTACCCACTCTGCTTTGTTATATGAAGCCCCGATTTAGGCAAAGGCAATAAAGACGAAAACTTTAAGAAACAAGCTTTGATCGGTGCAGCGGAAGCTAGCATTGAGGGTGTGCGCGTACCGAACAGTGTCCGCTCTAATGATCACTGGAATTGTTCTCATAGAATTAATGAACAAGATACGGATAATGAACAAGAAAATTAATTAGTGATGTGAAAATTTGGACCACGAGGAAACACGACGAAGTGAAATTCTACGTAACCCAGGTACTTGGCCACGGGTGCTATAGGGATTGCCTCCATAGAAGTGGTAAAGCAACAGACAGTCTCTGTGAATACTGCGAAAAGTAAGACGGGGTTGGTCACACCATCCTCGACTGTAACAGGTGGCAGGTGGAGTGCGAAAAAATAAAAAATAGGGTCCATGCAAATGCATGCTCGTCTAAAAAACAGTGGCAAGTGATGGATACTATCATATATAATATATAATATCATGTCACAGAAAGTGTACGACCAAAGGGCTCGGCAGAAAGAAGAAGCAGCACAAATATGTTATAAACATATATAGGTTTTTACAAAAACCTATATAGGTTTTCGGAGATGTGCAAGATGCAGAGGGTCGACATATGTTATCCAACACCATATTTATTCATGTATGTTGTATTTCAAAGACAAGAGATAAACTGGATCAGACAAGTCTAGACAAGAGCAGATTACACAAATTACAAATTTCATTATTTATGCTGTTTGAAAGTGATTTTCTAGGCTAGACAGGTAGTGTTACAATAGATTAACTAATTATCTAATTAAGAAACTAAATATTTGGTTTTTGTTGTTTTATAATATTTTGAAAAATGTGCTGAAAATTCAAGTAAAAGCTGAGGCTAAGTCTGCATTATTTGAAACAAGTATGGTAAGAAATGTACAGGAAGTGAACAAATTAAACCAAAGTAGACTCTTCATATAGACCTAGACAAACAAAACGAAGTAGATTATAAATGTGTTGCGCAATTATTTTTGTTTCTATCGAGTTGGAATAATTTTCTGGCATATGGGTTTACGATTTCCGTTCGAACTAACAATGAAATTACAAATACACAAACACGAAATCTATTTCCATTTGTAGGTACTATTTTTTTAAATTCAAATTTACTCAAGCACCTTCAATAACTTCCAAACTCGGAAATAAATCTTCGAAAACAAGGAATCCGTCGTCTCGTGCATATTTTAATCGAGACTTGAAAAACAGAAACCGAGATTCTCATTAGTAATGAATGTATGCGGTCAGTCGCCGGCAATAAAATAAATTAAATCCGGCGTGGAAGTCATTCATAGCGATAAAAATATCAGAATGTTTTTATATACATAATCAATGATGATGTCATGCCGCTGACTCGCACGTTCCATGAAGACTAAAAGGTGGGCACGAATTTTACAAATAACTGCGGCAACAATTAATCCACAAACAATTTGTTCGAAAGTCATCCAGACGAAATAATTTTTGGATTCGTGACGTTTCCCTAAAAACCAATCGATTCAATATTTTGGAGACGAAGCAGTTTTATTACGAGACGTTGCAAACTTTACCGACAGATATTATACACGCAAGCCATGCCAAATATAGATTTATTCAAAAACATTGAAGCATTTCTACATACATTTTGGCTTATCTGTACTAGCTGCGATATTTGAAAAACTAGACAAACATGAACAAGATAACACAAGGCAAACATAAACAAGGTAGATTTGTTCAAAAACGCTGCAGCAATACTAAAGACAGTAAGGCTTGTTGTACTATCTGTGATATTAGACAACTAAAGTCATAAACGAGATAGCACAAGACAAACATAACCAAGATAGATTTATTCAAAGCATTTAACTTGTTGTTAATTGCTTGAAGCAATACTAAAGGCATTATGGCTTGAGTATACTATCTGTGATATTAGACAACTAGACATAAATAAACAAGACAAATACAAACAAGGTAGAGTTATTCAAACACATTGAAGCAATACTGCAAACATTATGGCTTGTCTGTACTATTTGCGATATTAGACAACAAGACAAATATAAACAAGATAACACAAGACAAACATAAAGAAGATAGATCTATTCAAAAACGTTGCAGCAATTCTACAGACATTATGGCTCGTCTGTACTATCTACGGTATTCTAAAAACTAGACAAACATAAACAAGATCAAATAGGTGGATTAACCCGAGACAAGGAAGCACACGTGGCAATGTTAAAAATTTATTTTAATTGTCGTCCCTTGTGGTAACACGATAGCATTTTCGTAGAAACTGTGAACATTACACTTATTTCCGGCTCTCCCCGTGTCCTAATTTACATTTGATTTCAGTTTCATTTCGCCCTGAAAATGCCATTTATGTGGAATGCGCTGTCAAGGTGTGTTTCGTGAAAATATTTTTCCCTCTGCTAACTGAAATTGGGTTATCCAAATGTTCACAACACGAGAATATAAAGAAAATGTTTACTATATAAACCTATTATTACTATATAAACGGGTGAAATAATGGAAATCGCAGACCGATTGTTAATCAATCGACTTAATTGCTTAAATGTGAATGTTTTCAAAACTAATAAATTACAAGAAAATCTTGAACAACATTTGAAACTATTTTAGTAGTAGGATCTATATCTCAGAAACGGAAAATGTTACAGATGAAATTGTTGTTAAATTTGTTAATGTCACAGATTGAAACATTACATCTCTGATACCGAAATATTCCACAAGAGTAAAGATTGGCAGTTACAATCATCTTACAAAATAGAGAAAAACTCGGAATACGTATATAGGATATTAGGTAAGCCATGCGTGTGACCCATCTCCGCCAACCAAACGATCTCCACATGTTGCTGTTAAAAAATCACGAGCAACCAAATTGAAATGTGGTGGTGCACCATCGTGCATAAACCACATTGCAATTCTTGTCGCCAATGGTACATCCTGCAGAAACTCGGGAGTGTTTCTTCCGAAAAGTTGCGATACATTTCGCCAGTAAGTCTTGCTGGTAGAAATACCGGTCGAATTAGATAGTCACCCACAATTCCAACCCAAACATTCAAGGAGAACTGATGTTCAAGGAGAACTGAAATCGATCTTCACATACCTCGTGCGGATTTTCATCTGCCCACACATGGTTGCTATGAAAATTCCTTATTGCATTTCTTGAGAAACATGTAGTAGAGAACACGATGAATGGATATGGATGATATCGATACAACAAATTTCCCTTAAGAATTTTCCAAACTGTCCAATAACTTACATTCAAAGTATTGGCAATTTGTCGCGTAGAAGTAGGTACTTGGATCTTCCTCTATCATGTCCAGCAAATTCTATTCCAGTTGTACCGTTCTTACTGTCATTAATCTTTCTGGCCCTCCATTTCGTTTCAATATGCCTATTTCACGAAGACTTCGATGAATGTTTTCGAAGATTTTTCTGTCGGCGATATTATATAAACGGCTAGGAAAGCTTTCAATCTACAATCGTCTAGCTAGTAATGAACTGCCATCAGCAAGTCCATACATGAAATGCATACCAGTTATCTCGGCGTTCGCATAAATGGTAGAGGACTTCACTTACTATTAAAATAACTGCGACGGATACAGGTGATGATCACCGACGAGACGTATTCAAATGAAATCCACTTTCACGTTAGTAGATAAAACAGCCGTTCCAAGTTAACGTGGACAATTTTTTGTACTTGATAAACTCATTGTATCGCGTACGCCATACTTTTAATTACATTAATGACTTTAACAAATATGGAGTATGGTTGTCGCAAATTTTGTTCACCCTGTATTTTCGAAACAATGCGGTTTTTCAAAAATCATAATAGAACAAAATATTCTTAGAAAAGGCCAAGGAATAGCCCCTTGAATTTTTGCCGCTTGTTTACCTATCACCCTGTATCTCAAAAAGTGGAGATGTTAGAGATGTGAAAATTGGTATATAAATTCTTCTTTAAAAATTAAAAAATGGGCGTATTATCATTTTCAAAAAATCCAGTTAAAAGAGGTAGAAAGTAATTATTTAAAAAATAAATGCACATTGTCAGATCTGACATCTGTGTAATAATTTATAATTACAATTTAAATAAAAAATTGAAAGATGAATTGTAATTAGTTTGATCACTCCATATGCAGTCGTATTATTGTAGACGATGCATCCTGCCAATTCGTCATGTTATCTTACTTTACGTGTGGATGTCAAAATCTAGATAAAGAAGTACAAGAACAAATAGTTGATAGTGTTGAAAACTGGGATGAATCTCCTATAATGTCCCATGACTGTGATGGTAACAATAAGAGAAGGTCGTTGGATATTTCAAAGCTCAAACCGCTTAACCTACGAAACCTTGAAGACGAAGTTTACACACTTGGACAGATATAATAAGATTCGAAAATTTTTACGAGGGTCGGATAAAATCAAGTTGAAGGACGGATCCGGACCACGGGCCCGAGAAAATCGATATCAAAGTTTCAAAAAGCTCTCAAAAATTGATCGAAGCGTTTTATACAAACTTTGAGCGGTTTTTTTCTCTTTGCAACTGCAAGTATCATACATAGTTTTAACCACTTGCGCTGGCAAGAAATTCACAGACGCATGTGCCAGAACGGTCCACTGTAACTCCTAACTAACTGAAATTGGAAGAAGATTTATGTCTTCCGAACTAATTTACTTTCGACCTAGGACTAATAAATAGTTTTTATGAGGGAATATCACGCATCGATAGATAAACATGTGGTATGGTGCGGTATGGTATAAACAAAGTGAGGTATTGCTCGAAACCGTCTGGAACATGTAATGGTAAAAGGCATTTTTTACATGCCCATGTGGTTTCAACAGGTTTTTTTTATGTTTGGCACACACTCTACACCAGGGGTCTCCAAACTACGGCCCGAGGGCCACATACGTCCCGCGGACGGATTTTGTCCGGCCCGCGGAGAGCTAGCATACTTGAAAACTCCTTTTAGAGAACATATTTTTTATAGCAAATTAAATTTAGTTTACTGAAGTATTCTAATTTTATGTTGAATAATTATTAATATGACATCTACATTGATATGGTCATGGGCTAACTACTCATAACATTGTTGTAGGCTTATTGTTATTGTTTTTGTGATAAGTTGGATAAAGAAACACAGAATTGTATTGAGTAAAGACATGTATAATATGCAGAAAATTTAACTTCAGTATATAATAACTAACAAATTATTGAAATGAATCCAACTAACATTTTATACATTTTAAATAAAAACATAACTTATAACAAGCATAATGACATATGAAATACTAATGAGATTTATGTAATTGAGATTTTCCACTGACAATAGTTTGTAGTTGTGGACTAATTTTACTTGTACCAATTATTAAAAGAGATTTAAGATGCTCATCAGTTAATTTAGATCTGTAAACATTTTTTGTGTACTTCCTTTTGGAGAAGGTCTTCTCACACAAATAAGTAGTACCAAAAACAGAAAACAGCCCAAGAGCAAATTTATGCAAATTATCAAATTGTATCAGTGAAAGACTCTTACAAAATTCCAACAAAGATGAGTTTTGATATTTGTTCTTAATTATATCACTGCACTGTAGATCAATCATTTCCATTTGAAGTTTCGGGGCTAGGATTTCAATGTCAGTATCAAAAGGTTTCTGAAAAATCTTAATTTGATTCGCAATGGCATCAAAGTCCGAGAAACGAGTATCAAAATTTATTTTCAAATCAGTTTCGATTGCAAAATCGATAGGAAACTCAGTCTCAGTGGTGTGGCTGAATATTTCACATGTTTTAAAATGTGAAAAAAATTTACTTCGTAGTTGTGATTGAAACAGTATCAATTTCTTCCGGAATGATTTGATATTAGTGCATAAATCAGGAAGATGCTGGTTTTCTCCTTGCAATCTCAAATTCAGTTCGTTCACATGTTTTGTCAAATCAACATAGAATGCTAACTTCCACAGTCATGCGTTGTTTTGTAATTCAGTAAGAGGGCGATGCTTTTCATTCAAAAAAATTTCGATCACTGCTCGATGTTCAAAAAAGCGCTGAAGGACTTTCCCACAACTAAGCTAACGTACGGCAGTATGATAAGGTAAGTCATTTTCTCCAATCTCTTCAATAAATTGTCGGAATTGTCGGTGATTCAGCCCAAAAGATCTGATAAAATTAACAGTTGATATGACTGGCTTCAGAACTTCAGACATATCCAAACATTTTCCGCACAAAGACTGTTGATGAATGATACAATGTTAGACTAATGGTTTTGAACCACCGTCATTTTCTACAGCCTTTGACACAAGAGCGACCACTCCTTTATTTTTCCCACTCATGTTTTTGCCTCCATCAGTTGTAATACATTTCAAGTTTTTCCATCGAAGGTTCTTTTGATTAATGGCCATTTCAACTCCTTTAAAAATATCGGTACCAGTAGTTATGCCATGAATATTATACATATCAAGAAGTTCTTCATGCACTTGATAGCTTTTATCTACTCCTCGAATATAAATCAACACCTGAGCAGTATCTGACACATCCGTTGACTCATCCAAGGCCAAAGAAAACCACTCAACATGTCCATTTTTGTCGAACAGTTGAGAGGATATATTTTCAGCGATGTTTTCTACCCTTCGAGCCACAGTGTTTGCTGACATACTGACAGTTTTTAATAAATTTGCCTTTTCAGGGCACATTTCTTCGGCTACTGCAATTATGCATTCTTTGATCATTTCTCCATCGGTGAATGGTTTTCCATGTTTTGCAATTTCAAGAGCCATACGAAAGCTGGCACGACTTGCAGCCTCTTGTTCAGTTTTGAGTTTTGTAAATGAAGATTGCTGCGATTTCAATCTGCGCTTCATAGCTTCGAATTTTTCTGTCCGCAAACTTCCTGTATATTTTGAGTAATTTTGAAAATGTTTTGTTTCATAATGACGTTTAATGTTATATTCCTTGAGAACGGCTATGCTTTCATTGCAAATCAAACATAGCGCCTTGTTACTGGACTCAATTACGAAATACTGAATGTTCCACTGATCTTTGAATTTTCTGCATTCACTATTAATTTTTCGCTTCTTTTCCATACTACTAAATCACACACAAAAGCAACAATTCAAATCAAAATACTGTTACAAAGATGTCTTAAACTTAAACACGCACAAACACGTTTTAAGGTGGTACGCACTATTTTATTTCACAACAGTGTCATAGGAACTGACTTGTGGTTGCGCCACTAGCCTTCTTATATATTCCAATTACTGCCATCTAGAAGTGAGTGGAAGACACCAGAACTTCCTCGAATCAACGAGATTATTCTGTACGTGCTATTAGCGCCATCTGTTAGCGATAGAAGGTACTACCTATTTCCGCTTGTGTCCACCAGATGTCGTGTCACGTTACTCCTCATGGCTCGTACTTTACGACTAATCTAGAAATTACAGATAATGACAGGAAAATTAATAATATGCAGTGTTGCCGTTTTGCGGACTTTAGTCCGATTTGCTGCCTTTTTTAAACGTTGCGTACTTTTTCAGACTTTTTTTTTCATCAGTGGAATATTTCACTTTTTACCACCGGCAACAATGATAATATGGTTTTGGCCCTCGGAACTTACTGGAGTAATCAGTATGGCCCTAAGGCTGGAAAGTTTGGAGACCCCTACTCTACACCATCGCTGTAGATTTTTTTTTGTGGGTGAAATATTTCTGGGGAAATGTCTTCATTGCCAAACACGAAACATTGGTTGTCACCCGTGCTAAAGAACAAGAACCTTATTTTGGATCGAGAGGTCGATATATGGTCGATATGTGGTCGATATGTGCTCGATATGTGGTCGTTATGTGGTCGATATGTGGTCGATATGTGGTTTAGGGCAAAAATCCGTAATTAGGCAAAAAAATCCGAAAACATTGTACATTTTTTTTATAATCGCTAATAATAATTATTGATATTTGAATTAATATTTATTGACCAGACATTTGAACTAAACCATAATTTTTGTAATTAATATGTTTTGAAATACTTAAAATTAATAAATAAAATTTGCAAATTAAGCGAGAAAAATTTAAATTTGTAAAACCCAACACCATTGGTTAAAACGAAAGTGACGTGACGTCCCATATAAACAAGTCCGTATTTTTTACATTTGTAGGTCATTGTAGTCTTTTGGTTAGAAAACAAACGTCAAAAACATCAACTTAAAAATGAAATCAGCTGTAGTAAACAATGGATCTGTTGATGACGTCAAAGATCACTGATCTTTGACGTCATGAACACACCGCCAAAAAAAGGCGGCGTTTAAACAGCTCAAAATTTTTCTTAATTTTAAATATTTTTTTTAAACTTAATTACAGCATTTTTAAGCAATATTTCTATTTTTACTATGTTATAACGGTGTAAACAGTGAATTAAAAATATTTAAAAAATCATGCATATTCCCTATTCAGGCTTACGTTTCGTCAAAACAGGAAAAGATTATTAGTTGTTTGTTCCATAAAAAAAATCGCGTCTTTTGATGTATCATATGTCAATATCCGTGACATGTCAAAATTCAAAAATATCATATGTCAATAAACCTATCAGATTTTTACATGTTATATGTATATCAAAACACGCAGAATTTTACACATATTGCACCAATGCAATTCATTATGCCATTTAGTTTATAATAAGTCTGGGAATCTTAAAAAGTAAATAATATTCTACCACCTAAAAACACCTTGTTATATTTACAGCGATATCTTAAATAGGTATACAAGTAGCCACAGAAGGTATGTTTATCAAGGTATATCAAGGTCTATTTTATAATTTATTTTAGATTTTCTGAAAGCTTAAAACATTCTTAAAGTCTTAATATATAGCTAATTAATATTGTTTCATACAATAAGACTAGGTAGACTTTTTAAAAACGACTTACGAGATTTAGAAAATTTGTCTTCAACAAGCAATAACTTTGAAACCAACTGCTCGATTGCATTCAAACGTATTTACTTACTTCCCGTGTCCGGAACACCACAATAAATCAAATTTTCAGTTTCAAAAAATCAGCCACATATGTGCCTTTATCATTTGCGAGTATCAGGTCCTCCTCTGTGCAATTCTCACTCATGTTTGGACACACAGCCAGATGTTGGTGGTCTCGAGTTACACCAATTCACAATTGTCATCCTCTTTGTAGCCCCATTTTTTAGGTTGCTGTTACATCGTACGACTCCCGTTCTTAGCCTGTTCAGTTTCCTCCATGTAAGGAAAGGCAGATGGTGTCCAGGGGCTAGCTCTTCATTTGCCTCAATCCGTGTACGGATGGCAGCCACTTGCCACAGGTTTGTTCGGTGTGCTTCAGGCGTAATCTCCAGGGGTGTTGTCGACCGCATAAAGCTCTTCCGAGAATTAAGTGTATGCGGTTGCATTTGATGACCATATAAGGGATGCCTCTGGTCGGTTTCTTGTTTTTTTCGCTCAGCACCCGCGGCAACACACCTCCTGATTGTGGGTGGGATAATATCAATTACCAACTATTTGGTAGATTTCGTCCACCAGGGTCTGTTTCAGGCAGCTATGCGCACCGTCTCGTTCAGTGCCACGTCAACGTGCTTGGTTTGGGCTGAATTGGACCATACCGGCGCAGCATATTCCGCGTTAGCAAGGCATAAAGGAAGACCCGAAGTGCGGAGTATATGAGGTTGTGCTCCCCTTTTTGCGTTTGTTAGTTTTCGAATGATATTGTTTCTTGCACATACTTTCCCTTTGATCTCTTGACAGTGTTTTCAAAAACTCAGAGTTCGGTCCAGGCGTATGCCTAGGTATTTCGGTGTGTTCCCAACTCTTGGCCCTGCTAGGCCACCCTTAGCATCCTGTGTGCTTCCTTGTTTCTAAGATGGAAAGCACACACCTGTGTCTTAGAGGGATTAGCTTGGAGGTGGTTATTTTTATAGCAGGCTGCTAGATCTTTCAGAGCGTGAGTTAATTTATCCTCTATGTCGTTGAAAGTTCTGCTTTGAGCTGCTGTAGCCGTATCATCTTCAAATATGAAACGCTTTGTCTATATCCATTTGTTGGTTGATCATTGGTGTAGATATTATAGAGGATTGGCACCAGAACACTGACCTGGGGTATGTCGTTTTTGTGAGCCCTCCACCGACTATTCCTGGACTGTAGTGTTACAAAAAACCGTCGATTTTGTAGGAATCATTCTACCAACTTAGTCAGGCGAAAGTCCTTGGTGATGTCATAGAACTTTGATATCAGCCTCTGATGGTTTACGGTATTATAAGCAGCAGATAGATCTACGAAAACAACTCCCGTTATCTGCTTCCGCTCAAACCAATTTTCGATATGTTGAGTGAGAGTGAAGGTTTAAGTCCCGCAACACGATTTGCCTGATCTGAAACCGGCCTGTTCTGGTATGGTCTCATCCTCGATAATGTCAGAGATTCGGTCAAAAACAATTATTTCAAGAACTTCGAAAAAGTGACAGGGCAAAAAGACGGGTCTAAAATTCACAGGATCTGTTGGCTCTTTCCCTGGTTGCAGAAGTGGTTTCATTTCAAATTTTTGGAATTTGCACTTTGGAGATTTGCATCATTTTAGTGAGCCAGTCCTTGGTTAGGGACCCAAAATGATTAATTTGCTCTGACCTAATTTCGTCCAGGTCAGCTGCTTTATTTTTCCCACTCTAGTTGACAATTTACCATTAAGTACCTAAGAGGCGGCGGGCTATCTGGTCTGGTGTAACTCCAGCCAAATCGGGTGCTCGAGCGGAGGGGTCGTTGTTGAGATTATTTATTAACTTCCATGCACGTCTACTACTTTGTTTCATATCCAGACTAGTTATGAGCTTGCACCATCTTTCCGTTCTAGTCGCTGATATCGCTTGCAGAACATCTTCTCCTGTCTGGATGGTTTCCTCAGAGAAGTGGTAGTGTTTATACATATTTCGGTAGTTGCGGAGGGCGACTTTAGCTCCATCGTCAAAACCTAGCGATATATTCTGTTTTGCAGCCTCTTGGTATATGCTTTCTCGATATTCTCTTTCTCAGCATGACAAACTGGTCATACAATTTGGAGCATGGTTCTAGTCGGGTGGCTTCCTGGTCTAATACCAAAGAACTAGACCAGGTTCATTCCAATTGGCCTTCTTGAAGTTGAATGTTCTTTTGAGGGGAACGTATTCTGGGAACTTGCCGCAGTCACAGAGCATGTGATAGGTCGATGATGGGTACTAGATAGGGATTCCTCCATAGTTTTTGTCGCTTGGTGGCTGATCCTGTCGCTTTGAAAGATATAATCTGGATTATATCATTTGCGCCATCGTCCACTATAAAAGAACGCAGGTTGTTTGGGGTCGTATATCAGCTTCAGGTTCATTCTTTCCGCCCGGTGTTCCAGCGCTTGGCCATTCGCATCAGTTTCTGCATATCCCCATGCAGAGCTGTGGCAGTTAAAATCGCATATCACAAACGTCAGCGATTTGGAGTGGAAATTGCTAGTTTCTTCAAAACCAATGGCTACGGCTGGTGGTTTGAAGAAAGATGTTATTGTGCATGAACCAAGCTCAACTGTGAGAATCTCTATGTCATTCTCGCAGGTTGAGGAAATCTCGCAGGATGATATTTCGGTCTCAGGCCTGACGAAAACAGCGCTGCCATAATGGTCGTGGGGGCGCTCCAGTATTAACTTCATACCATTGAATTTCGGTCTGCGGCTTGTATCTCCTCTATGTGTTTTTGAGAGAAGTAGGATATCGGTACCGTTCTCCTTGCACAAGTTGTACAGGAGGTTTTCATTATCTGCGGATAAGCCTTCAATATTTATTGAAGTAGTCAGAAAAGTTGGCTTTGAAAAGAACCTTTCTGACAAACTTCTCGGTGAGTGTTTTATGGGTGGTGTTCAGGTGCTTCCAATATATTTAACTTGATTCATAAGTAGTAAACGTGCAAAGTTTGAAAAAAATTCAAACGAAAATATTGGAGAAAATAAGTTATGCAAATGTTTATATTTTATTTCGGTCTTCGTAGCAATTTTCAAATCTCACTTACTGTCTATCTTAATATCAGTCTTCATATTGCTCTCAAGATAATCAATATTTGCTAAACATAGCTGACCTGAATTAATTTGATTGATATAAAATGCACACGAGCGAATAAGCCGCGGGTTATAGCTAGCGAGTTAAAAAAAATCTCTCTTAATACTTACATGTTAGGATTAAAACTGGTAAGACGATCCGGAAGAGGATCGTGCAGAGGACGAAATTCGCCATCGCGATACCCTGCAATTTGAAAAATAACAAAATTATTCAAGCACGAAAAATGAAAACACAAAATATTAAATTGCAACCTTGAGCCCACTTCCGCCCAACCCGTATACCAGAAAATTATTCCAACTATATAGAAAACACAATAATAATTTCGATTCAGCATAGATTATTAGTCTTGATCGTAGTCTTAGTCTTGTTTGGCTAGACTCCTTCATGTGAGTCTAGACATGTGCACGCGCCTGACAAGCGGGTTCGATTCCTGGTGAGGGAGGGAACAACTAGGGAGGGTTTCACTAACCGTCCGGACTCCCACCTTGACTGAATACGAAATATGCGATACCGGGGCAGCGCATAGTAAAATCCAAAGTGGAATTAGGGGTTTAGTGAGAGCTTCCCCCAAACCACTTTTTAAAAAGACATGTTAGTCGAGTCCACTATTTTGCACTTTTTGCACATTACGTTTCATACTTCTCTGAAATCTATCCGACTCAGTGCAATCTAATTCTAATAAAACTAATTCAATTTAAAGTGCACTTAAGTTGATGCACTATAAACCAACACTTGTTAACTGTGCGAACCGAATGTATTTTTCTAATGTTTTGGCAATAAAAACTTGGCAAATTTTCAGCGAATTTGCAATTACTTTGAAAATTGCAAATTCGCGTTATGTACGTAATAGCTTAAATCTCCGATGTGGAAAAATGCAAATCAAGATCAGACAAATTAAATTGATTAAGTCTAATTAGGATGTTATGAATGATAAATCTAAATCAAGATCAATCAAATTGTTTAAGTCTAATTACGATTGAATGAATGATAAATATAATTATTTTTCTGCGATGAAGCTAAATACGTATCGAGATCAAATGAGTCTAATTGATTAAGACTGTTTGTGATTGTATGAATGATAAATCTAATTATTAAAATATCTGCGATGTAGCTAAATACAAATCCAGATAAGTTGAATTTAATTGTCCTACTCGGTAATGTAGTAATGTGCCTGAGACCCGGGTTCGGATCCCGGTAGGGGAGGTAAGAACTAGGGCCTCACTAACCGTGCGGGCTGTCCGCCCTGAAAGAATGCCAAATAGGCGAAATACCCGCGTGGCGCATACTTTTTTTTCTATCAATCATTAACCTGACAAGTGGTGTCCCCCTAAAATCACGAACATCTTGGCACCGCTCTTTACAAAGCATTAACCTTCAGGATGTTCACACGCCACACTTCTAAACCATACATTAAAATACTACGCACGCACGACTTCCATGTCACCAGTTTTGCTCTGAAGTTTTCCTTGCATTCACTCTTCCACACGCCCCTCTGTATATCGCCTCGTCCTTTCGCTCTGTACCTGTCTTCTTTCTTGCATCCATGCGTTTTTAGTTTCAAACTCTTAGCTGTTGGATTCTTTGATGTGAAGTTATGTGAATTTATTTCCTGCCTGTATTTAGTTCGTGTAGTTGCCAATGAGTCTATTTTGATCACTGAGAGGTCATTTTGGGTGTGTATCAGCCAGCGTACTTTGGACTGTCGGGTTCCATTGATGATTTGGAAGATTTCCTTGGTCAATCGGGAGTCATCCATTCGTACTATATGACTTTCAAACGTCTTTTCCATGAAACTGATGTGAATCGTTCTGTCAGGGAAAACAGTTCTTGTAAGCTTTTACGCATCCAGATACCATCTTGTACCTTAGGTCCAAATATTTTTCTCAGCATCTACTTGTTCAATGTCATTGATGTAGATGGTTAATGATGAAGTCTCAACTGCATAAAGTGCCTCTGGAAGAATGACTGTATGGTAGTGACGGAGTTTTGCTTTGGTAGAAAGTGATTTCTTATTGTACATATTTCAGGTGATTGTATAGACCTTGCGTAACTTTTCTGCACGTATTTTGTTAGCCATTCTTTCCTTACCAGTGTTTCCAATTATTTCACCAAGGTACTTGAAGTGCTTAACTTGTATGACGTTGCCATATTTGGTTGTAAGATGTGTCATATTTGAGCTATTGGAGTCTATGTATTGTGTTTTCTCGTAAGAGATTTGAAAGTCGGTCCTGATGGCAATTTCATGAAGTTCCTCGATGGCGTGTTTGGCTTCTCCAGTAGTTCGGGTGATTATTGCAAGGTCGACAGCAAAAGCGAGACACTTTATATTGATTTGTTTGTCATTTGTTCCCATATATACTGCAAGTATTTCTTTCTCCCATATTTTGATTATCCAATCTAATACGAGGTTGAACAGGAGTGTGGACAATCCATCACCCTGTCTTACTCCAGTGCTGATTTGTAAAGGCTCGAAGATTTCACACATGAATTTTACTTCAGATGTTGTGCCTGACAAAGTCTGTTCGATTAACACGGTTGTTTTACTATCCACACCGTATTCACGAAGTATATTAAACATAGTCATGCGGTCAATCGAGTCATAGGCTTTCTTGTAGTATACGAAAGTGACAACTGTGCGGTTCGGCTGGCGATGTTGCAGTATCATCTTCAGGTTCCAGATTTGTTCCGCCCATGATCGGTACGGTCGGAAACCTGCTTGATATTCACCGATCAGTCTATTCTATCTATTCTTCCAGTTTGGTGAGGGCCCGTGAGAAAACTTTGTAAGCGATTCAAAGAAGGGAAATGCCTCGGTAATTGTTTGGATCAGTCTTGTCGCCATTTTTGTGTAGTGGGCGGATCAAAGCATTTTTCCAGTCCGCCGGTAGGATGCCGCTCTTCCATGTATTTGCAATGATGGCTTGCAGTCTGTCAATCAAGAGTTCACCTCCGATCTATAGCATTTCAGCGATTAAGCCGCCTTCCCCTGGTGCGTTGTTGTTTTTTAGGTGTAAAATGATGTTTCGTATTTCCGCATATGTTGCGGAACAGCGTCTTGATTTGGGGCGGCTATGTGGTATTGGAGTTTTTCGTCGGGGGGGTTCACAGTTGTGTAGCTTCTCGAAGTACTGTTTCAGGATTTTACAGTTAGCGTTTGTGTTGGTTTCAAGGGTTTCATCAGGCCGACGGAAACAGAGGCTCAGTGGGTTGTAGTTCATCAGTTCTTCCCTAAATGTTCTGTAAAAGTTTCGCGTGTTATTTCTTTTGAACCCATTTTCGGTTTCCTCTAATATTTTGAAATGGTTTGTCCGTTTATTGCGGCTGATCGTTTTGGTCTCCCTCTGCATTTTTCAGAAATTCTAACAATTCTCTTGTGTCTTGTGGCTATGCCAAGTCTCCCACGCAAGCATACGCCATCTGTCTTTTCGTTTTCGTGGCGGTTGGCCGAGTTTCCTTGCTGATTGCTGGATTGTCTGAAGACGTTCGTCCCATGTTTGTGTGTTGGTCTGTAGTGATTGTGCGAACTCCACCGCGTATTCTGTTAGGTATTTTGGATCTATACGCGAGAATTTAAATTTTCGACACTTCCTTCTCTTAGGTAAGAAGCAGGTTTTAATTTATGAAAAACAATGATCGGACTCCACGTAGCCCTTGCGTATTTCTGGGGTGGATTTTCTGGTTATCGCTACGTGATCGCTTTGGTATTCCCCGATCTGGTTGATTGGTGATTTCCAGGTTGTCATCTTGCGTGGTGGTTTCTTAAAGTGTGTGGACATTAGTTGGAGGTTAACCACTCCACATTTGTTATTTAGGTGATGTCCATTGGCATTTTTCTATTTGTGTGCCGAGAAATTCCCACTGACTAGTCTATGCTCCCTTTCTCTGCCGATTTGTGCATTGAAATCTCCGAGGAGGATCTTGATATGGTGTTGAGGGATCTTGGTGAGTGCCCGTTCTAGCTGTGACCAGAAATTCTCCACTTTGTTCTTGTCAGGGTTGTTGTTAACAGGAGCATGTGCGTTAATCATTTTGCATTGTGCGTTGTGTAGGCATTGTTGGCGCATTTAATTGTGAGTAGGGAGATCCGTTCCGAAGATTATGAGAAATCATCTCCGGAAGTGGAGGCGGAGGGTCTATTTGTTTCTTAAATAATAATTGTCAGACAAAAAAATGTATACAAATTTCGTGCGGAAATGATTTTACAACGCGACAGCTCGTTTGGTTCGCTCGCCCTTCGGGCTCGTTCCCCATTAGCTGGAGCCACTTTCCACACTCTAATGTAAACTTTCCACACTCTAATGTAAATAACTATTCCTAAGCTTGGCTTGTAGATACGATATCCACCAGAGTCAAAGTGATCACGATCACGAAATCGTGTTTCTTGTACTGCAAGTATGAGGATACTGAATTTATCGCAGGTATCCGTTAGCGTCTTTAGTTTTCTAGTTATGGTCAGGGTCTGTGCGTTGAGAGTACCAATGAAGTGCTTACTCTTGGGTTTTGGGAGTTTTAAGAAGCTCCGACTCTTCCGTGCATAATGTCCTGGTCCCCCAGAATCCGAATGACCAGGTTTGCCTTAGCTCGTCATAGCTAGGGCCTGAGGACATACGTCATACATAGGGCCATACCTAGGGCATTGTAGCTTGTGTATCCATCATGCCAAGTTCGTGGTTGATTTTAGCTGGTGGGCTTGAGCTCGGGGCGAGTGAGTCGCTGATAATAGATTCCATTCACTCTCATCGTAAGGATAGTAAGTCCGTACGGCAGCTGATGTTTTGTTGTGGTTGACATTATTATTATCTCTTTTTTTCAGGAGGAGCAAAATTCAAAATCTGCCAACTTGTGTATATATGAATGATGTATATATGATCGCGTATTCTATTTTCCATTTATAGGTTCTTGTGTGTTTTTGTTTCTTGTACTATATTCTTCAATTCCTTTCTGTCTTTCGCCTTCTTCTTCCATTCTGTGACTTCCATTATTCGCACATCTTCGTGTATTTGCTCCTGCCATCTTATTTTCGTCCTTCCTCTTGGTCTACCGAGTGGTGGTTTCCAGTTTGTAATTCTTCGTTATGGAGTCTTGGGTTTTTCTTTGTATATGGCCTTTGTATACCAGTTGAGCCTCCGTGCTTTTATATCAATTTCACTGTCTTCCTCTTCTAGAATACTTTTTATTTCTTCGTTTCTTAGTGGTCTGTGTTCTTGCCCTTGTGTTTTCTTTGTGCCCAGTGTTCTTCTTGTAATTCATCTTTCCAGTATTCTCATTATTTCTTCGCCTCTCTTGGCCAGGCACATTGCCTCCGTATGTATTACTGCTCTTATGCTGGTTTTGTAGATTTTTATATTCGTGCTTGTGCTTGTGCTTGAGGTTTTTGTCTTAGCTTAGTAGCTTATAGTATTTCCAGAAAGCCGTTTTTCCTGCCTTTATTCTTTCGCTTATTATTATATTCGTGTCAAACATCCTTATATAAATATAAAATATAAATACAAATATAAACATGAACATGCACATAAACATGAGTCTAAAATTAAATAAACATAAATGTGAATATAAATAGAACACAAGTCAGAATAAAATCAAATACTTAAAGTGAAATAAAAATAAAATATATAAATCACAGATGAATTGGCTCTTCTTACTAGGTATATAAATAAGGTGATATTTGGTGATATATGGTGATATATAAGGTGATTTTGGTATGGTTGGGCCACATCATGAGGATGAATGTACAGAGTACCAAAGAAAATTTTTGAAAGGAGCTTAGGTGGTAGAAAGAGGAGAGGCAGACCGAAAGCAAGATGGAAAGATGAAGTAATCAAAGACGCAGATCAGAGCAATATCACAAACTGGAGAGAAAAGACAAGAGATAGAAAAGTCTGGAAGAAATATATAAACCAAGCCTTGGGCCAACTGGGCCTACAGTGCTGAGATATGTATGTATGTATGATATTTGGTAGTGTTAGTTACTAGTTATTAAATGTCCCCCATGCCAATGTTTCACCACTTTGATTGCATTTTTTTCACTGTTAGGAGATCCGAAGTAGTGCATGTTGTAGGGCAGTTTGGACAGATCAATAGGTGGCTCATGGTATGTTCGTCTCCGCAGTCGCATTTTGTGTATTTTTGTATTACGCCCCACTTCTTTAGATTGTCTTTCGATCTTCCTAGTCCCGTTCTTAGTCTAATGAGTGTTGTCCAGGCGAGCCAATCGAGGTTATATCCTACACGAAGGTGTTCTGCTGGTGAAATCTGAACATCTTCAGTATGACCTACGGTTAGTTTCCAGCAACTCTTTTGGGCTTGCTCGGGGGGGTTCGCTAAGATATTTGTGCATTTCATAAAACCCTTTCTTGATTTTAATCTTGACCTGCGTATATCCTTGTCGTGTAAGATATGTCCACTGTCAGTTTCGAGTTTGGATCTTTCTAAGTCTGCATTAATTGTTCGTCGAATGTTTGGAGGTGCGATAACTGCGAATGGGAAGAGAGGTGTGAAGAGGTGTGCTCTATAAGCACCCAGTTATCAAGCGGCAAGATTCATTTAGTGCCACGTCAACCTTTTTCGCGTGGGTGGATCTACACCACACAGGGCTTGCATACTCTCATACGAAGATGCATAGTGCTAACTCAGACACTCTGAGGGTATGGGCATTTGCTCCCCAGTTTGATCAGATAAGTTTTCTAAGTAAACTGTTCCTTGCACTAATTTTCATTTTCGCAGTGCTTTTTATATGTAAGGGCTCAGTCTAGGCTCCTAGATATTTAAGTTAAGGTGTGTGTTCGATTTCGACACCTTTCCATGTTATATTCAATTTTTGGTTGATTAGCCTATTGTGGAGATGGAAAGCGCAGACTTGTATCTTTGAGGGGTTTGGATACAGATAATTTCAGACGTAGTAGTCACCTACTAGCTGTAATGAGCTTTCCAGTGCTTTTTCAACCATCTCAAAATTTTCAGATTGAGCTGCCATGGCTGTGTCATCGACATAAATGTCTTATGCCTTAGGAGGATAGTATAGGCTTGTCGTTACTGTATATATTAAACAAGGTTCAAGGTAAGACACTATCTTGGGGTAGACCATTTTTTGACTCCTCTACCTGCCATTTTCCCCCTGAAGTGTTACAAAATATCGCCTGTTTCGGAGTATCATTTCTATTATCTTGACTAGTTTGCTGTCTGAGGTTAGTTTTGATAATAGTATGTTATGATTGATTGTATCGTATGCCGCAGACAACTCGATAAAGTATCACCAGTGATCTTTTTTTCTTTACACCCGTTTTTAATGTGTTGTGTAAGGTCTAGAACTTGTCCAGTACAAGATCTAACCGGTCTGAATCCACCTTGATCCCTAATAAACTTATCATCAATATAGACTTTTAGTCGATTGAGTATCAATCTCTCGAAGAGTTTATTGAGGTGACAGAGCAGGCAAATTGGGCGGAATTTTTTTGGGCCATCAAGGGATTTCCTGGTTTCAATGTGCGATAATTGTAGTTTTTCTTCAAATTTTGGCGAAAGTAAAATACTATTAAACAGATCTAGGATCCATTTTTTTGGTTTGTCGTCTAAAATTCATAATTTGTTCAGAATATATGTGATGCAGTCCTGCGGCTTTCCGGTTTTTAAGTTCGTCGATGGCTTTTTGAAGTTCAGGTCCTTACAAATTTTTCCTTGTCAATTTCCTTGTCCTTGTCCAAATCCTTGTCTTTCTCTCCACACTTCAGTCTTCGGGTCGTTGCTTTATTTTTGGAGATTTTCCCATTCAAGAGTAATTGGTGTGCCACCTGATTTGCTGTTACGGGTCCCAGCACTTTTGGTATTGATGGATCACAATCAAGTTTTTAATTATTCCCCAGGCTTTCTTGCTGTTTGCCATGTTTCATGCCGGTGGAGCTTATAAGTGAGTGCCAGTTTCTACTTTTAGTGTTTGATATTTCTTCCATTAACTGATCTCCTTTTTCAATTGTTTTTTTCATTAAATGGACCATCATTATATAGATCTGAGTATTTTTGAAATTGTTCAGACAGTTCTGGGGTTAGTCCTGGGATGTGTCTTGTTCTGCAACCTCTGGGGATAAATTTCCTCGACGAAGTTTGTAGAAATAGTAAAGCAAAACTATTTCTACAAACTTTCCGTAATTTTAGGTATTTGTAGCTATTAACCCTGAATGTAATAGCTGTATGAACGATAACTCTAATTATTTAAATATCTGCTACGTAGCTAGATACAAAACGAGATCAGATGATCTAATTGATTAAGGCTGTTTGTGCTTGTATGAATGATAATTCTAATTATATAAATATCTGCGAAGTAGCTAAATACAAGACCATATCAGCTGCAGATATAATTGATTAAGGTTGTTTCTGATTGTATGAATGATAAATTTAATTAATTAGGTCGAGATGGTATGTTACAGGTGTATTAATCAGAGTAAATGTTAGTTGTGGGTGAAAATCCGCAATTAGTGAAATGAAAAGGGAGGAAGAATTTTAGCAAAAACGGAATTACGCAGAAAAAATGTATGTGCAAATTAATGGGTGGAAATCGTCACGAAACGCAACATTTTATTTTTTTTCTCATTTGCTTAATGCGAAACGTCCCCGAAACGACGGTGAAAACTTACCCGGTCAGGGGAAATTTAAACGCAACATTCTGTCAAACACAACTAAGCAGGATCATTTGGCGGAGTTTAAAACTTAAAATTAAAAACTGTTTTTTCCTTTAAAATTACTTTCTTCCTCCCTCCAACCGTGTCTGTCAAATTCTGACATTTTCACGACTGCCATATTGATTGCCATAGGGAAGTTTGATGTTTTTCTAGCCTACATTCTATAGTTCAACTACATTTATTCAGACATAGATTACTAAACTAGATAAACTAAATACAGATAAGAGATGAGACTACAAACAGACAAGACTAGATAAGTAGAACCTTGTTCAGTCTAGACCAGCCTTCTCCAGTCCCGTTCAGTTATGTCTAGTCTTGTTCAACCTTATCAAGTCTTATCTAATCTTGTCTGGTCCTGTTTTGTCTTGTCTGGTCTTGTCTAGTGTTGTCTGGTGTTGCCTGATCTTGTCTATTCTTGTCCAGGCTTGACTAGTCTTATCTATTATTGTCCATTCATGGCTAGTCTTATCTATTAAATATACTAAATACTTTTATTTACAAACACCATCTTATACCGAAACAGCAGCATGGTTTTCGTAGAGATAGACACATCTAGCGCCCTGCCTGAATTCCACGCTCACATTTTAAAAAATGTGAGTAAAGTGGTAAAGTGGATGTTGGTAACCCGATTGGAATTTTTTGCGATTTAGCCAAAGCATTTGACTGTATGCCACAACCAACTTCTGGATAAATTGTATTGTATGGGAATTCGTGGTAAACTGCGTAACATTATTAAATCATTCCTTTCAAATTGTTTGCAATATGCTAGAATTGTCTCAAATAATAAAATCTTCAACTCAGAACCATTGAATATAAATAGTGGTGTTCCTCAAGGTAGTGTTAGTTAGCATTAGAACACTACCTTGAGGAACACCACTATTTATATTCAATGGTTCTGAGTTGAAGATTTTATTATTTGAGACAATTCTAGCATATTGCAAACAATTTGAAAGGAATGATTTAATAATGTTACGCAGTTTATCACGAATTCCCATACAATACAATTTATCCAGAAGTTGGTTTCTCGTTGGCTCTTTTCACTATACATGGGAGATATAGTCTCCTACGTTGAAGAAAAGAAATGTGTATTCTATGCGGACGACTCAACTTTCAAAAAATCAAGAAAGTCCCCCGTACAAAATGAAATAGAAGGAAATTTAATCCTTCCACCACCAGGTTATTAAAAATAACCTATTTCGCAACAGTGACAAAACAGAATATCAATCATCAAAACAGTTATCTTTCAAACACAACGAAGTAACTACGCGGAGAATTTAAATTTAAAAGTTGCTGAACATAAATAGAGTTAAGCATACAAAATTTCCAGGCCTAGTCATTGAAGAATTCTCAACTTGGAATATTGAAATGGAAAACATCTCTAAAAGACTACATCGAAAGGCGTTTGCAATCCGGCAGCTCAGAAATATAATAAACAATGCAAATCTGTAAAGTTTTTACTATGCTGAGGTTCATTCTCTCTTAACTTACGGAATTCTGGTTTGGGGAACCTCAAATAAAATCGTTAATGTTCTGATAGCTTAGAAAAGAGTATTCCGTTCCTTAATGGGTGCTCCCTCACAAATATCTTGCAGACCCATTTTTGAGCGGTTACAAATACTAACCGTAATCAGCAGGGCCGTTCTTATCAATTTTGGCGTCCGGAGCTAAAAACCAATTAGCGCCCTAGGGCCTAGGCATTGAAATTCTAAAATATGATTTTTTAATATTTCATTAAAATAAAATTATTTTGTTAAATGAAGTTCTCGTTAAGCTACATTTCATTTTTAGTTAAAATACACGGAGTTTAAGAGATTTAAGAATATTTAAAAAAATATCAACTTTACGTCAAGGGGCGCCCCTTGAGTTACGGCGCCCCTGGGCTGTAGCCCAAACAGCCCATAGGGTTAGTATGGCCCTGGTAATGAGCATATTTGTATTAGAAGTGTCACGTTTCATACACAAAACTAAAAGGAGTATCGATAGAAATATGGATATACACCACCATAATACCAGAGGCCGAAATAAACTTTATCTACCACTAAGTTCTCCAAACCAGAATTCCGTAAGTTAAGAAGGAATGAACCTCAGCATAGTAAAAACCATCAGATTTGCATGGTTTATTATATTCTGAGCTGCCGGATTGCAAACGCCTGTTGATGTAGCGTTTTAGAGATTTAACGCTACATTTTCCATTTTAGCCCAGTCAGTAGTCAAAAAGGGGTCAATCTCGGAATCTAACGGAAGAAGCTGAATTTTTGTATATATCTTTATTTTAGCATTACAAATGTTGTCTCAAAAGTCACATATGCCAACATGTGAGCGTCCTTATATATTCAAGTTCAAAGGTCGCAAAAATCAGTTTTTTTTAGAATATCTCGTTTTCTCTGGCTCCTGTCGTATATGCATTTATTATGAAAGTTGTAGAGAATAAAATTCTCTACAAATTTTATTTGAAACCTTGTTTTATACGTCGATCTGTTTTTGTGATAGAGGGAACAGATTGTGGAGCGCTGATGAGAAGCCATACTTTCCTAATCTATACGTACTACATCTTAACACACACGTATGTAACAGTCCGCGATTAATGATAAGTTATTATTGGTAACACACACGTGCGTTTGGTTTACAATTCATTGATTTGTTGAGAGCTGCTATTACGTGCTGATTCGTCCAACGCCCCCGTGCCACAATTCAAACTAGTATAAATTTACATTGCATACATAGGGTCGCTTATATCTATGCGCACTCTTATTCCAGTTTAACCCAAATAAGTACTAAATAATAAGGTATGTAAACATTAAGAATGTATTTCTTCTCATTTCTTTCAAGTTAAATAATGTCGAGTAACGTCGAGTTATATATGAAAATATAACTGTTTGTTTATTATAATGTTAAGTAATGATAATTAAATAAACATAACCTAATAAGAAATAAATTTGTTACATCAAACATATTTTTCTTATTATACAGAAACAAATTAGTGTGGACGTAGATAAAGTATAGTACATAACTCGAGTTGTAAGGCAATTACGTATTCGCGGAATTACGCACTCCCCGCTAAGCGGGTTGTGCGTCACTGTTCCGCTCGTACGTAATATGCTTCTTACAGCTCTCGTTACGTAATATACTAATTTTCTATGTTGCGTCTGTAATGGACTCATAACACCACTCATATGCATGCGGTTATGGCTCGCCGAGTGCAATACAATTTTCTCAAGGTATATCGGCGATTTTTTAATTTAAAAATGGCATAAAAGGACGCAAAATAGAAAGATTATTATAAAAAAACTCGTTCGTAGGGCATTTTTCAGCACTTGTCCATTAGAAAACTCCTCGCTACGCTCGTCGTATTCCAAAATTGGACGCGTGATGTAAAATCGCGCAAACTGAACTCGTCCTTTAATACACGATTACACACCTAAATCTAATCTACAAATCTGTAGTAAATCACCATTCAATTTTGGAGTGTCTATTTACAATAAGCTCCCTAGTGATCTTACCAATGAAATCTCTTACAAAGTTTTCAAGAACACATTGAAAAACCTTTTGGTAAAACAGACATTGAAAAAACTAGTCTTGTCTAGTCTTGTACAGCCTTGTGCAGTCCAGTTTTGTCTAGTCTTGTAGAGTCTTATCCAGCCATGTCCAGTCTTGACCAGTCTTGCTCAATCTTATCTAGTCTATTCTGGTGTTGTCCAGTCTTGTCCAGTCTTATCCAGTCTTACCTAGTCTTATCTAATCTTGTCTAGTCTTATCCAGTCTTAACCAGTCATAACAGTCGTATCTAGTCTTATCTAGTCTTTTCTAGTTTTGTCCAATTTTTATCAATTTTGTCTGGTACTGTTTAGCCTTGTCCAATGTTGTCCAGTCTTACCTAGTCTTATATAGTCTGGTCCAGTTTTGTCTATTCTTGTCCAATCTTGATAAGACATATCTAATCCTATCTTCTCTTGTCTAGTGTTGTCCAGCCTTACCCAGTCTGGTAAGTCTTATAAAGCCTTATCCAGTCTTGTTCAATCTTGTCCAGTGTTATCCAGTCTTGTCCAATCCTGCCCAGTCGCAGTATTATTTAGTATTGTCTAGTCTTGTTTATTCTTGTGAGGTTTTGTCTAGCTTCGTCTAGTCTTGTCTAGTTACGACACATCAATGATACTTCGATTCAATGAATCTCAACACTTCCATGACCCTTCCATGTTCACAGAAAATCAGTTCAGCGAAACTTCACTGTTAACTTACAAATTTCACATGAAATTTTTTTTAGATAGTCCTAAAAAGACTCAGTAATTGTTATAGAGCTCCGGAAAGGCTAAATATATTTATATATTCAGGCTGTGTTCCGATTGTTTTAAGTTTGTATGATTATCTATAATGTGGGATGGTTTCACCAATTCTAAATTCACTGTTAACTTTTCATTGTCTGTTCAATTGTCTGTCCAAACTACACTTCCCTGACACTTTGACCACACTTCGTTCAGACACATCGACGACATTTCATTTTCACTAGGGTAGAAATAGATTCGACTAAAGGCAAGACCAAGCAGGACTAGACTAGAGCAGACCAGATCAGACCAGACAAGGCTATGCAGGACAAGATTAGACAAAATCAGACAAGACTAAATTAATCTAGTTTATTTAGTATTATCTAGTCTTGTCTGTTCTTGTCAGGTTTTGTCTAGCCCAGGGGTGGGCAAATCTTTTATCTCTCGGGCCACATCAGGTGGTGAAAATTTATCAGCGGGCCGCATTAAATAATTTTCAATTTAGTTATTTGTATACCACGACCGTTGCATCTATACAAGCCTAGACACAATAATATTCTTGGGTTTTTCTCAAAGAAGCATAGAAGAATATATATATATATATATATATATATATATATATATATATATATATATATATATATATATATATATATATATATATATATATATATATATATATATATATATATATATATGTGTATATATAGATCAGGGCTGTCCAACTGCTAGTCCCGCTTTAAAAAAATGCGGTTTGGAGCATTATAAAATACTACAGCCCACTTGAACAGCCCTGATATACACTGCTTGCTAAACGATATATTTGTACTATTTTTAGATCCCGTAAATGTGCAGTGTCTATGAAATAGTGAACAGCTAGATAATAAAGTAAACATCTTGCCTGGTAAACATAATAAACATGTCATAGACAGACTTTTTGCATTTTTTAATGCTGTGTTTATTTTAGAATGCGAATCACAAAACCAAAGTTTTTATTGGAAATAGATATTTTCTTAATTAAAGTAATTTATAAAATGCTTCGCGGGCCGCATAAATTGGCCACGGGGGCCACATGCGGCCCACGGGCCGTTATTTGCCCAGGCCTGGTCTAGCCTTGTTTAGTTTTGTCAAGTCTTGTCTAGTTTTGTTTAGTCTTGTCAAGTTTTGTTTAGTCTTGTCTAGTTTTGTTTAGTCTTGTCTAGTTGTGTCTAGTGTTCTCTAGTTATGTCAAATCCTTTCTAGTTTTATCTAGTCTTGTTGAAAACATAGATATAAATAAATATTGACTAATACCAGGTGATAGCACTAAGTTACTATTTTGCAATGATAAAGACAATAATTAGCACGCCAAACTGCGAAATTTATAGAAAATCCATTGGAAAGTAAAGTCTATTCTAAATATTGTATGATTAAGTAGTCTAGCAGATAATATCCAGATATATTTATGTTCTAGTCTACCACTTCATCTAACACTTCAGAATATAGACTAGATATAATAATATATAGACTAGATAAGACGACTAAAACTTGTTATCGAAATTTATCTGTTTGGTTAAAATGAGAATTTAAATAAAATATCAGAAATAAAATGATGAAAGCCTAGTCTGATATCGGATTGATTTAGTTATCACAACAACCATTTGGATGCAGTCTGTTCATGAAGCTGATAAGATTAGCGAATGTCAATCCTGCAAATTCCTGCAAAACAACCGACAGAAATCGTTTCAAATAGCAATTATAATTGATTTGTGGACTACAGAATTTTAGTATAAACCCTTTCACCCCTAATGGTACACATATGTCCCACCTAAATTTAAAATCACTAGAAATATGCACATAGATTACTCTTATAAATAATAGACACGATAGTTACGAAAATAAAAATACCGAAGGAAAGGTACCCCCTGGACAGAAGAGAGAAAGGAGACCGGCAGAAGATGCGACAATACTGGACAAAGATCAAAGCCCAACAGTTGAACAAGCGTAGTCCAAAGTAGGCCAATTCGAAAGAAGAAGAAGAAGACAAGACAGTTAACACTTTCACCTCTAATGGTATACATATGTCCCACCAAAATTTAATCACCAGAAAGTTGGACACATATTATTATAAATCATACTAGACAAGATAGAACAAGACAAGACTAGCACAGGATATATCAGACCAGATAACCAGATATGACTGACAAGTCAAAACCAGACTAGACCATACATGACTTGACAAGATTGGAGAATACTGGACAATACCGAACAAGCCTGTACAAGCCTGCACAAGATAATAATGAAGCTGACAATATTTGACAAAAATTTCAATAAAACGGAATACTGGACAAGACTGTACAAAACTGGTCAAGACAAAGATTTGACAAAACTCAATAAGATTGGACAAAATTGGTCAAAACTGAAGAAGAATATATACGGTATATACACATGTATACCACTAATCTCTTCTTTCTTTCTCATCTCCTTCCACTCATTTCTTGGAGCAATTGAATTAAGGCTTCATACGAGAACGAAATTTTTCTCGTCTCGTCTCGTAAATGCGAGATGAGACCGATACGAGATGCCCGTATGTGGCCTCACTCTCGCGAGAGCGAGAGGCATGTATGGTCTCGCTCTCGCGAGACACGAGAGCGTATGTATCGCTCTTGACGAGAGTCTCGCTTCTGATCTCGTTCAAATTTCTTCTTCAATCTTTGACTCTGACACGGGCAGCCGTAATATTTTCTTGCATAAATTTGAACTGCTCCTTCTGGGCTCGGGCAAGTTACATTTCATTATATTTTATTATAAAACAATTATCTATATAAATATTAATCACGCATTTATTGATTACAATAAAATTAATGATTACCTCGTTTTGGACTATCTTAACAATGAGTTCTAGTAAGGACGATATTTGACGAGATGAGACGTGACGAGATGAGACGAGACGAGACGAGACAAACGGTTACGAGAGCGAGATCGAAACGAGACAAACGGTTCCTAGAGCGAGAGCGAGACATCAGTCTCGTATCAACGACGGAAATTTTTACACAACTAACGAGAGCGAGACGAGAGTTTTGAAACTCTCGCCCTATCTTGTCTCGTGTGAAGGCCTAAAATGAATCCATGGTAGTTTCATAATGGCTTATGGTGTTTATTTATCAACATTTTAACAAAACCACGAGGTTTATTCTATTGCTGGGATAATATGTACGTACATCGATGAAAGGGTTAAGTGTATAGAGATGACATTCCAATTATGGACGATAGTCTTAGCTCATAGAACTACTAAGTGTATTCAGATTAAATCTAATTGGGATACTTGAAGATGCAGCTTTAAGTCAAAATTTAGATTAAGATTGATTTTTTGACGTTAGCCTTAGTTTATAGAATTGACTTCTGGGCTATAGCCTAAGTTTATAGAAACAATTTCTGGACGATAGCCTTAATTTATAGAATTCGTTTAAAATATTATAACAATTACAACTGATTTAGTTTATAAAATTAGTATTAAGCGGGTAGTGGATAAAATTCAATTGCGGACGATAGCCTGAGTTCCTAGAACTTGTTTGAAGTGTACACAAACTAAAATTGAATTGGAAACTAAAGTCGTAGTTTTAAGTCAATATGTAGATTAAGATTAATTTTCAAACGAGGCCTAGGTCTACAGAACTGATTTCTGGACGATGGCCTTAGTTTATAGATACAATTTCCGGAAGATAGCCTTAGTTTATAGAATTCATTTTAAATGTTATAACAATTACAACTGATTTAGTTTATAAAATTAGTATTAAGTGGATAGAGCATACAATTCAATTGTGGACGATAGCCTTACCTTATAAAACTTGTTTGAAGTGCACACAGACTAAAATTGAATTGGGAACTAAAGACATAGTTTTAAGTCAACATGTAGATTAGGATTGATTTTTAAACGAGACCTTAGTCTATAGAACTGATTTTTGGACAATAGCCTTAGTTTATAGAAACAATTTCTGGAAGATTGCCTTAGTTTATAGAATTCATTTAAATTATTATTACAATTACAAATGATTTACTTTATAAAAATAGTATTAAGCGGGTAGTGAATACAATTAAATTGTGGATGATAGCCTTAGTTCATAGAACTTGTTTTAGGTGTAAACAGACTTAAATTAAATTGGAAACTAAAGACACAGTTTTAAGTCAATAGGTAGATTAAGATTGATTTTCGGACGATAGCCTTAATTTATAGAATTGACTTCAGGACGATAGCCTTAATTTATAGAAACCATTTCTGGACGATAGCCTTAGTTTATAGAATTCATCTTAAATATTAAAAAAATTACAACTGATTTAGTTATAAAATTAGTATTAAGCGGGTAGTGAATACAATTGAATTGCGGACGATAGCCTTAGCTCCTGGAACTTGTTTGAAGTGTACACTAGGGTGGAGCACGGATGTATGCAAAAACATTTTTTTCGAGATTTAAAGTTGTAATAGGGGGGATTGGTGCATTGTTTAAAATTTTTTAAAGTTAAAATAAATATAATTTTTGAATTAATTTGATGAATATCTTCTGCTTCCGCACGGACCTCAAAAATTAAAATTGAATGATAAAAGTCTAGTTATGGCAAAATATGAAGCTTAATTTAATGATAAATGGTGATAAATGATACGCAATATATAATTCAGTTATATATTAATCACCTTTAATCAAAAATGCAACATTTTTTTATCAAAATATTAAGAAAAAAAAACAATTAATTTGTTAGAAAATCTCTTTTTGTGTCAAATTTAGGCATTTCGTTCCGTGATTCCAATTTGGCTTTTATTGTACTTAATCGTGACTTTTTTGTGCATTGAGAAGTGGCTATCGTCGTCAATTTTACAGCCCGTTCAACAGCTTGAGTATGGCATGGAAGCCTTAAGAACAACACTTCACCATTACCACTTGATTCAACAATAGGCTGAATTTCTTGGTCATGCAAGTTTTTCAGAATCGGTGGTTCACTTAATATTTCTTGCCAATTTACTAAATCAATCAATATATGTTGCATTGAAGCATTGCAATTTGTGCAAAATAACCATTGCGTTGAATAACAGAATCAATAACCTTTTTCATATCCTCTGACAGGTACCTGGAGGCCTTAATTATGTTAAACTGTTCTTGCATAATGGTTTATTTTTAACGTGTCGTTAATTTTGATGGTGTCTCACTGATGGTGTAACATAAAAAACGTGGAATTCGGTTGGCACGTGTGTTGTATGTGTCAACGGGCATGTGACATTTTACCTGGAGATTTGTTTGCCAAATCTTCTGGGAAATCACCTGAAAGTACCTCTGAGACAATCTTGTGCAGGTACTGTTGATCTGTACTTAAATCTTGAGCCCTTTTCTGGAAGCAATTTTCCCTCAATGTTCTGCAATTTTTTAACAGGCAGTTGTTCACAAGTCTCCAGTGCTTTCCCTAAAGTCCCAGTGTAAGCCTCGAAGTAACCCCGTCAAGACGAAAAATTTGAATCAATTGAAATCACAAAAAATTGTTTCAAAGGAAGTTACTTCATGGGAGTAAAAACTGTTATGAAACTGTTATGTTATAAAATTATCCACTGGAGTGGGTTTTGTAGCCTTTTATCAAGCATTTTTATAACACCCCCATACATACCAGTATTTATATTGGTACCATCACAACCAATTGCCATAAGATGATGTTGGGGAATTCCTTCGTGTGATAGAAACCTTGTTATTGCAGTTTCTATTTCTTTAGCTGAACCATCGTTAAATGCTACGTACTTATATGTGCTTCTCAAATGTCATAGTGCTGTAGCATTTACCACTTTTTTTAATAATCTTCAACGTTTTGTCTTTTCTCCCATCAAAATATAAAGCAGACAGTTTTGGGATCTCCTTCATTAACTTTTGTCTAGTTTTAGTTCTCTCTCTTCGTACTTTATGTCTATCAATGCCCTCAATGTCAGACTTAATGTCGAATAAAACAGATAACGCAATCGCTGCTGTTGCTCTATCTGATACACCATACCTGTCGCAGGTCTTCGATAACCTAGGAAAATCGACCGCCCAACTACAGCCTTAATACTTCGTTATCTGATATAGAAGTTAGTACTTCTCCGGTATCATCATCGTCTGAAAGTCGTACTGGTTCAGATAATTCCACTAACACTATAAACAAAAGCATTCCGAAAAAAAAGAAAAAGTTTCTTTTCTTTCTGAACTACGACTTTCAAACGCTGACGATACCGGAGAAGTATAACTTAACAAGTATTTAAGGCTCAGTTGAGCGGTTTTCTCGTTCATGTTTTCTCTTTAGGGTCTTTTGCAATTTCTTCGTAACACTTACGTCGATTCCACCTATTATCATACTTCGAGAGGTTCTTTGATCAATTAAAAAAGTATGTTCTTGTTTGGGAACCTTTTTATCCTTGCAACAGATACATTGTGGGTAATCTTTACACTTGCATGCTGCAATATCAAAAAGTAACTTACTACTTTGTCTAAAACTTTCTAACTTTCCGGAGAGAGCCGTTTGACAGACTTTAGTAGGTTTTTGCATTTTAAATGGTAAGCTTTTAACATCTGTAGGACCCTTGTTCATGTTACTATCGGAATAGATTTTCGCCATTATGAGTTTGCCATATATTTTCAATTCCATTTGCCATTATATATTTATATATTTGCTATTTCTGAAAATGTGGGCCTTTTGCAGTTTCCAATTGTAACTTTAGTTGATGTCTTGTCCATTCATAGTATTTCATTTCATCTTCGTAGGTAGAATATTGTCTTTTATCTCACAAATATCATCAAAAATAGGACATTTATAGACACTTTGCGTGTTCTTTGCATGCTTGTTACGATGCAAAATTGAGGTTTAGTTCAGCTTAAGTTAAACTTGTTAAATAAGTAGCGCAAGTCTAATTCGAGCCAAAACCTATAGTCCACTGACGACGCGACAAGTGTTCTAAATGTTCCCTCCTGCGCTCCCTCACTCCCCTTATTTTAGATTATAAACTTAAGATCATGCATTTTTGTTGTTTTCTATCGAAAATAAACTATAGTTAGTAATAATTTCTTAGAATAAAATACGTCTGTTTATTAAAATTTCAATTAGACTAAAAAACATTTTTTTCAAAATTCAATGACGTTGCGGAGGCTATTACTATAAATCAAATCAAATAAATTTTGCATGTATTAATTTGACTCTAAAAGGCAACGATTTTTCACTATTAGATCACTCACAACCCAAAAAAAATATTTCGCTCCACCCTAGTGTACACAGACTAAAATTGAATTGGGAACTAGAGACGTAGTTTTAAGTTAATATGCAGATTAAGATTGTTTTTCGGGCGATACCCTCAGTATATTTGTAACTGACTTCTGGACGATAGCCTTAGTTTATAGAACCAATTTCTGGACGATAGCCTTAGTCTATAGATTTCATTTAAAATATTGTAAATTGTAATAATTGTAATATTGTAATTGTTTATAAATATTATAAACAATTACAACTGATTTAGTTTATAAAATTGGTATTAATTGGGTAGTGCATACAATTGAATTGCGGACGATAGCCTTAGCTCATAGAACTTGTTTGAAGTGAACACAAACTAAAATTCAATTGGGAAAACTGTAGTTTTAAGTCAATATGTAGATTAAGATTGATTTTCGGACGAGAGCCCTAGTTTATAGAATTGATTTCTGGACGATAGCCCTAATTTATATAAATAATTTCTGGACGATAGCCTTAATTTATATAAAAAATTCTGTACGATAGCCTTAATTTATAGAATTCGTTTTAAATATTATAAGAATTACAACTGATTTAGTTTATAAAATTAGTATTAAGCGGGTAGTGAATATAATTTAATTGCGGACGATAGCCTTAGTTCATAGATCTTGTTTGAAGTGTACACAAACTAAAATTAAATTAGGGACTAAAGACGTAGTTTTAATCCAATAAGTTGATTAATATTGATTTTCGGACGAGAGCCTCAGTATATAGAATTCACTTCCGGACTATAGCCTAAGTATATAGAAACAATTTCTGGACGATAGCCTTAGTCTATATAAATCGTTTTAAATATTATAACAATTACAACTGATTCACTTTATAAAATTAGTGTTAAGCCGGTAGTGCATACAATTGAATTGTGGACGATAGCCTTACATCATAGAACTTGTTTGAAGTGTACATAGACTAAAATTGAATAGGGAACTAAAGACAGTTTTAAGTAAATATCTAGATTAAGATTGATTTTCAAACGAGGCCTTAGTCTATAGAACTGATTTCTGGACGATAGCCTTAGTTTATAGAAACAATTTCTGGACGATAGCCTTAGTTTATAGAATTCGTTTTAAATATTATAACAATTACAAATGAATAACTTTATAAAATTGGTATTAAGTGGGTAGTGCAACAATTCAATTGCGGACGATAGCCTTAGTTCATAGAACTTGTTTGAAGTGTATACAGACTAAAATTGAATTGGTAACTAAAGACGTAGTATTAAGTCAATATACAGATTAAGATTGATTTTTGGACGATAGCCGCAGTATATAGAATTGTCTTCCGGACGATAGCCTTAGTTTATAGAAATCGTTTTGAGTATTATAACAATTACAACCGAGTTAATTTATAAAATTAGTATTAAGCGCGTAGTGGATACAATTGAATTGCGGACGATAGCCTTAGTTCATAGAACTTGTTTGAAGTGTACACAAACTAAAATTGAATTGGGAACTAAAGTCGTAGTTTTAAGTCAATATGTAGATTAAGATTTATTTGCGGACGATAGCCCTAGTTTATAAAATTGACCTCTGGAGTATAGTATAAGTTTATAGAAAAAAAATCTGGACGATAGCCTTAGTTTATGGAATTCTTTTAAAATATTATAAAAATTGCAACTTGTTTAGTTTTAAAATTATTAGTAAGCGGGTAGTGAATACAATTTAATTGCGGACGAAAGCCTTACTTCATAGATCTTGTTTGAAGTGCACACAAACTAAAATTGAGTTTTAAGTCAATATGTAGATTAATATTGATTTTCAGACGATAGCCTCAGTATATAGAATTGACTTCCCGACGATAGCCTGTTTATAGAAAAAATTTCTGGACGATAACCTTAGCCTATAGATTTCATTTTAAATATTGTAACAATTACAAGTGATATAGTTTATAAAATTAGTATTAAGCGGATAGTGCTCACAATTGAATTGCGGACGATAGCCTTGGTTCATAGAACTTTTTTGATGTGTACACAGACTAAAATTGAATTGGAAACCAAAGACATAGTTTTAGGTCAATATGTAGACTTCCGGACGATAGCCTAAGTCTATAGCAGGGATGGCGAACCTTTTTGAGTAGTGGGTCAAATATTGTTCATTATATTTTTCGTTTTAGCTCGTGGGTCACGAGGCCGGTGGCATCACTTGAAAAAGGAGGTAGTTCAAAGACTACTTTTGGACGTTCATGAAGACGTTCTCAAGGCTTTTACAAAATTCAAGCTTCCTTCTTGTTTTACATATTCTACTTTGGAACTGGAGAGCAAATAGGTCAAATAAGGCCGAAGTCAAAAAAAGTTCACCAAAATTTCTGATGTATTATACAATCAAATCCAATTAGAGTATGTGGAATATTCTGCTTAAAATATTGAATGTTTCTTAGAACGTTCAGTGCCTCCGTGGCAAAAATTGCTAACTAGTTCTCACTTTTAAAGCCTTTTACAAAATACAAGTTTCCTTCTTGTTTTACAACTTTGCCTTTTTTTCCTTCTTGTTTTACAACTTTCCAACTCTGGAAGTGGAGATCAAAAAATAAAGGTCGAAGTCAAAAAAAGTTCACCAAAATTTCTGATGTATTATACATTCAAAATGTCCAATTAGAGGATGTGGCAATTAGAGCCTCCGTGGCAAAAATTGCTAACTAGTAAAAACGCACAGCAAAGGGAACACTATCGATGTAATCGGTCGATGTAATCTAAGTAAACGTAGATTTAATCTAGATTAGGTTATGGTTAGATTAAGTTATGTTAGAGACAGACAAATTCTGACTGAGAGACAAAGACAAAGACTGAGAGACCGAGACTTCTTGAATAAGAAAAATTAATTCAATTTGAATATACGTCAGAAAATTTATTGTCACTACGTCTGTTTTTGGTTTTGTGACGCGAGTTGTTGCCATAGTGACAACAAACAGAAATCGTTTAATAATGAAACTCCATTTGATTTACATTGGACTTTTACACACGATTTGGACTTTTATACACGATTATAATAATGGCATCCTTCACAAACAATAATTTACTTATTAATGTGTTTTTGCATTAATGCATTTTGGGGTGCGAGTGGATAAAAATATTTCAAATACAATAATTGTAGATTTCTTTTTGATATATTTAATAATCATACCTTTGTTGTTTAGAAATTTCAATGAGGAAATAATAAAAATTCTAAAATCCACGCCTGGGTCACTTAAAAAATCTGTGTGGGTCACAGTCTGACCCGCGGGTCATAGGTTCGCCATCCCTGGTCTATAGAAACAATTTCTGGACGATAGCCTTAGTTTATAGAATTCGTTTCGAATATTATAACAGTTACAAATAATTTAGCTTATAAAATCCGTATTAAGCGGGTAGTGCACAGAAATCAATTGTGGACGATAGGCTTATTTCATAGAACTTGTTTGAAATGTACACAAACTAAAATTGAATTGGGAACTAAAGACGTAATTTTAAGTCAATACGTATATAAAGATTGATTTTCGGACGATAGCCTCAGTACAAAGAATTGACTTCCCGACGATAGCCTAACTTTATAGAAACAATTTCTGGACGAAAGCCTTAGTTTATAGAATTCGTTTTAAATATTATAGCCATTACAACTGATTCATTTTATAAAATTAGTATCAAATGGGTAGTGCATATAATTAAATTGCGGACGATAGCTCTAGTTTATAGAACTTGCTAGAAGTGTACACAGACTAAAATAGAATTGGTAACTAGCCTACTAAGTCAATATGTAGATTAAAATTGATTTTCGAACGATAGCCTTACTTTATAGAATTCATTTCTTGACGATAGCCTTAGTTTATAGAAACAATTTCTGGACGATAGCCTTAGTTTATTGAATTTATTTTAAATATTATAACAATTACATATAATTTAGTTTATATAATTAGTAAAAAGCGGATATACAATTTAATTGCGGACTATCGCCTTAGTTTATAGAAGTAATATAATATGTGTAAAGGTTGTGGCTCAATTGTGGACGATAGCCTTACATTATTTAGTAACTACGTTATAAACTAAGCTACTAACTTGAATGAAGTGTATGCAGACTAAAATTAAATAGGGAACTAAATACGTTTTAATATGTAGATTAAGATTGATTTTTGGACTTAGTTAGTTTATGGACGATAGCCTTATAGGGATAGTTTAAAATACATAATTACAATGGATTATTGTACGATAGACTCAGTTTTTAGACGTAGTATTACATGTATAGAGACTACAGTTCAATTGTGGACGATACTTTATAGACTAAGCTACTACTTTATTTAATAACTAGTATCTAGATAGTACATGATGATAGTATCTAGATAGTATAAGATTGTGAACTATGGACTCAATTATAATTTATTATGGACGATAGACTTTTGCAGGAAAAGCTATCGACCTCATTTGAATAATTTAATCTGGATCGGGAATCGATGGCTATAAATAAAAATAGTAAACAAATCTCACCTGTTCAATACGCACTATTACTAATCACTAATCTCACTTTTCACTTTAGTCGTTGGAGATGAAAATCATTGTTTCGATTTCGCTGCGTTTTTGTGTTTTGTTGCGAAATTTCGCATGGAACATGTGAAAACGAAAAAAAAAATCGCGGAGTGATTTTTTTGTTTATCAGTTGGAACTTCACTGCGGCGTTTCTCCTGCTGAACTGAACTGAGTCAGCAGCGAGAAACCGGCTAGGACGGACGTTTGACGATCCGAGTGAATATAGCAGGAATTCCGTAATGTTTTTCGTCGAGTTTTTCTTACGTTTGCAGCAGCAAATTGCAATTGCTTATAACAATTATAACAAGCTTATTATTATTTACACGTTATTTACAAAACTGCAGGAAAATATTATTTCATTTTTTGAGTCCTGCAGCAAGAAACCGGCTGGGATGGACGTTTGACGAAGCAGCTGAATATAGCAGGAATTCCGCAATGTTTTTTACGAGGTTTTTTTTGCGTTTGCAGCAGGAAGTTGCAATTGTTTACAAAATGAGAAAGATCATAACAAACTTATTATTTACGTATTATTTATAAAACTGCAGGAAAATATTCCATTATTTATTAATTTTTCTTCAATAATTGTTTATTATTTCAGAATATTTATTATTCACAGTGCAGGAAGTTCTTAACGACAATTCAAAATTTAATTAGTTAAGAATTAGCAAGACAAGATTTAATAAGACAAAACTACAGAATGTCGAAACTATATTATCGAACAAGAAAGCAAGACAAAACGACAACGTAAAATACCCTGGTGAAATTGATGTGTGGTCGAAATATGGTCGAAGTGCAACGAAGTGTCTTTGAAGTACAACGAAGTGTAAAATACCCTGGTGAATTTGAAGTGTCGTCGAAATATGATCGAAGTGCAACGAAGTGTCGCCGAAGTACAACGAAATGTCGTCGAACTGCAACGAAGTGTCGTCGAAGTGCAACTAAGTGCCGGCGAAGTGCAACAATGTGTTTCCGAGACAAACGGAGAATCGTCGAAGTGCAACGTAGTGACTGAGATTCTGAGACAAACTAAGTGTCAGGCGGCACGAATTCACCTCCCCAACAAAAACAGTTCAACGACAATGATATTTCACTGATTGCACGGCTATCAACACTTTCCTTATACTTCGTTTCACTTCCTTTTCACTTTGACGACAGTTACACAGAAAATCGGTTCAGCTAAACTTCACAGTTAACATTTCATTGTCTGTTCAATTCTTTGTACAAACGACATTTGCCTGACACTTTGACGACACCATCACAATAACAAAACAGTTCAACGATACTTCACTGATACATTACATGCACGGATGTCAAAACTTCCCTGACACTTTCACAGAAAATCAGTTCAGCTAAACTTCACTGTTCACATTTCATTGTCCGTACCAATTCAAATTCAACCAAACGAGCACTTCAAACCAAACGAGACTTCCCTGATGCTTCGACATTTCATTTTCAACAGGGTAGAAATAGATTAGACTAAAGGCAAGACCAGGGAAGATTAGACTAGACCAGACCGGACAAGGCGAAGCAAGACAAGACAAGACAAAACTAGACAAAATCAGACAAGACTAAATTAATCTAATTTGTCTAATCTAGTCTTATCTCTCGTTCGGTATGAGTGTCAAAAAGATGTTATCAGAATGGGTACTTACGTATTAACGCCACCACCGCTATATATTGGATCGAGAGTTCTCGCTGGCGCGCGTATGTTGTCTTGGTGTAAGCTGCGGTGGGCAACCTAATCTAACCGGAGTTAAAAAATAAAGAATTTTGAGTTTTAAAAATGTTTTAATATTAAATTTTAGGTTTATTATCATACAAATTTTAGGTATAGATTCGCGGCATTTAAAAATGTATCGGTGGTGGCGTTAATACGAAAGTACCTCAGACAAATCCGAAAAATGTCAAACTTTTGTCATACCCGAAAAAAAGCTCTTTACGATGTGTTTTGCCGAATGGGCTCTTTGGTTCTCGGCAGTTTAGTCTAACGTACGTTAAATGCGTTATCTCAAAACGGCATTTACAAAACAAAGACTCTGAAAACTACTTAATAATTAAAAATCAAATCTTGAAACAAAAACCAATCTTGAAAAGGCTACCGGCCAGATTTACTAATTACCTTTACTTGCAATACGTCTAACCTTGTAGTTTGTAGATTTGGTGGTGACGTTTACTGCGACCTTCATAGATCTATTGTACCCCACCCTCTTCCTCTAAACGTTGATATACTTACCCATTTAGAGCGCCTCCTCTAGTCCTGATTCCTTTAGGAATGTCAGGATCTGGGTGGGATTCAAGGACTGCAACTCCTCTGCGTTCAAGCAGTGGGCCCCAAGATACATTTGTCTCTTGCGGAACAGTGCTGCGCAGTCTTTGATCAAATGTATGGGGGATTCCTCTGCTGAACCACAAAATCTGCATCTGTCATCTTTCTGTAGGCCTAGGGTCTTGAGTTCTTAAAATTCCTTGGACTGCTAGAACCACAAATGAAGAAGTACTAAGAAGAACTGATGACAATCATCAAAATAAGAAAAACAGCATATCTTGGCCACATACTACGTTATGACAAATACTTCCTCCTACAAGTAATCATGCAGGGAAGCCAAGTCTGCAGTGTCCCGTCAGGACTCCTGTCAGAATTCTAAGCTTGTTCCTGTTTAGTTTCAGGAAAGCTTTTGTTCTTTTCTGGTTGAATGATCCCAGCATTACCTTGGATTGTCTTAGTCCTAGAAGTTCTTTCCAAGTTTCATCCATTGTTCTTCTTCTTCTTCTTGTTTCGAATGGGCCTACTTTGGACCAAGCTTGTTCAACTGTTGGGCTATGATCTTTGCCCAGTATTTTCGCATCTTCTGCCGGTGTAACTCCCTTGGATAATGATGCTCTTTCTGATAAATTGGGTTCAATCATCCATTGATCTCTTATTTCTTCATCTAAACTTTTGTGAATGGTGTTCATACTCATACCGCAAAAGGTTTCCGGACGTATAAAGGGATTACTGGATTCCTTGTTTGCTAGGTGATCGGCTTCGTCGTTTTTCATCTATACCAGTGTGTCCTGGTACACAGTATAGCGTTACTTTACTTTCTCTGGCAAGCTTGTTTAGCTTTCCCACACAGTCCCATACCAGTTTGGATCTAATGGTGTATGAGCTAATAACCTTGATGGCTGCTTGGCTGTGTAACTGGATAGCAATTCGTTTTTTGCGATAATTCCTGTTGAGGTTAAATTGTGCACATCTTTCGATTACGTGTACCTCTGATTGGAAGATACTTGGGAATATTCCAATGGATTCAAAGAATTTGGTACGAGGTCCAAACACTCCTACACCAGTACCTTCCTTGTCTTCGAACCATCTGTATACCACTTGATAGCATTTTGCTCCATGTGGTATGCTGAGGATTCGTCGCTCCAATCGACTTTACTACTACACATTGTTGTGTAGTTTTTTTGAAATGGTATTTGCATACCATTTCTTCTTTTGGTTGGAAGCACCAAAAGACGAAATAGTATGAAAATACCAGCCGATCTTGTCTGCGACGCTGTTGTGTACTCTTCTCCCGATTATTTTACCTCTGCCTATTCCTTCCGTGCTGAACCCTACAATCGCCGATCTGGCGGCCCTCTCCACGACAAGGTGCAACGGAGCGGGTCCAGCAGCAGTTCCATTGCTGCTGTCGGGTACGACCCCATCGCCCCCGTGATGCAGATACACGCCATTCATTGAATCTTCTCAAGCTGCTTTCTCATAGAGGCCAGCTTGGTTCTACTTCGCCACGCAACTGCCCCGTAAGTGATCGCAGGTCTCACTATCATGGTGTACGTCCACCGCAGGATTGTCAAACCTAACACACTCATCTATTTAATCCGTTTACACACTTCATTCTAGTTCTAACTAGTTGTATGAACCAAGCGTATCGTCCGCAAATGAGTTGTACTCTCCATACCATGGGCGTAGCCAGGATTTAGTTTCGGGGGGGGGTTTAAGACCTTGATTTAGTTTCGGGGGGGTTTTAAGAAAATACAGTAACAGAAATGCACCAATTTACTTTCTAAACTGACACACAAGGGTTCCTAAACTTCACATCTACCATGCTCTCTTGAAGAGAGTCGTCTCTACTCGTCTCTTTATTTCGTTGAACGACCAAACCCGCCCCCCCCCCCCTCCGGCTACGCCCATGCTCCATTCGCTTAATACTAATCCCATAAACCGATGCTGTCGTGTAAAAATCCATAGAAATTACAGTATATTTATTCTATGAACTAAGGCTACTACTACTACTACTAAGTCCACAAATGGAATTGTAATCTTTATACGCTTAATACTATTTCTATAAATTCTAGACTGTCGCCTATATATTCTGTAGTATTAAATAGACTAGAAAACAAATATATCTGGATATTAAGAGCTAGTTCATTTAATGCGGCCATAGTCTGGAGATTGTCTAGTCAATATCTACCAAATCCGTTTATGCTTCATGGGTTTTCTATTAATGTCGCAATTTAGCGGCGCTAATTATTGTTATTATCAATGCAAAATAGTTACTTAGTGTTATCATCTAGTGTTAGTCAGTATTTATTTATATCTACGCGCATATGCTAGTTTCATATTAATAATTATTTACGAAGGCCGTCGACAAGAATGCACAGAAAAACATTTCTCATAAATATTCGCAGAAATTTCCCAAATAATTTAGCCTGGAGGCTAAAGTCCTAACAAGCCTTATCTGGTCTTGTTAGATCTCGTCTGGTCTGTCTAATCCCGTGTGTCTATTCTGTCTAGTCTTGTCTGTCTAGCCTTGTCTGTCCAGTCAAATTCAAATTAATTTATTAACCAAAAAGATGTATATATATATATATATATATATATATATATATATATATATATATATATATATATATATATATATATATATATATATATATATATATATATATATATATATATATAAATATTGGTAAGTCAATACATGATTAAAATAGTTTCGTATATACAATCGTAAGTATATAAACATTTTGAAAAAAGAATGTCTCTCATTTTTTCCTGAACTTTCTGATCGAGACTCCTGGACTTGACTTGTAGGTAGCTTGTTATATAAGTAGATTCCAGCAACAGCAGCCGCTTTACTGCAGTCAATATGGAATAGGGGGTGCATAGTTTAATGCATCCTCTAGTATTATAATTATGATTATCCTTATGTTTAAGAATGAATTGCTTATTTGTATGTATATAATAATTGGTTTCAAGAATGAAGAGACTTAATACAGTTAACATTTTTAAGTTAGTAAAGTGAGGCCTGCACGATGTATAATCCGGTAAACCAAGAAGGGCTCTTAGTATCCGTTTCTGTGCTTTCAAAACTTTCGGCCACTCTGGTGAAGTCCCCCAAGCTATTATACCATATGAAAGAATTGACTGAATTTCAGCAAAGTAAAAGTGCAATAGTTCTGGTACACTCAAAAATCTCTTCAGGTAGGTTTAAGAAAATACAAAATACAGTAACGGAAACTGGTTGAACCTCAAAACCCCTCCCCTGGCTGCGCCCATGAGTTCAGCCAAATATAAGATGAACAAAGTTGGGGCAAGAACACTCCCTTGAGGTGACTCAACCATGATGAATTAAAGTTGTGGACTTGCCTCTTTGAAATCCATGCTGTTCCATCGGAATTAAATTATGTACAGATAGCAAAGCAATAGGCCTATGGTTATTCAGAGAATGTTTATTTCCTTTCTTGAATATAGGTAGTATAGTGGCTACTTTAAGAATATCGGGAAACTTCGCTGATTTAAATGAGCAGTTGACTAGACTTGCAACGACTTGAGCAGATGCAGAACGTTGTCTTTCAGTAAACGACAGGGAATACCATCGGGACAGTGCGAATTTTTTATTTAATTTCTCAGTTAGTATATTTAAAAGTTCCGTTTCACTAATGTCACCGACATACATAGTTTCTTCTATGAAGGGAATGTGGTAATTCGTTATTTCCGTAGGTGTGGTGTTCTTCATTATTTTCCCCGGCGCTTTTATAAAAAAGTCATTAAAAAGCTTCGCGATTTTATTGCTATCCTGAATCCGGGCGTCATCAATATCAATAATAAAACTTTCCTGCTTGGGCGATTTGTTTGTTTGCTGATTAATAAGTTTCCATAGATCTTACTGCTTATTATCGGAATTAGCAAGAAGGTTTAGAAAATAATTTTGTTTGCATTCGCTTATTAATTTGAAATGAGTTCTTTTATTTCTTAAGTAGTGTGCGCGTAATTGGAGAGTCTTGCCTGTCCAGACTAGTTTGCCGAGTCTTGTTTGTCTAGTCTTGTCTGTCTAGTGTCGTCTGTCTAGTCTTGTCTGTCTAGTCTTGTCTGTCTAGTCTTGTGTGTCTAGTCTTGTCTGTCTAGTATCGTCTGTCTGTCCTCCTAGGTGGTGTAGTTGACAACATACCCGCCTTTCAATGCGGGAGACCCGGGTTCGATTCCTGGTCGGGGAGACAACAACTAGGGCGGTTTTTCAGTAAACCGTCCGGGCTGCCCACCCTGAATGAATGCAAAATATGCGATACCAGGGTGGCGCATACTAAAGCCAAGGTGGAATAGGGGGTTTAGTGAGTATCGTCTAGTCATGTCTGTCTAGCCATGTCCCTCTAATCTTGAACGTTTAGTCTTGTCTGTCTAGACTTGTCTCTCTAGTCTTGTCTGTCTATTCTTGTCTGTATAGTCTTGTCTGTCTGGTCTTCTCTCTATTTTACGGAGGCATCTGCGACTGCTGTGGCACGGACGTGGACACTGCAGGTACAGGTGCTGATGTCGGGGGACTGCTTGAAACCATTGGAGGGAGACTGACATGCTGTTGCATATGCTGGGCTGGAACTTGTTGTTGCTGAAGAACCTACCGCAAAATACTGTTGTATGTAATTATTACTATGTAGTTGTTGCATGTGGGGTGGGATGTTCATGTGATTTGGCACAGGTTCCATGGCTTATTGTATCATGTTTGGGTGTTGATTGTTAAGGTTACTCATTATGGGCGGTTTCTTGATACCGTTGACACGTCTTGGTTTATTGACGTTGTAGGTGGCATAGACGCATAGACGTCGGCCATCGCCGACCTCCATCGAGACCAGGCTGGCCCTGTAGACCGCGAAGGTCTTCTTTCTCGCCGCCTCCGCCTTCTTCTTATAAACACCCTTGTGTTCGGAGTCCAGGGCGTCAAAATCGAGGGTCTATCTTCGAGACTTCGCCGAAACTGGCGTTGGGATTTTGGCCCTTGATGACCGCGTCGCGACCTTCTTCCAACTGTCAGTCTGCGTTTTAACTGTCAAACTAGTCTTGTCCGTCTAATCTTGTCTGTCTAGACTTGTCTTTTATTTCTCGGGAGGGAAATGAAGTAGTGCACACCGGGACCATCGTTCCCGTCTAGTGTGGGGCTCTCAGGAAGAGTTGTTCATGACCAGCATACCCACTAAAATCCCTCCTCTGTTTTACGCTTCACTCCAGCCGGAACCGCATGGGCAATAATAATAAACATATGAATAGAAGTGAATTGAAGATATTTATATGATTAAAACTCGTGCAGATGTGATGTACAGATTGTATATTTTGTAGTTTTAATTCAGTTTTTGGGGTTCCGTACCTCATAAGGAAAATGAAACCCTTATAGGATCAGTTTGTTGTCCGTCTGTAAAGACCCTTTTTCTTAGGAACGCGTAGAGGTATCATGTTGAAATTTATATTAAATACACGTGTCTACGGTTTCTTTGATGTGTCAAACTTGTAAGTCAACGCAATCAAAAGATATAACCGTCGCAAAATGTCGCATATTTTTCAATTTCACAAGGGAATCAAAACCTATAGGGTACTTCCCGTTGACCTAGAATCATGAAATTTGGTAAGAGGCGAGGTCTTACAGCACATGTAAAGAGAATAGTCTGAAAACTGTAAATACATAGTTTAATAACAAAAAAAGCAAATTTTCTATTACAAAGTTATTATTTTTAATCTGCAACGTTGCCAACCGTACGATTTAAATCGTAGTATACAACCTTTTTGGAGTAGGTACGATGTATTCGAATTCGTTCGCAAAATATACGATCTTTCCAAATCTTTCAATTTTCCTAACAAAAGAGAAAAATAATAATGGATGTTAATTTTGTCGATTTAAAAAATCAAAAATCAATAACAACAGGCTAGAAACAAGCCATAAACCTCTTCTTTGTATTTTCTATGAACGCATCCAATAAATTTTGAAACCCTCTGTCCCACTCGCTATTCATTGTATTTACGTCAAAGCATCTAAAAGCTCAAGCATCTAGAAGCCTTCCATATTCTTGTTATCCTTAAGCTCCCTGTATTTTAACTAAAGATGAAATGTAAGTTAACGGGAACTTCATTTAACAAAATAATTTTATTCATAACTTCAAGGAAATATTAAAAAATCATATTTAAGAATTTCAATGCCTAGGCCCTAGGACGCTAATTGATTTATAGCCCAGAGGACCAAAATTGATAAGAAGCTAAGCTAAGAGGCCCTGCGTAAAAGACGAAGATGTTGATGGCTCTTCGGAAGTTGTTCTTCTTGCGTAGTAACTTTTGAGGTTTTACTTTTTCGTGCGCGGCAACGTTTTGTGCACTTCAAATCACAATAAAGCGCTGGAATTCTATTTTTTTTCTTGCTCGTCAAGTTTAGCAGCTGTAGAATTAGAGCATAGAATTAACACATTTTGAGCGGGTATCCTAAGATATGAAACTGTGCTGCGTACCGGGTGTAATTTTCGAGGCCTTTTTTATCAAAAGTTGGGTATTTGAACAATTGCACTCTAAGAAAGGACTTCTGATTGCACCCTGAGATACTTTTTTCAAAAAAAAACCTGAAAGGGATGAAGTAGGGGATGTATGAGGAAACGATCATTTTTCAAGTTAGGGAGATGAAAATTAATATTTAGGCTTTTGGTAAGAAATTAAAAAAAAATACGTATTTCATCGTTTTTTTGCAATATCATCCCTGAAGGGGGTAAAATAGGGGATGATTTAGGTTCTTTGTAAGCTACAATACAAATTTTTGAAAAGCAAAGTTTGTGAAGATAAAACTGGCTATATTTTCAAAATTTTGAAGACAAATTTTAGGAGGTTGAGTCAGGATTGCTGATCCTGATGGTGGATGCTCCAGATGGTGGATGCGCAGGTGTACGTAAATTTATAAACAAATAAAATGTTTTGTCGTTTTTAAACTTATGTAATAAAACCAGTCACTAATATTTTTCTAAAGTGTGGAAGAATTTAAAAAACAATATCCCTTGTGAAGAGGCACTTCGCAAAATTGGCACATATGACATGTCAAACTTTTCTTATGCGCGGCACAAACGCGGCACTGTCTTTGGGGTTTAAGTTTTATGCCGCCTGTAATTAGTTTAACTAATTTATACTTTCTGGTATCCTTTGACAACCTTCCTGGAGGGTCATCCCTTCTGGGTGTAGCTGATGTACCAGGAACAGGATGCTCTTCATTCACATTTTCCGTAGTCGGTTCGCTTATCCACTCTTTTGTCACATTATGTAAAAATATTTTGTATTTTTTTATTACAATTGGGATTTGTATACACTCTAAAAGCATTAAATAGTGCACAGTTGACAATAAACATCACAGCTCTCTTTGTCCATTTCTTCGTACGACATACTATCGAATAATATGATAAATATTGATCGGCGCGATCTACATCTTTCATAAATGTATTGTAATCCACTACGCATATTGGTTTCCAGATTTTTTCTTTTGCCGCTCAATCAATATTATGGCTTTCTACAATATCAGCTGAATGTATAGTCTAAATCATACGCACAGGCCTTTTTGATTGCCAACATTGTAACAAAATGTTTTGTCGCCGACGAAACATAGATTCCCCCCTATTCAATTTCGCGTTTTTTAAACAGAGAGGGCCTCTGTTTATGCGAATAGTGCCACAACTCCAGAAATCTATATTGTAGAAATATTTCACAAGTGTCCGCACTATTGTAATAATTGTCCATATATATGTGATGCCATAAGTTTACATATGGCTGAAGAAGATTAAAAATTGTGTGTTGCAGTCGATTTCCTTCACCACAGTATATTCAGAAATTACATATGTAGCCGGTTTTCGCTTCACAAACCATTCTTATGAGAATACCATATTTCGTTATTTTTGAAGCATTGTAGACTTTGAATGCTAGACGACCTCTCCATGGCATGATGCTTTCATCTAAGGACAATTCTCTCTGTGGTTTATAAACTTCTTGAAATTTGGGTAATATGTATGAAATAATGGGGCGGATTTTTTTAAGGCGATCTCTATCATCTTTGTCATCGTTATTGGAAAAATGCCATGAATACCATATTTGCCTAAATCGATCCCTGCTCATTATTTGAGGAAAAATTTTCAATTGTTTCATTTGTCGACCAGTATTCATCCATCGTATCCTTACGAACTCTTCCCATTAGTAGAAGCGATCCCAGCATTTTTTTAGTTCTATCACAGATGCATCTTTCCACTTACGGACTTAGCACGATCTCTAAATAAATGTTCATTCTGTGCATAGTAGCGGTTTGTTTCGGTCGCCATATATTCAAATAAATCGTCTCCAATAAATAACTGAACCACATCAATTACATTTTCTGAATTATTTGGCATCACGAAAACCCCACTTTGTCCTAAGAAATCTTCGATAATTGGCACATTATCACTTTCCGACCAGTCCAATACTTCACCATCACTTTCTTCGTCGCTAGAAGGTATTGGCAAGGCTTTGTTTCTTCTTGGTCGAATCAATTCTTCCTCGTCACTTTCGCTATCAAATTCGGGAATCTCTGCATCGCTTGAAATTTGCGACAAATCATCTGCATAGACATCACTATCGTAATCCATTGCAAATAAAATTATTCAATTTGTATATATATATATATATATATATATATATATATATATATATATATATATATATATATATATGTGGTTTTTTAAAACTTTTAATGAAATATTGTTGCATTGAAATAGTGGTACTACAAACTGATTTATTTTGACGAGATAGGCCGTTTATATACAGATAAATGTAGGGGAGGGTGAGAATAACAAATTGGTTTAAGACCCAAAATATGACAAACAATAAACCTTAAATACTGTGTAAGTTGTAAAATGAAATAATTTAACAAATGTTTATGGAACACAAAGAATGAGTGGTAACATTTTATTGCAGGGCGATATCCGGATTAAATATGCTAAATAATCAATAATCTCGAAAATAAATACTAAATTAATTACTCCTTTAAGGCCATATGCCCTTTTTAAGCAGGTAATAATATCTTGTCCCGCTTTTAACGCACGTACTTTTAAACGGGTACTATTACCCGGCCCGCTGATAGACAGCAGTCGGCGAGACGGGTACTAATACCCGCACCCGCCTTTAATCCGATTCGACAAAAATATCCGAATTGTACAGTAAAATCCCAGTCGTTTGAAATCCAGCTTTTATGTTTCGTGGAGAAAGTGCGGAGTGGAAGTGTGGAGTGGATCGTAGTATGCCCGGAATATGTAGAATTTCAATGACTATGTAAGCATTGTTCCGTTGAGATCCATTCCATTGCGATTTATAGTTGTACTATTCTATAGTATAGTCATATAGACACAACTATTTGCGGCCTGCGGTATAATTTTCATCCACAATGTGACCTGACCCCAAAAAGATTTGCCCACCCCTGGTCTAGCCTGTCTAATCTGTCTAGTATTGTCTTCTCTGTCTAGTCTTGTCTGTCTAGTCTTATTTGTCTTGTCTGTAACATTAAGTATAAAAATAAGTAAATTTGAAATTATATAATTTGAAAATTCAATAATTCAATTTTATTTTATTTACAGCTATGTTTTTTTTTCATTTTGTGTTAAATTATTATTTTTGTTTTTGCTTGAAATACAAATTGAAAATGTAATTATGTTGGGCAAAATCAATAAATTCATATATATCATATATATTTTTTATACAATCTTCAATTTGAAAGTTTCATCGAACATTTTTATCTTCGTTTCCATACATAAACAATAGTGAAAGTGGAAAGTAAAAAGCAGCAGAAGTTGAAAATTCACGTTGATTTTTGCAGAAAATCGTTTTAATTAAGAAATTTTAGAACAAATTTATGAAAAAATATGGTAAATTTGAAAATAAAAATAATTGTGGGACAATAATGGAGAAGACTGGGCAGAAGGACCTTGTGGTCCATAGCCCTTTGTATAATGGATACAGTATACAATAAATATATTCTCTCTCTAATGGAGAAGGGCAGAAGGATCTTGTGGTCGATAGCCCTTTGTATAAAATATACAGTAAATAATGAAAAAAATATAGCAAATTTGAAAATAAATATAATTGTGGAAAAGTAAGGGAGAAGGGCATAAGGACCGTGTGGTCGATAGCCCTTTGTATAAAGTATACAATAATCATATATATTTGGTTTTTGGTAATAGAGTAAAAAATTTTAACTAGGAAGGAAAAACCGAGGAAAGTTTTAATAAATTTTTGATAAAAAAAATAAGCTGAAGTTTAAGACATTTGCGTAATTTTTTTTTTTAAGAAAGAAAAAAAATTGTAAATTTGTTGAAATTGTTCCAATATTTTTTTTAATTCTCTTATTAATTAGAAAATTCATTTAATGTTTTTTTTTTTGTAAATATGTAGAAAAGAAATTGGAAATTTTTTGAAATTGTTCCAATATTTTTTTAAATTTTCTTTTTCATAAGAAACAATCATTGAATTAGTTTTGTATTAGTAATTAACTTTAATCTCTATCGGCTCGCGTACACCTAATCCGTAATCGGTCGAAGTTTGCTCGGGCGACGACGGCCGAACTCGGACGATTGAATCAAACACTTGTAAAAGAAAGAGAGGGCGTACACAAACACGGCCGTCATCGTCATCGGATGACGCCCGAAAACGGTCGATCAACCGTCTAGTACGAACTTATTGGGATTTCACTCTACAGTGCAAATTGAGTGTATTTATAGTTAAATTTTGTTGTTATCTACCTAAACGACTATGGATATTTAAAACGTAATTAGTGGTATTTATAAAAGACCAACCCTGTGGGATAAACATTCAAAAAATTAAAACAATACCGGCAACGTCCAATGTCGGCACATGTGGTTACACTGTTGCAGTGTAAGCACATCACGTCCGAGTTACTCGTCCGGATAGTTCTGTCCACCATCGGCCGACACAAATCGGTTTTGGTGTACCCGAGCCGTATGTAGTCTGAAAATTTAGTAAATTCTGATGACGATACTTATAAAAGAATTTTTGATTTCGAATTTCTACATTTGAACTGAAACAAAAAGAAAATAAATGAAATCCAAAAACTCGACAAATTTTAAATCAAAATTTGAATTTTTACATTTGAACTGAAACGAAAAGAAAATAAATGAAATCCAATAACTCGAAAAATTTAAAACCCAAAACTCGAAAAAATTCATCCAATAAATAATTTACATAAAAAAAAAATTAAATTATTAATGACGAAACGTAGCTTAAATATATAAATATATTCAACCTATTCGTAGCTCTATAAAATTAAGTCTATGACAAATCCCATGTTGAAGCAACCACTTCCCTGGCTAATACCACGCGGGATATTGAATTATACAACAGATAATTCCATGTTATTACTAGTACCAGTTCATTTTCAAGTTATTAACAAGCATTAGATACATGTTTTTAAGATCATTTCCTTGTATTTAAATTAAGTGAATAACCATCTGCATCAATCGAATTGAAACATCAATCAAATCTCAAGAAACATCAATCAAACGTCAATCAAACGTCAATAAACGTCAAGAAACATCAATGAAACGTCAAGAAATCGCATTTTTTCTTGTAGCAATTGTTAAACGCGTTTCTAGATTTGGCTCTCGTCAAATTGTGCAACGCGTTTCTAGATTTGTCTCTCGTCAAACTGTGCAGCTTTGCTTTCCAAGTTCATGTAAGTGTATTTTGCATGTTATTACTAGTACCAGTACAATATTTTTATCATTTGCATTTATCATATGTTTTTTTTATCATTTATATTTATCATTTGCATGTTATTAACAAGCACCAGATAAATAACATTGGTTTTTAAGATCATTTCTTTCTATTTAAATTGAGTGAATAGCCATCTGCAGACGCGTTTCGAGATTCCGATTTTAAAATCAAATCAATCGATTGATCAATAAAATCAAATCAAAATTAAATCTCGAAACGCGTCTGCGGATGGCTATTCACTTAATTTAAAAAGAATGAAATGATCTTAAAAAACATGTAATTTATCTAGTGCTTGTTAATAACATGCAAATGTACTGGAACTAGTAATACCATGCAAATGTACTGGTACTAGTAATAACATGCAAATTTACTGGTACTAGTAATAACATGCAAATGTACTGGTACTAGTAATAACATGCAAATGTACTGGTACTAGTAATAACATGCAAATGTACTGGTACTAGTAATACCATGAAAATGTACTGGTACTAGCGATAACAAACAAATGTAACTGGTACTAGTAAGAATATGCAAATGTAATGGTACTAGTAATAACATGCAAATGTACTGGTACTAGTAATAACATGCAAATGTACTGGTTCTAGTAATACCATGTAAATGTACTGGTACTAGTAATAACATGCAATGTACTGGTACTAGTAATAACATGCAAATGTACTGGTACTAGTAATAACATGCAAATGTAGTGGTACTAGTAATAACATGCAAATGTTCTGGTACTAGTAATAACATGCAAATATACTGGTACTAGTAATAGCATGCAAATGTACTGGTACTAGTAATAACATGCAAATGTCTGTTGTATAATTCAATATCCCGCGTGGTATTAGCCAGGGAAGTAGTTGTGTCAACGTAAGATTTCTCACGGTCTCAATAAGACTTAATATTATAAAGCTAGCAACAGGTTCAATATTCTTATTCATTCAAGTTACGTTTCGTCTTTAATAGGTTAATAACATTTATAATTGGTTTCACCAATATTTAAAAAAAAAATCTTTTATCACTCCCATATTTAATTATAAAATAAATAGAAAGTGTGTAGCATATATATTATGTATAAAAAAATATATTATTACAATTATTTTTCCTTCCATTTTTTTTTCAAAAAATTTACAAACAAAAAGAAAGAAAACGAAAATTAAACCTTAAATATTTCAACAAAAAAAATCACAAAGAAAATTCCCGAAATCGTAATAATAAACAGGAAAAAAATCGCAAATCAGAATATTTAGAATAAAGGCCGATTCTCATATACGCGACATCACGCGACATCGCATAATCAAATAATGATTACATTGTTTTAAATGGGCACGTCGCGTAGCCAAAGTGAGAACGTACCCATTTAACCCCTTGACATACGAATAAAATGGGCGTTTACGTATGAGACGTGTCCATATACATGTGATCTTATCACATATCCATGACGTCTTAGAGACGTCATTATATGTCAAGGGGTTAAAACAATGTAATCATTATTTGACAGGCGATGTCGCACGACATCGCGTAGCTGAGTGTCGCGCACATGGGAATCGACCTTAAATCGTCGAAGGGCGAGGGAGAAAAATCAAAGAGAAAAAAAATCCACAGAAAAATAAAATTACGCTGGAATAATTTCTCGTTTAATAATTAACAGTTCAATAAATATCTCTTAAAAAATAGAGATATATTTTATTTCATTATTTAGCTAAATCAGAAATTGTAAAAGGAGTAGGATCACTATTATTACATTACCGTCCTGATTGCACAACAAAAAACATATTTACACACCCAACAAAAAAAAAGAAAGAAAACATCAAAAAATGGAGAAAATTTAAACAAAAATACAGAGCGACCAAAGCAAAATTACAACTCTCTTTAAAAAAAAATTAATAATTTAATCAATACCCAACCAATAGTCAAATTAGTTTTCAAACGTCAAGAAACATCAAACGAATATCAAGAAATATCAATCAACCGGCAAGAAATGTCAATCAAATGTCAAAAGAACGTCATGAAATGACAAACATCAAGCAGTTTCAAGAAAACGTCAATCAAATGTCAAGAATTGTCAATTCAAACATCAAGAAATGTCAAGAAAACGTCAAGAAATGTCAATCAAATGTCAAGAAACCTCAAGAAATGTCAATGAAACATCAAGAAATGTCATTAAAACGTCAAGAAATGTCAATCAAACGTCAAGAATTGTCAATTCATGAAGAAGTGTCAAGAAAACGTCAAAAAATGTCAATTAAATGTCAAGAAACCTCAAGAAATGTCAATGAAACATCAAGAAATGTCATTAAAACGTCAGGAAATGTGAACCAAACGTCAAGAAACGTCAATCATACGTAAAGATGTCAATCAAACGTCAAGAAATGTCAATTCATCAAGAAATGTCAAGAAAACGTCAAAAATGTCAATCAAACGGCACAAAATGTTAATCAAACGTCAAAAAATATTAATCTAATGTCATCGAACATCAAGAAATGACAATAAAACGTCAAGAAATGTCAATAAAACGTCAAGAAATGTCAATCAAACGTCAAGAAATGTCAATGCAACGTCAAGAAATGTCAATCAAACTTCAAGAAATCGCATTGATCTTGTAGTTTATATACCTAACTTCACAGACTCATTGTATAGACTTCGGTTCAAACACAAAAATTACAAAAAAACGAGTTACACTCGTGCTCTCAAGTGGTTATACGATATTCGTACGAATCGAACTCGTGTATAAAAGGAACAAACAAAAATTAAATTGGTTTAATGTTTACTATATAGGATGAGGCTAGTTATAGATTTCGGCCCTTAATCTGACACTTTGTTTGACAATCTTCATCCTCTGGCCTATAACAACGTATGAGACTCGTGTTGCACATTTTTAACTAACATTTTTACAACCAGAGGATGAGGATCTAATCACAGAGTTTTAACACGATTCGAACTCGTGCATAAACGAAACAAACAAGATTTCGGCCCGTATATTATAAACACGACTGACACTCGTTGATGTGTTAACTAATAATTTGTGGTAATTAACAAGATGTTTAATTATGTTTAATTAAAAATGTGAAACACGAGTCTGACACGTTGCTATAGGCCAAAAGATGAAGACTTAATCACGAGTTTTAGCACGATTCGAACTCGTGTATAAACGGAAGAAACAAGATTTCAGCCCGTATATTATAAACACGAGTGACAATTTGTTAACTAAAAATGTGAGTTAATTAGTAAGATATTTAATTAACTTTAGTTAAAAATATAAAACGAGTCTGACACGTTGTTATAGGCCAAAGGATGAAGATTTAATCACGACTTTTAGCACGATTCGAACTCGTGTATAAAAGAAACAAACAAGATTCCGGCCCTTATATTATAATTACGAGTGACACTCGTCAATTTGTTAACTAACAATTTGTTGTAATTAATGAGATGTTTAATTACGTTTAGTTAAAATTTGAAACACGAGTCTGACACGTTTGTTATAGGCCAGAGGATGTAGATCTAATCACGAGTTTTAGCACGATCCGAACTCCTGTATAAATGGAACAAACAAGATTTCGCCCCGTATATTATAAACACGATTGACACTCGTCAATTTGTTAACTAACAATTTGTGTTAATTAGCAAGATGTTTAATTGCGTTTAGTTAAAAATGCGAAACACGAGTCTGACACGTCGTTGTAGGCCAGAGCATGAAGATTTAATCACTAGTTTTAGCACGATTCGAATTGGTGTAAAAACAGTACAAACAAGATTTCGGCCCGTACATTATAAACACGAGTGACACTCGTCAATTTGTTGACTAACAATTTGTGTTAATTAGCAAGATGTTTAATTATGTTTAGTTAAAAATATGAAACACGAGTCTGACACGTTGTTGTAGGCCAGAGGACGAAGATTAATCACGAGTTTTAGAACGAATCGAACTCGTGCATCAACGAAACAAACAAGATTTCGGCCTGTATATTATAAACAAGAGTGACACTCGTTAATTTGTTAACTAACAATTTGTGTTAATTAGCAAGATGTTTAGATAAAAATGTAAAACACGAGTCTGACACGTTGTTATAGGCCAGAGAATGAAGATTTAATCACGAGTTTTCGCACGATTCGAACTCGTGCTTAAACGAAACAAACAAGATATCGGCCCATATATTATAAACACGAGTGACACTCGTTAATTTGTTAACTAAGAAATTGTGTTAATTAGCAAGATGTTTAATTATGTTTAGTTAACAATGTAAAACACGAGTCTGACACGTCGTTATAGGCCAGAGAATGAAGATTTAATCACGAGTTTTAGCACGATTCGAACTCGAAACAAGATTTCGGCCCATATATTATAAACACGAGTGCCACTCGTTAATTTGTTAACTAACAATTTGTGTTAATTAGCAAGATGTTTAAATATGTTTAGTTAAAAATGTGAAACACTAGTCTGACACGTTGTTATAGGCCACAGGATGAAGATTTAATCACGAGTTTTAACACGAATCGAACTCGATATGTATATGTGTAATCGAACTGTATATTATAAACACGAGTGGCACTCATAAATTTGTCAACTAACAATTTGTGTTAATTATCAAGTTTAGTTAAAAATGCGGAACACTAGTCGCACACGTTTTAGGCAACAGGATGAAGATATAAGCTAATTAAAAAAATATGTTGCAAACTAGTTAGATTAAGTAGTTGATGGTTCAGTTTTAAGAGAATGTAATTAGTGAAGAAACTAATTAGACAGTAATTAAATAACGGGAACGTTGAGTAATTCTATTTTGCTGAATTGTTATTTCGCTTCGGTGTTCGTTGCAATGGGGAGGAGGAGAAACGGTTTGTGCAATCCGGACACGTTTAGAATAATAAAGCTGGAAGGTGTGCAAATATCGACGAGAGAGTAGAGAAAAATAAAAAACAAAATTGAAAAATAAAAGCACTCTTTTTTGGGGAAAAAAAACAAGATAAAGAGAAAAAGAATATGTTTTTTTTCTGTTGAGGAGGAAAAGGGGATTAAAAAAAAACACTAAAAAAAATAATAATAATAAATGAATCACCTTATGCAACGTACGTGTACACTTTTCGATCTTCGGGCGTGCGAGCCAAATATTCGCGTTCGATCAAACCCTCGATGCGTTTTTTAATGATAACCGGCGACGGTAAAAATCTACTTTTTAATTGTTCAGTAACTTCGGCCACTAGAATATTATGCGGCATGCGTTTCCTAGACTTCATGATGCGCACGATGGCCGCTTCGATCTCGTGCTTCCGGTCCTCGTCGACCTTGTTCCGGGTCTCTCTTCGCTCCGGTTCGCTCTCGCCCTTCGCCGCCACCGTCTGGATCTTCACCCTGTGCAGCTTCGACGTGAACGAATCGTTTATGAAGAAATCGTGCACGGGCTCAATGTCCTTCGTCTTGGGATTTTTGATCAGTATTCGTTGTGTCGCCTTGCCCATCGCTAGCGATTGCAGGGCTCGGATCAAATCTCTCTCCGGGATATCGGTTTCGTTCTGTATCTCTTCGTAGGTGAGTTTGTCATGGTTGTTGAACAGCATGAGCACGACCATTTGGTAGGTGGACACTTGGATTATGTGTTTACGGGGACCGCCGGAACGAGTCGAAACCACGCTCGTGGACGACGTGCACGCCCCATCCTTGTCGCTGTCGTCCTTCTTCACGCCGTAAAACACTGCGTTTAGATCGGCGTTCCCCAATTGCGGCTGCAACGTTAACTGTCTGCCACTGTGTTTTCCTAAATAAAACCTTTAAACAAAAAACAAAAATTAATACAAATTTTCACAATCTGTACAGCTTTTACAAATTAAATTCACCACTTTGCAAATTAAATTCACCCTTTTGCAAATCAAGTCTTCAATCTCACGTTACGTAATATACCTACTATTAAACAATTCGTGCATCAACATGCATCGTATTTTCAAAAAATGATGAAACGTCTCTTTATTTAAAAAAGAATTTTAATATCAAATTTCATATCTGTAACATTTTCCTTTTCTGAGATATAGACATCCTAGTGAAAAACTTGGGCTACGTTTTTCACCCTCTTACAAACGAAATTTCCAAAAATCCTTCAGTTGACCAAGTCAGTCACGACTCTTACATATATGTACATACATATATACGGGATTGCATTGCCTTCCGACTCAACGGGGTAGCTATACTAATTCCAAAAGAAATGCAAACAAGTATTCTAGATCAGTGGTGCGCAAATCCAAAGAAATTTATTTACCAATAAAATAGTGAAATTAAATTATATTATTTATAAAAAACTATAATTTTTACGAAAACAATTTCTATTTTAATACCTAATCAGAGCCATAGCAATGTTTACATTTATAAATAAAATTAACAAAATCTACTTATGTAATTTAGGAATTAATATTATTACGAGTAAATTCTGAATCACAAATTCAAATTTATGTAAAATCTACAATTATTATATAAACTATTTTACAACTGCGTTTGTAAACCTGATGTGATGCCAACATTTTTTTTTTCTAAGTGTCGTAGCAGGCATCACTTCTATAAAGGTCTCCGCACACCAATGGGTCAGTGCATTGCGGTTCGTTGTCATACGTGCGAGAGCGAAAATATATGTAATGCACACACCAATGCGTTAAATGGATTGCGTATTTACTAGATTTTCTTAATTTTTTATTTCATAAGGAAATATGTGTCTTTGTATTGTTATTGTTCCAATTGTATTTTATAATATATTTTCATCGTGAACATATAATTATTTTACTATTTTTTTAACACAGATGTGCTTAATAATGTATGGCCATAATTTTGTTTCAGCACAACAAACAACTAACACCGTAAAAAAAAACAAATTATTGAATAGGATGGTTACGTCATTTCCTACGTGGTAATCCATACTTACACTGAATTGATAAATTCACTGTTTTAGCCACACTTATAAAAATATTTTCGAGCGTCGACGGGTGAAGGTCATTTTCAAGAAGTGTGAACTTGAAAATGATCTTTTTAAGTCAAATTTATATAACTGTGACTAATAAGTTATATAATTGTTTTTAGTTGTACATATTTAGTGTGGTTAAAACATAGTGAATCTATCAATTCAGTATAAACAAATTATTGTATTTTGAAAAAATTAAATACCTTCATAATGGATAAGTGGCTAAAAATAAGTAGCCAACACAATGAAAATAAGACTATACAAGTGTGATTGATGGAGCAATATCTAATAAACTTTGAAACTCTATAAAACTTTGAATAAAAACAACAATGAATCCACTGGAACTGTTTCTACTTCAAAAAAATATCGAACGAAATGTGTTATCTAGTAAAAAATTGAGAAAATATCAAGAAGAGTTTATTAAATACGGATTTACATTTTGCGTTGTTAATGGGAAAGAACGTCCGTTTTGTGTTATTTGCTCGGATAAATTAGCAAATGAATATTTGAAACCTGCTAAATTAAAACGACATTTGGAAGGTAAACATAAAGAATTTGCAAATAAATCTGAAACCTTTTTTAAACGACGGGCTGAAAGTGTGAAAAATCAAACTGTATTTTTGAAAACATATACAATTCCTGAGAAGGGTTTACGGGCATCCTTAGAAGTTTCATAATAGCGAAAAATTTGAAACCACATACAATTGGAGAATCGCTTATTCTTCTTTCCGCAATTAAAATGACATCAATTATGCATGTAGAAAAATATGGTAAAAAACGATTTAAAAACAATACCATTATCAAGAGATTCCGTTTCTCGTCGAATTTCCGCCATATCACATAATATTGAATCAGTTCTGTTACATCTAATATAAAACTCTCCTGTTTGCTTTACAACTTGACGAAACTACTGACATTACCAAAATGTCGTTATTAATTGTTTATGTGAGATACGTTTTTGAAGAAGACATATCGGATTTTTTTTTTAAACTTAACGATTTAAATTTGAGTTTACAGGTAGAGAGTACAAACATTTAATATTGAGCACTAAAATTGAAGCTTTTAGAACGAAACTGGTAGTTTGGCAAGGAGAATTAAAAAAACCAATACAGATATACATACATACATATATATATATATATATATATATATATATTAGGGTGGGCCAAAAAAAACTTTTAATTTTTTTTTTTTTAGCTACTACGGAAATATCTTCTATGATGACGAAAAAAAAATTCTGGTAAAGTTTCAGCCCTTAATATTAATATTTAGAGGTGGCTCATTGTGATTTTTGATTTCCCATTTAAATAACATAAGATTTTTTTTTGTTTTTGTTTCGATTTTTAATGCACTCGAACGAATAAATGTTTCGTGGAAATAAATACATATTCTTGTAGGAAATTTAATGATCTACAAAAAAAGTCTAAAATGATTTTTTGCTAAGTTGACTTGTTTAAAAGTTATTCGCGGTTAAAATCCAACCTCAAATAGTTGAGGATAACTTTTACAATTTCTTATACTCTATCACAAAATAATGACTCAAAAACATAAAATAGCTTAGTCAAAATCAAACTAAACTAAGTGCAAATAAAGAACTTATTAATTTTTCAGGGAATGATGCTCTCAGGTAAAGTACAGTTCCGAGTGTTTTTATTTTAATTAGGTATGAAAATATCGATTTTTCTTACGATTATCGATCTTTTGTAAAAATTTTATTGTTTTATCAAAAAAACTCGATAAGATTTACGAAAACTAAGCTATTTTATGTTTTTGAGTCAATATTTTGTGATAGAGTATAAGAAATTGTAAAAGTTATCCTCAACTATTTGAGGTTGGACTTTAACCTCGAATAACTTTTAAACGAGTCAACTTAGCAAAAAATCATTTCAGACTTTTTTTGTAGATCGTTAAATTTCCTACAAGAATATGTATTTATTTCCACGAGGCATTTATTCGTTCGAGTGCATTAAAAATCCACACAAAAACAAAATAACTTCTTATGTTATTTAAATGGGAAATCAAAAATCACAATGAGCCACCTCTTAATATTAATATTAAGGGCTGAAACTTTACTAGAATTTTTTTTTCGTCATCTTGGACGATATTTTCGTAGTAGCTAAAAAAAAAAATTAAAAGTTTTTTTTGGCCCACCCTAATATATATATATATATATATATATATATATATATATATATATATATATATATATATATATATATATATATATATATATATATATATATATATATATATATATATATACATATATATAGGTATAGATTTCTGGTTATTTAAAAACACCATTTCCCATCATTTGATAAAATTGGGAGAAAACTTAACGAAAACGTTCGAAAAATCTACAGATAATGAATTAGCTTGGATCCGTGATCCATTTTCGTTTTATTGATTTTATTAATTCCAATAACCCTTTAGATGAAAAAGGAAAGTTAATTGATGCTTCAATCGACGAAACACTGCGCATTCAATTTAAGTCTCAGATTTGTCAAAAATTTTGGTTTTCGATTGGAAAGGAATATGCCTATTTGAAACGAAAGGCAATCAATATTTTTATTCAGTTGGCATCTATCTACTTATGTCAATCCAGCTTTTCAAAATTAGTTGCCATTAAAACAAAATATCGAACTCGATTATATCCTAAGGATGACTTACGGCTTGCGATTTCCAAAAACCTAACTTGGAAGTAATCATGAGCTCGTTGCAATCGCCTACTTCACATTGAATTCTTATGATATAAGTTCTTTTTTAAGTTTATTTTTCTTTTTTAAAATATTTATACTCATATGCACGAACAAAACCATTGTTTCGTAAAATTATGTGTTGTACTCAAACCTCTATTAAGGCAGAAACATATATGGTGTTTTTAAAAGAGTGTCAATGAGTCATCAAATTTTAATTTCTAAATACAAATTTACCGCTTCATACTAATATTAGACTTTACTAATATCTGCGCGTAGATGCGGATTCATAATTTGCAGTTTTATGGTGTCAAAACTTTTATAGCATTTTTATGATGGTGTCCAAGATTGCTGCGCTATTTTAAAAAGGCTTTATCTTATTCAATGAAATCAGAAAAACTCCTTTAAAAACACCCTGTAAACGCAAATCCCAGAAAAAAATATCACTTAACCTACGTTAACGTTAACGATTAAAAACGTCTACTGTCGATCCAGGGGTCGCGACAAAATTTTACACAAAAAGGAGGGTCGCCAATGAAAAAAGTTTGCGCACCACTGTTCTAGATTACATTCCCATCAGTTCCAGAATAATGACCATTAGGATTAATGCGAAACCGTGTATCTTAAACATTATTCAAGTCTATGCTCCCACAACAGTGAAAAATGAAGGCGTAATAATAGAGTTGTACGAACAACTTGAGAGAACTCTGCAGGACATACCGACCAGGGAAATGACAATCATCCAAGGCGACTACAACGCAAAAATCGGACAAACCGAAGAAGAAGAACATCTAAAACATATGATTGGGCGACATGGACTAGGAAACTCGTGCCTGTTTCCTTTGCGGTACAAAAACTTGCCGAATTATGTATCGAAAACAACTTGACCATTACCAACGGCAGGTTTATGCTGCACTAAAGGAGCCCGATATACGTGGATTTCTCCAGGCCGGCGCTACAGAAATAGACTATATTCTTGAAACCCAAAATGGAGATCCAGCGTCAATAATGTTAAAACTCTACGAGGACTCGACTGAGGTAGCGACCGTAAACTACTTAAGGCCCTAATCAGAATGCACATCAAAACCAAGAATGCGGAGAAGAAAATCCAGCGCTTACAGTCTGACTACATGGACCAATGTAGGCAAAAAATAGAAGACGACTTAAAAGCGCTCCCAGACAACACAAGTCAGATGCAAATTGAAGAACTATGGTATGAAATAAAAACAACCATTCTGAAAACCAAAGAGCAAGTCCTACGCGAGAGTGCTAGAGCGGATAAAAACAAGCAATGGATGACTAACGAAACCTGAAATGTAGTGAAGATAAGAAAAACCATCACATAGGCAGGTGTAATAACCAAAGAACAGAAGACATAATATCGAATTTTAAGCCGCGGAATACAAAGGCCATGTCGACGAGGCAAAAACGAACACTTCCGGGAAACATGCAAAGAGATTGAAAGATTGTCAAACACGAACGAAACATGCGATCTATTACAGAGAATCAAAGAAATCGCCAGAGAGTTCAAATCAAGAACGTGGAAAATAGAAAACAAGGATGGGAAAGTCATAACCAACATCGACGGCGTAGTAGAGGTATGGCGACAGTACTATGAAGACCTCTACGCGGATGAAGGTCATCGTCAGGGAACAGTTCGTCTCCCACCCATCACACAAGTAGAACATGAACCTGACATCTTAAAGTTGAAGTTTAGCAAGCCATCAACATGCTCAAGAAAAATAAAAGTACAGGGGAAGATGATATCAGTGGAGAAATGTTAAAACAGCTGTCCCCAAAAGGTATATTTTGGAGTACCTCTGTGGTACAACAAGGGAGTGGAGTGCTGCAACAAGGTATGGCACTCAGGGCAAATGGCCAACTGACTGGAATACATCTTCATTCCACTGCACAAAAAAGGATCAAGCCAGAAATGCAGTAATTACAAAACTATCACATTAATCTCCAACCCAAGCAAGGTCATGCTCAGAATTCTGCTACAGCAACGAACGTTTCTTAGGCCGAACAAAGCTTCTTAGACCAACAAATTCCACAGGAACAAGCTGGATTCGTGGCTGGTTAAGGCACTCGAGAGCAGATCATGAATGTACGGCAAATTATTGAAAAAGCCAGAGAATTTGCAAAGCACACATATCCAAAGCAAAGCGTTTGACTATGTAAACTGGCACCAATTATGCAATGCCCTCTTAGACATGGGAATCCCCCCACACGTCAATCGTGGAACGGGTGACAATCCCGAAAAACTAGTCATCCAAGAGAAAATTGAAGGTACGCGACCATGGGAACGCTCTCCAAAACACAGGATCGACCAGGTGACATCACTACAAGAAAACATAAGGACGGCGGCAGATAGGGGTAAATGAAGGAAGATCGCTAACTCCGCTATGATATAATAAAACGCCAGCATGGGATCACGACACTTCAGCCATGAAATAAACGACTAGAGAGAGATAGAGATATATAAGCTCTCGCGCTGCGCTCTAATTGGGTTGTTGAATAAAAAAAAATTATCGATTTTTTTTTTATATATTTTGAAACCTTATTATAAATAATTTGGATGTTCCAAGCGAAAAACTTGAAAAAAAAAATTTTAAATTAATTATAAACAATTCAAAAGTGATTTTTTTTTTAAATAATGACGTCACTCCAAACGCGCCATGATTGCTGTGAAGTATTTATCATACATTAGATACGATAGTACAGTGTTGGCGTTTCTTTTAAGATTTGACATTTCTAATAAATTTATTAATATGGTAACGATAATAACAAATTATCGTAAATGTACGATAATTATGGTATACTTCGCAACGCTGAATGTATGATAAAGACGTCACAGCCTCGGCTTAGTTCGGCATGTCGTCGGTACCGAATTCAATTTTTTTTTCAATTTGTTATAACTTTTTAATAACGAAAAAAAAATTGTTTTGTTATTAAACTTATATAATCTTTCGATTTATGACAAAAAAAAAATTTGATTCAAAAACCCAATTTGTTCTCTGTTTACTGGTGTCGCGATCAATGGAACTTGTCTGATGTACTACTAATTATATTTTATTTTTTTTATTAGTCAATTTGTGAATTAATTCTTTTCTTATATATAAAAAATTAAAAAATCAATTAGTTCCTTAATTCTTGTGCGTGGTGGCTGGTCTTGTTATTCCGTGTAGAAGTGCCATTGGTCGCGACACCAGTGAACAGCGAGCCAATCAGAGCTCAGCGCGAAAGGTCTGCAAGCGTATACATTTTGCGGCAGCCGAACCTGCTTTTCCGAAATAACAGTAAGAAATAAACGGTTCCGCAGGGCGAGTTGGAAACATTGCCGTTGCAATCCTGCCGCTGCAATCCTCCCTTCAAAGCGTTTCAATAGCCATGGAGCAGTGGTCCAAGCAAGAAGTCTTCGCCGTAAAAGCATTTTATCAAAACGGTAGTTACGCCGTTTCCAGACTCATTTCCAGATTAATCGTAATCGGCCTTCGGTTAACTCAATAAAGTTAAGGGTACAAAATTTTGAAAACATCGGAAAATTGAAGGTACGCGAGAAAATTGAAGGTTTTTTGAAGACATCAGAAACAGAAGAGGTGGCAGTGCGAGATTAGTACGAACTCTCGAGAATGTTGAACGCATAAAAATCGCTATGAAGCCCTCACAGGTCAGCGCGTCGACATAGTGCTGTACTAAGATAGGACTGCTCGAAGGATATTGAGGTTAGATTTACACTATCACCCCTACAAAATTCAAGTGGTTCAGGCTATGACTAAAAACGATTTCGCTGCTCGACAGCGTTTTTGAGACCTTATCGCAAAGAATTGAAGAAAATCAAAGAATTGAAGAAAAAATAGGAGCTTGTCCACTTGCTCTGGATGAGCGACTGACGAGGCGCATTTCCATCTTCGCGGGTGTGAGAACAAACTGAATTTTAGGTACTGAAGTGATGAAAATCCTCAAGAACTTCAAAAACCTCTTCATTGGGCCAACGTTTGGTGCGCAATGTCTTCAACGGGAATTATAGGCCCATTTTTTAATAAAAGGGAGCAAGCTGTTACCATGAATGCGAAGCGCTACTCGGAAATGTTACGAACATTCTTCATTCCTCGCGTTTGTCAACATGGACTGAATGATAGCACAAAATTTCAACAAAATGGAGCCAGAAGCCCCACGGCCCGTCCGAGCATGAATCTCCTGAATGAAGTTTTCCCAAATCGGGTGATATCCCGGAACGGAGGGATTCCTTGTCCTGTTAAAATGTTATGCTCGTTCTGGGCTAGGGCACGTTCGGGTTACTCGGGTTCAAATTTATGTAGAAAATGTTATGCTCGTTCTGTACTCGGGCACGTTCGGTTCGCTCGGGTTCAAATTTATGAAGAAAATGTTATGGCTGCCCGAAACAAGATCAGAAACGAGACTCTCGTGTGAAGCCCTACCGTTCACCCGATCTCACCTCATGCGATTTTTTCTTGTGAGGTTACCTAAAGAGCAGTTTTCTAAGAACGGTCTCGTACTCTTGAAGAACTGAAGGCGAGAATCCATCAGGAAATCGAAAGAATCCCTCCTCAGATGCTCCGTGATGTAATGACCAATTTTTTTATGACTGATCTATTTTAACAGTCATCGAATTCAGTGGGGCATCAAAAGATTGTTTTGAATGGGCCTACTTTGGACCACGCTTGTTAAACTGTTGGGCTTTGATCTTTGCCCAGTATGAGACCACTGAGTATGTATTATGAACAAGCAGTGTCTTCTAGGCTGCGATCCAATCCATGTAGCTAAAGTATTTGGGAAAACCTTTGTCCAAGCAGCTACCATGACAACGGCTGTAACGGTTTTATAAAATGTGGCATTTTGCCGTAAAATCAATCTGTCTTTACGGAAAGTGACTTTGTTGCATCACTAAACACTGATATTCCTGAACCAACAGAACCAAATCTTGCAACGAACAGCTAGATACCAAGAGACTGCCCAAAGAGAATGTTCAACCTGCTACTCGAAATGTTAAAATATCATCTCTCACGGTAACACTCAATCGGCAACAATAAATGCGAAAAACAGCCTTTTCTAAATGAGCTACCGCCTGCACGAACTATGGAATCAAGCGGACAGATATCATCTGCTTACGATAACCCTCAACCTGGCTGCTCATTTTGGTCGGATCTTTCAATAAGCATTTCAAACAATTCTGTGCCAACTACAGCATCGAAAGATACAACAAATTTCACGTTAGTGGAAAAGATTATTTCCGATACCTTCCGATCGGCAAAAACAACGCGAGCAACCAAGCGTCGAGGAAAAACAGCAATTTTAACATCTTCTCCCTACAAAAATGAGTTAGAAGAGGCCACGGAAACAAAACAGGAGAAAACTACTAAAAGCAATAAAACAAAAGCGAAGAAAATAACCAGAAAGAAACAACCGGTACACAAAAAATTAAAAAAAGAAACCGTCATGGCAAAAAGAAGTAAACAAGGTAAATGGAAGAATAACGAGTCTTCATCTGATGATAGTGAAAATTGCAATGTTTCATGCCTCTATTGCAATGGCCGGCATTAACTAATTAATATAATTCTTAAATTGTAAAAATAATGTGTTTTATTTACCCTCAAAGCTTAATGTCCCCATTATGCCTAGGGAATGCAATCCAGAAAATCGGATCCGGCAATCCGGCGGATCCGGCATCACTAAACGTTTACCTATGCGTATGCTAATTTTTGGTAAAATAATAATGTATGTGGGCATGGCGTCACATGGTTTTTTGAAAACCAAAATTGATATTGTGATAAATAATGTATACTTTTTTTCCAAAAAAAAATGCCTCTAAAACAGGCTCACAAACGTTATAGGCGCACAAAAAGTAGGTTACATTTTAGGATACCCTTATACCTACACTGGAAAATATGGTATTTATTGTCAGTTGATTAAAGTAAATAGTTATAAACTCATAATAATTATGCCATTCATAGACATATTCAACATGATGTTTGTCGTAAATATAGCATACATTGATTTCAACACCTAGACCCGACCATATAAACTCATGTAAATTGAGATACGAATTTCAAAGAAGGTACCCATTGAAAAAAAAATCATATTTTTTACTTTTGTGACTAAACCGAATGATTTAACTAAATTTGCAAAGAATACTTTTTCGTAGACACCGATGTATGGAGAAGGCAGTATTGACAAGAAGCTATACAGATTATATTACAGTGGAAACCCGGATAAGCAAAGAGAAAAGGGGGTAGGTTTTATAATAACGTGAGAAGCAAGGAAGGCTGTACTACGATTTACAGCGGTCAGCGACCGAATATGCATGATAGGCATGAAAGGAAAATTCCACAACCTTAGTGTAATATGTGCTTACGCACCAACTGAAGAGGGAGAGGATGATTAAAAGGAACACTTCTACATCAAATTACAGAAAACCTGCGTAGAAGTGTCGGAACATGATGCATTAATAGTGTTAGGCGACTTTAATGCGAAGGTAGGAATAGAGGACGCGTACAGAAGTGTAGCGGGAACGCACTCACTACTCGACCAAACAAGTGAGAACGGGAAAAGACTGTGCCACATGGCAGCGGGTTGCAACATGAAAATGAGTAGCACATGCTTCCCGCACAAAAGAATGCACAAAGGCACGTGGGTGATGCCAGGAGTCAACTAAATTGACTATGTACTTATCAATAAACGAAGGGCAACAATGATCACAGACGTAAAAACTATGAGAGGCGCTAACTGCGATTCTGATCACTATCTCGTACGTGTCTCGGTGAGGCAAAGAATTACAGCTATTGTGGGGGGTAAGAAACATGTAAAAAAATGGAATACGCAGGCCCTAATAGCGAAGGACAAACAAAAACAATATCAAGACCTAATTGAGCGTTCCCTAGAAAGAACGGAAACCGGTGAAAACGTGGACAAGGAATGGAACGCCATAAAATGTGTCATCATTGACGTAGCGGAAAAGACAGTCGGGAAGGAAGTAAAGGACAGAAACACTTGGTTCGATGATGAGTGCAGAAGACCTCTGAGGGAAAGAAACGAAGCCAGAAAAAAGATGCTGCAAACAATGACAAGAGCAAATAGAGCAAAATACGAGGAATTAAGAAGAGCGCCAAAAAGAGTGAGTAAACAGAAGAGGAAAAATGCGCTAAACAAACAAGTAGAGGACTTAGATGAATACAACAATGACAACCAGAGCAGAAAGTTCTATAAACAAATAGCAATGCAAACCAGAGACTTCCAATCGAGAACCAACACCTTTCTCGGTAAGGAAGGAAGATTACTAAGTGCAGAAAAGGAAATGCTTGAAAGGTGGCGTCAGTACTATAGCGAGCTGTTAACTTGTAAGAACGAAGAACATGAAAACAATGGGGAAGACGCAAAATACTATCACGCAGCGCAACCAGAAATCCCGGAACCCACCTATCAAGAAGTAAGAGAGGTAATAGTAAAGCTGAAAAATTATAAAGCATCAGGAAGTGATACCATAACAGCATAACTCTTAAAAAGCGATGGAGAGTACTTGTGGACACGAATCCACGGAATAATTGTCATGGTATGGAATACGGAAACCATGCCTAAGGAATGGAAAAAAGGCTCATATGCCCAATCCATAAAAAGGGAAATAAGAAGGACTGCGCTAACTACCGAGGGATCACTCTTTTAAATATAGCCTACAAGGTGCTGTCAGCAGTAATATGCAAAAGACTTGCAATATATTCAGAAGAAATATTAGGCGATTACTAGTGTGGATTCCGAAGCAACAGGTCGACCATAGATCAAATTCACACGCAGACAAATAATGGAAAAATGTTATGAGCGTAACATAACATTGTATAGCATATATATTGACTACAAACAGGCGTTTGATAGTGTCTCCCGAAAAGAGCTACTGAGACAATTACTGGTACTAGGAGTACCCATGAAACTGGGCAGACTTGTAGGACTAACTAACTGAGTAAAGTGCGCAAGTCCAAATAGACTCCAAGCTCACGGGCGACTTTGTAATAGGAACGGGAGTAGGACAGGGCGATGCCTTATCTGCAATGTTGTTCAACCTACTGGAGGCAGTAATCAGAGAGGTGAACGTAACAGGCACCCTAAAAACTAGAGCAGCGCAAGTGGGAGCATACGCTGACGATATATACATTGCATCAAGAGGTAGGGAGCACCTAAAAGAAATAACAGCGAGACTTGAACACAAATCTGAACCATGCAGACTGATAATAAACGAAAATAAAATAAAGTACATGAGATGTGGTAGGGAGCAAGTGACAGATGTAATACCAATTCAAGTAAATGGTAGAATACGAGAAAGTGACCGAGTTTACCTACCTAGGGGCTAAGTTAACGAGCCAAAATAAGACGAGTGAGGAAATCGCTCACATAATTATGTTAGGGAGGAAAGCATACTTTGCCAACAGGAAACTGCTAGGATCCAAACTACTGAGCAGAAAAGCTAAACTGAAAGTGTACAAAACATTAATCCGTCCAATAATCTCTTATGCGGGGAAACATGGGCACTATGCAAAAGTGGTGAGGAAGCTTTAAGAGTATGCGAAAGAAATATCATAAGAAAAATATATGGAGGGATACAGGAAGAGGAAGGATGGAGAATAAGAACCAACGCAGAAATAGATGGAATACTCGAGGGAAGAGACATTGTGAGGCATGTGAAGGCGCAAAGGCTAAGGTGGTTCGGGCACATCATGCGAATGAAGGACGACCGAACCCCAAAAGCTCTAACGCTATGGTTACCTGTCGAAAAGAGATCGAGAGGCAGGCCACGAATACGATGGAGAGATGACGTTATTAAAGACTTGAAAGTACTCGAGGTATGGCAATGGTCCCACACAGTACAGGACAGAAGGATATGGAGGGACGGTGTAAAGCAGGCAAAGGCTCATAGAGGGCTGTAGCGCCAAGGAAGAAGAAGACACCGACGTCTTACATATGGAGATCCAGGTTACAATTTTGTATATTGAAGCCTTAACGAGATATTTGCAAAAAACTTTTGAAGCAAAAATAATTCCCACATTTTTAAATCCCACATTTTCTCGCTATTTTCTAATATTTTCAAATTTTTCCTTCGGTTTTCGTCTGACTTCGTGATTCGTTGAACTCGGGTTTGGGTTTGACGGTTTTTCAGATCCGGTTTTAAAAAACCGGTTTTTAAAATAAATTTGTGACATTTGAAAACCGGCTTTTAAATTAAGAAATCCGATTTTAGAGAATTTTTCAAATTTTTCAAATTACGTAAGAATTAATTTTTACATAACTTATTTGATTTACTATTCATTCTATGCAACGGGCAGCACATATATTTATACGTGTTGCAAGTTGCGCTGCCCAGTGCTTGTGCACTACGCACGTGGAAAACACTTGCCTAATCGACTTATTTTATGTTAGTATATATGAGGCGTTGCGAATACAAAGGGCGAACTCAACATTGGGTCATTTTTTTTCACGGATGAGATCAGAACCTTATAGGTTTCATGTTGAGTTCGTTATAAGTTCATCAAAATCGACATCAGCCTTTGCTGAGTTCGCCCTTCGAATCGCAACGCCTCATATGTACAATGTGCTGTTTTATCATTGAATAATATTGGTTCTTCTTATACGTAAAAAGAAGCTCGATATCCTAGACTTTTGGAACTTCATAAAGTTTTTTGACCTATTCCTATAGCAGCTGAAGGATTAGGGCGCCGAGATGCCATTTTATTAACAAGTGAAGGTGAACGAGTATTGTCAATTTCAGGCAATATTGAGTCTAAAATAAGACAAGACACCGTACAGTGGATATTTTAAGTTTTTTAAAATCCTATTTCCTTGTGAGAAATGAAAGTTCTTGAAATAAAGATAAATTCTATTTGAAAGTTTTGATTGAATTTTCGTTATTTTGTATAAGTAACGTGTAATCCTAAAATTTTTATTTTTATTTTGTCTTTGATATTGATACGGTTTTTTGTAATTTTATATAAATTGAATTAAATATTTTTCCTTATTCTATTTTTTGACAAAAATTCGAAAACCGGCTAAAACGGGTTTTTTGGAAATCTGAAATTCGAAAACCGGTTTTTCAAAAAGTCTTTTTTTTTATAAACCCTAGTTGAACTAGTCGGGTCTAGGTGTTGAAAGTAATGTATGTTCATAAATATAAGAATAAGAATAATATAATAATAAAAATAATAAGACAAATACCTAATTGTGATCTGAGTAGATTAAGTAAAGTTTATTATGTTAGATTTAATAAAGTTAAATACTAAAACTCTATCTGTGAAATTTAATTAGTTACCTACACAGAACTAGATTTTTAATTGTTTGTTTAATTATAAAGGCGGATTCTCATGATATAAATCAATAAATCAGTTGGATAGTCAACTGGGAGAATACCAGGGGGGCTTCAGGAAGACCCGATCATGTGTTGAACAGATCCTCAATTTTAAAACTGTACTTGCATACTCCAAGATGAGAAACCGCAAGGTGGTCGTCACCTTTGTTGATTTTAGGAAGGCCGACGATTCCATTGATAGAGAAACGCTTAACAAAGTACTCCAGGAACAAGCACTAGTCATCCTAGAAACTTTGACCAACACCCATTCCAAGGTTTAATTTAGAGACGAGATTTCAGAAAGCTTCGAAATAAAAACTAAAGTGAGACAAGGAGATGGACTTTCCCCATTTCCCTTCAACTGTGTCCATGAAAAGGTTATGAGAGAATGGCGCAAGGAACTGAACAATTTGGGTGCTCAGAATGGTATCTACCTGGGACGTAAGAACAATGAAGTGGTTGTAGATTGCCTGGCCTTTGCAGATGACATAGCACTGTTTGCTGATTCTCTTGAGATGGCAACAATGCAGGTAAACTGCCTCAGAAAACAGGCTGCCAAAGTGGGTCTTCAAGTGTCACTGGAGAAAACAGAATTCTTCACGAACATCAGAGAAGCATACAGAGAGATGTTACTAGAACAGGGAACCATCAAGAGGACTGAGAAATTTAAGTATCTCAGCGAATGGATTGAACCCAACTTATCAGAAAGAGCTTCATTATCCAAGAGAGTTAGCAAGTTATAACTAGCCTATCGGCTGACTAAGAACACTTACAATAAGAAATGCCTGTCACGCAACCTGAAACTTAAGCACTACACATCAGTCTTACGACCAGAAGTCCTGTATGTCATGGAGTGTCTTTCTTTGAACCGAAGGGGTCTAATAGAGAAATTGAAAATCAGAGAGAGGAGAATCCTCAGGAAGATCCTAGCCCGGTAAAGGAAAATGGGGAATTCCGAAGACGGCATAACTCTGAGCTCTACTACGAACATATTGAGATGCTCTCTGACTGTGTAAGGAAAAGAAGGGTAGCTTTCTATTGCCACGTTGCAAGATTGCCTCCAAACCGACTAACCAACCATCTGTTCACCTTCTGGCAAAACAAGAAGCTTCGTACCACTTGGTTGACAGAGACCAAGAAGGATATTAAAAAACTGGGAATATGAATAACAGATCTCAAAAACAGACAGTCTGTGAGACGCATTCTGAAGGAAGTCCGTGGATTTCAGGAAAAACCTCGAAGGAAAGGTACCCCCTGGACAGAAGAGAGAAAGTAGTTAAGATGCGACAATACTGGCCAAAGGTCAAAGCCCAACAGTTGAACAAGCGTGGTCCAAACAAAGTAGGCCTATTCGAAAGAAGAAGAAGAAAGGACGATTCTCTTATACGCGACACTCAGCTAAGCGACATCGCCAGTCAAATAATTATTACATTGTTATAAATGGGCACGTTCTCACTAGGGCTACGCGACATGCCTATTTAAAACAATGTAATAATTATTTGACAGGCGATGTCGCACGACGTCTCGTAGCTGAGCGTCGCGCATATGGGAATCGACCTTAAATGTGTAATCGACCTTAAATACACTCACTCCATTATCCTGGAAACAGTCCATTTTGGAAAGAAAAGGGTAAATTATCCTGATCGGATCAACCGGATTCCCATCGATCCGACCGGATCCGGCCGGATAGATGGAAATTCGGCCGCATTGAAAATGACACCGGATTGCCCTAATTATGCCCCGTCCTCCCCTAATATCAATATAAAATGGGAGAAACAAGTAGGGATTATTCTGGACCAAAAACTGACTCTCCACTCCAAAACATGTGGATTACATTGCGAAGAAAACCAAACAACTCTATCCCCTCATTAACAGCAAAAGTAAAACTTTACATGGAAAATAAGGTGAAACTATACAAAACAATAATACGACCAATGACGTACTCGCCGACCTGCTGGATGCAAGCTGGCAAACAAACAAAAATAATAATCATGCAAAACAAAATACACAGTCAAATCGCAGACTCACCGTGGTACATCATTAACGAACTAAATAAAGACCTTGAAATGTAAACAATCACAGACCACATAGGAAAAATTTGGACTACAGGACAATGTAACAATCCAAGAGACCGGAAATTACAAAACCGACGTCAAATGGAAATACCCAAAACTGTAACAAACTGTAACAAACCTGTTTTTTGCTTTGCAGACCCCGCAGAACAACTTACAGCCCGCCGAAATGAAACCAACACATCAACAACACACCAAACGAGACGACACAGAAAAAACAACAAAGGCAGCCAAAAACCGCTAAGAACCAAAGTAGGGCACGAGGACTCAAAAATCCACAACCAACAAACGACTTATAACCGAGAACTGCAGCAAAATGAGGCGACTCAACAAACTGCATGGAAACAAAGGACACCATGTAGTAACACGCGGATACAATCCCGAGATCCTAAGCAATTTGTATATTTGTTGTTATATATTTGATGATATTATATATTTGATGTATATATGTAATCCTACATATACAGAAATAGAAAAATAACAACTCGGCTATAATTAAATTGAGGTGAACTGTGTTATCGATTTGTAATTTTTGTTTGTTCCGCTTTTGCCCTAATTCGGCGCGTATGCAGATAAATTTTTCGTACTGACCTACGGAAGGATTCAAAAGCTGCCTGGGGGGTGGCTGGTATGTGGCACTTGGGCGTTGCGCTCTGCGTCGGCCAGAATCCCGTCGTCAGGACGCGCATAAACAGATCGACGCCGCCCAAATTCGTCTCGTTCTTCAGCACGTGCTCCTTGAACTCGTCCATTATCGTGTTCGACACGGTCATATCCTTGAACATTCCCTCCAATTTCGACGTGAACTGACACCCACACTCCGTCTAAACAGAAACACAGATTAAGACAACACCAGCATCATACCAATTTCTTGGGGGTACTTTTAATTTTGAGATCATGTTCTTCTCCCAGTCGTCGCTAACGGATTTGTTCAGCAACAACCGTTTGGCCAAGTGTTGCTTGTAATAACGCTCGAAGACGTCCTTCTCCTGCAAGAATCTGAACAAAACCATCGATTTATCCAGAACCAATTCAATTTCTTGTTCCGACATCTAAAATCATAATATAAATCAAACTGTGCCTAATAAATGAATGAATATTTTCTTACTCCTTTGACTCCTTTTTTGAGTTTATCGTCGATGAAGAGCGACAAGTACTCGGGACTCTTCGGATTCAGATTGAGAAAGTGCTCGAAATCCGAGGCGATCATCTGTTTGAAGATCTTGTCGTTCGAGAACGAGTTGAGGAGGAAGTGGTCGAAGCGGTCCTTGAGGTCGAGCAGCGACTGGACGAACGTGATGGCGTTTATGGAGGTCTGGTGCTCCTCCTCCTGCACGAGGGCCTTGCCCTGCTCGCGGAGGTAGTGCGACACGCAGTCGGCCATCGTCTTCAGGCCGTCGTTCACGCGGCCGAACAGTTTGTACATGCAGGCCAAGTGTTCGGTTTTTTGATTTTTCAGCATGTGCACCACACCAGAATTCTCCATCTACACACAATAACAAAAAAATAAATATATTTGGAACAGACTAACGAAATTAGGTGCTGATTTTGGATATATTTTATGTGCCAATTGCAAAGATTGCTTGCTATTAACTACTAACAGTTTATCGAAAAGATCAAATCTGATGGTTATTTTGGATTCTGAAAAATTGAAATTTAAGCCTAGGTCGCACTACGGCTAAACCGCCGCGGTCTTTAATCGCGTGATTTTGTGACTCAAGTAAGCCAATACAAGCGGCCTCACTTGCGGTTTTTCCCGCGACTGATTTTTTCCATAACGTACTGTGTGTTTCTCGAGCGGATTCGCAGTAATAGCGGTTACCGCTCGCGGGAAAGACATAGTGCGGCCTCGGCTAAGGCCTAGGCCGCACTACGACTAAACCGCCGCAGTTTTTAATCGCGTGATTTTGTGAGTCAAGTAAGTTAATACAAGGGGCCACACTTGCGTTTTTTTTTCCGCGATTGATTTTAATAGCGTACTGTGTGCTCTCGAGCGGTTTCGCGATTACCGCTCGCGGGATAAAACCGTAGCGCGGCCTCGGGCCTAAGTGTTTGTTCAAACATTTTACCTCAACTATAGTTTTCATGTGTTTCATAATCAATTCTTCCTCAACGACTTCAACTATCCTAGATTCTGTGGACTCGTCTAAATAATGTTTGGCCCTCTCCGACTCCTCGTTTATCCGCGTCTCGACTTTTTTAATATATACGGACGCGCTGTTTTCCTGCAGGAACTTTTGACTCTCCACCTGGAAAAAACAAAGTCAAATGCCACCCAAATAACAATTTAAAGCAATTTTTACTTTGTAAAATTCTGCGGATTGTTGCAGGAAGGGCCGTTCAAAGTCCTCCTCGTAGATGGTCCTCTTGTTGATGCCGAGCACCATGAGCATTTGACAGGCGTTCTTTATGGAAATTCTGTCCACCTTTTCGCCCCTTCTCTCCCTCATTACCATATTCAGCAGGGTGTCTCTCAAATGATCCCTTATACATCCGTATCTGACAACCTATAACAACAAAACAAATTTGATCCATAAATAATAGACACTTTTACGGTTAGTTAAGCGCATGCGCATCCGCCATGTTTAAAAGGCGGGAATATGAAAGTTTCGGGCACATTTTGTTATTTTCAATGGTTACGCGTCAAAAAGTGCCCGAAAAACATGGCGGAAATTGACACATGCGCACAAAAAAAATTTAACTATGAAAAGGGCTATTATCAGTATATCCATCATTTCCTTATCAGTATGAATAATTTTTAAGCTAAAATATGAGAATTTCTATGTAGCAATTTTTAACAGAGAGTCAAAAATTCGAAAACATTATCATATCTCTAAAAACTCTTTTAAATTTATAATTATTGGATCATCAAGATCCTCATACATATAAATAGAATATCCTCAAATATAATAATTTTTCGTATTGGTGCTCAAAAAGTTTCCGAAAATTTTAAATACTATGGTGATGCAACTGAAGAAAGTTTCAGTTTTTTGAACATTTCACATAGAATACTGAGCATTAGACTGGAAATTTGTAGTTAATTGTAGAAATATTTACCTGATCTCTAAATATAATAAGTCCCAAATTATAAACATTATCGACGTCGTTCTGTTGCACGTAAACCCTGTCCATGTACATGAGGATGTCCCGGATCATGACCATGGAGGTCTGATGGTCGGTCCAGGCCTGATTCAAAGTCATCAGGAAATTGTTATTCAGAGACTTCAAAACATCTTCTCTAACCTATAAACGCAACAAGTTTCAGTGGATATTTCTAACTAACTTCTACGTTCCCTCACTTTAGTTTCTAAATGTTGCGTGACGACTTCCTTGAGGCCTGTGTAGAGTCTCTCCCCGTGTTTGTGCAGGACCATCGTGTACGCATTCCGGTACAACTCTTCGAAACTGAGACCAGAGTTGTTCTTCTTTTGGATTTCCTGGATGGCATTCTTCAAATGGGCCCATATGCTATCCACATACTTCTCATCCATATTCATCTACAACAAAACAATTACATAAATAATTACTTGAAAACTACAATGGAATGTCCAAAGATCGCCCAAAGAGGATATCAAATCTAAAAACATTTCTTAAAACATTTTGGAAATTTGATAATTTTCCGTTAATTTTGTGTGGTGAAATACCGTTTCGTTTGTAACAAGGTCTCCAGGAGGGCCCCATCCTGAGTATTGGCCGGCACCAGCTGAGTTTGCACTCATGGAATGCGGCTCATACATAAAGACAGTTGGCTATCCGTCCAAGTAAATCAGTACTGCGCGCCGGTTCACTTGGACCCTTCACTCTGTCTCAGAACGATTCGCAGCTCGACAAAAACATTCTCATTATTTTTTTCGGTGATGTTCGAGTGCTCCCAGGTATATAGTTATATATAAAAACAATAAATAAAAAATACTAAGAATTTTGTTTGAAGTTTGTATAATTTTGACAGATCTAGACAATTTTGTTGGAATTGCCTAGTTACATTGCCTACTCTACACGTTTATTCATTTTTACATCAAGACAAGACAACGACTATATAGACGAAACAAACAAAAAATCCCAATTTAGACAATGAAAGTAATTACTAGATGCGATAAATTTTGACAAATCTGTACAACTTTGGACAATAAACTAATTGGAAATTGTTAAAATATACTCTGTGACAACACTATTAAGGGGTAAGAATTTTTGGACCAAACTTGGCAGAAATGTTTAAGTAATCATAGGTAGTAATTAATTCAAATTTTATTCAAAATAATCTAGTAGCCATTGCAAATTTGAAGTTTTACTTGTTGTTACAATCGAAATTATCGGGTGTATTTCTTGCGATATCAACTCGATTTCGATATTGATTTTGGTTGCAATTCTTTTCTTTTTGAGATCTTCTTAGCGTTTTGAGGTTGCGATTATGGCTATACTCTGGTCAGCGAGAGAATCCATCCCGTGTCGAGTTTAATACGAGTGCGCGTGGTTTAGTTGAGGTCTATAAAGCTGGCACCCCCACCTCTTCAAAATTCAAATTTGATAAGACCAAAATTACGTACTCTTTATGTGCTAATTATGTGCCGCAATCGCAATTTTTGTGCTCGAAGTCTTCAATGAAAGAATCAAATTTTATTAGTGGGGGTGCTAACTTAACAGTCTAGCTAGCACCCACCCATCTAAAAAATGGGATACTGATACCAAATAAGCACTACAATTATGTGCTATTTATCTGCTCTTCAAGTACCCTGGAGCGAATTCGCTAACTTAACCTGTCGCTTAACTTAACTTGTCTGAAAAACTCACCCCGAACTGAATGAGCCATAAGAGGCGAAATCTATAATAATCGAGCAAACGAGTTTTAACCGAACGATTTTTGCTCGCACCCTTGTACGAAAAATTCACCCCGAACTGTATTACCCAGTTCGCGGTGAATTTTTAGTACAAGGGTGCGAGCACAAAAATCGGGAATATCATATCTGGACACATAATTATTGCAACAATATCGCGTTGGTTAAAACTTGTTTGCTCGATTATTATAGATTTCGCCTCTTATGCCTCATTCCGTTCGGGTTTTTCCCACAAGAGGTTGAGTTAGCGACTTCGCTCCAGGTTACTTGAAAAGTACATAAATAGCACATAATTGCAGAGCTTATTTGGTATCGGTTTCCCAATTTTTCAGATGGGTGGGTGCTAGCTTGACTGTTAAGTTAGCACCCCCCACTAGTAAAATTTGATTCTTTCATTGAAGGCTTCGAGCACAAAAATCGCGATTGCGGCACATAATTAGCACATAAAGAGCACATCATTCTGAGCTTATCAAATTTTAATTTTGAAGAGATGGGGGTGCCAGCTTTATAGCTATATTTCTTAACTCTAAAACTAATCTGCGCGACCCTTGCCCCTCATACCTCGGCGCAGTACAGTTGCATTCTCTCGCCGGCTGGAGTATAGAATACGGCAACGTGATAATTATCGACAACTGAGTGAATTCGGCAGAGGTCGCATTATTGTCTTACGAGAAGGTGGTTTTTCATTCAGAGAAATTGCTAATCGTCTTAACCGTAACCACTCCTCTGTAGCTGTTATCAAGCATGGCCCACCGAAGGTCAAGAACGTCTTAGAAGAGGAAGTGGCCACCAAGACAGACAAATGTAGCCGGCATCTCCGATTAATGGCAAAACCAAATGGAAAAACCTTCCTAGAGTTTACCGACGAATTAGAGCTTTTGACTGGCTTGCACCATCTTGTGCTTCCCTTGATGGCTCGTCATCGACAGCAACGTTTGGAGTGGTGTACCTTGCGACTAGTACTTGGGACGTGGAATGGCATAGAGCAGTAATTCCCAAATTCGCAACCTTTTTTTAATCGCTATCCTTCTTAGTTTTTTAAAAAAGTTCGCGACCCCCATTGGCATCCGTTACATTTGATCAATAAAACAAAGTACTTAGTACTTCACAATAGTGATGATATTCTTTATTAGGTATTTATTATTAATGATTGAGCTTGCATCTACTTAACAAGCGTTATAATTCTTGGTTGAGTTTTTGCCAAAAGGGTCAATATCATGTCATCTTGAACATACAGCTTATTGCTGGCTTTTACCTTGATCTGCAGAAGAGTTGAAAATCCACTTTTGCAGAGGTAAAAGGCACTGATATTCGAAAAGAAAGCAGGGAAACTTGAATGAGAATGAGAATACGAATGACGCATAGCACATCAAAATTGAGGTAACGATTTTTTCCGCAAAGATGTCACGTGCTGAAGAGTCATTTCATAGCTCCAAAAATTCATCCTGAACTTCATTGGGAATGTCGCTAACGTCCAAAGATACACGAAATGGGTTTCGAACCAATGTAGCTTCTTCTTCAGAGAATACCATTGAATTTCAGATTCAAGAGCTTCAAGGTGCTGATTAATGTCAACTTCAATACGAATGCCTGGATATTATCTTAATTGAATAATGTGCGTTTCTTTACTCTGCGGTTTCAAATTTAGCTTGTTTAGCTGATCTAATATACTTATTAGATAACTAAGCTTTATTTATTTATTATTTATTTATTCTAGCTCTAAACCCTGGGTGGGTCTATGCTGACTGCTCTACTTTTTTCCATTTAATATGGTCTTCCATCAATCTGTAGTCAAAATGAATCTTTTGGAGATCTGATTTAATGTAGTCTCTCCAACGCATTCTAGGACGTCCGAGTGGTCTCTTTCCTGTTGGAACCTCTTCCCACACCGATCTTACAAGTCTTTCGTCATCAAACCTGTGTACGTGACCATCTATGCCCATCTTAGTCGTTGTGATTTAATCTCTTGGACAATATCTCTGTCGTTGTAAAGCTCTTGCACCTCGGCATTCGTTCTAATGCGATACCGATTTGTGGTCGGATCGTGCTGGGGTCGAAAGATTTTTCTGGGGAAAGTTTTTCTTCGTTTGCTTTGGTCATTGTCAACGTTTCGATGGTTCAATGGTTTTATAAATTTCAATTTCTGATGTTCTTGTTATGTTTTTTGATTTCATAAGATGTTTAGTGCGTATAGACAGCGGTTTGCAGATTGGATTCTGCCCTTGATTTCCTCAGTGACGTCGTTATCAGCAGTGACTGTAGCTCCAAGGTATTTGAAACGTTCTACCCTTTCGAAATTAAAAGTGTTAACTGTGACGTTTTGCTCTATTCTATCTCTCCGTCCCATTCTGTTTATACACATGTAGGTATATGGTTTCCTGTTCATTCACTTTTAGTCCCACTTCACAAGTTGCTTTTTCGGTCTTGTTGAAAATGTCTTTTACGGTTATGATGGAGTCTCTAATGATATCAATGTCAGCTGCATATGCTAATAATAGTTTGGGGCATTTAGTTGTTAGCAATTCAGTTTTTATTTCCGCTGATCTCACGGCTTTCTCTATGACGAGGTTGAAAAGTAACGGTGAAAGGGCGTCGCCTTGTTTAAGCCCACCATGTATTTCGAAACTACTAGATAGACTGTTATTTCTCGTACTTTAGATACTCCATACTCCATACAAAGCTCAGTCATCTGAATGAGCTTTTTTGGTATTGAGAGTTCTGCCATCGCATTCCAGACCTGACTTCTCTATGCTCTCGTATGCCTGTCGGAAATCTATGAAGAGGTTATGCACCGTTCTATTATACTCCCATACTTTTTCTAGGAGCTGTCTCAGTGTTGGTCAATCGTCGACCAGTTTTTCCTAAATCCGGCTAGGCATTCTCCCAGGAGGCTTAAATACGATAAATAAGTCACTCTTTGAATGGATGAAACGGATCAAACAGGACACTAACCTAACAAGTTTACCGAGCGCGACAATTTTCTGTACAAGTTCTGTTCGTTGCTTGGTACAGAGAATAGGAATTTGAAATCCCTATACTTGGTAGTACTTTTCCGATTATTCTCGAGAGGCAATGGAGTGTCGCGTTCGCTTGGGACTATACCCTTTACCACAGTCGAATTTCATAAGGCATAAGAAGAGGTGCGGGCACCGGCCGCTTACTGATTATGTCGCATATATCACGTATTGCCAAGCATAAATAAATTAACATTTTATTCCCCCCAAAAAGCCAAGGCGACCCCCCAAAAGAGCTAAGGCAACCCCCTTGGGGGGGTTATGTTTGGTTTGGGGGGGGGGGAACCGCGACCCACCTGTTGGGAACCGCTGGCATAGAGGGATCTACAGTGACGAATCCCGGTTATGCTTGGGAATGCACGATGGTCGCACGAGGGTCAGACGTGGAGAACGTCGCCATGTGCAGTTTTCTGTTGAGCGGTATGTGCACGCACCACACAGTGGGGGTTATGGTATGGGGTGCTATTGCTTATGGATGCAGGTCTCGGTTTTTTTTTTTAATCTGTAGCCGGCGAATGAGGAGGAGGTCGCCCTCGGAACCAATACGCTGCTGTCGGTACCGCAGGATTGCTTGCTCCATTCACGATACGTTTTCACCCTTTCCGATCGATTGCGATGTCCTTGGCTTGATGGGTATCCAGTCTTTGGTTTCTCAGATCTTCTTCCACTTGTTTCAACCATGTCTTCTTTGGCGCGTTTCTTTGTATTCTCCAGTCTAGTGGTCGCTACCGACAGGGGAGGTTTGCGGGGCCAAACCAACGTAGTCTTCGTTTTTGTATTCCTTCATCGATCGGTGTCTGTTGATAGCAGCTTTCTCTAATCGTCTCGTGTCAACGTTTCTGATCCATAAAGAAGAATAAGAAGGATTAAGTTCGGTAGGCACCGCTTGAGCGAGACGAATGTTGCTGCTGCTTGACCGATCCGGCTATGAACATCGGCCGTCGACGACAATTCCTTCTCTATCACAAGCGATCCCAAATACTTGAACTGTAGTACCTGTTCGATTTGAGTTTCATCGAGGTAAACCCTTGCTTCCGATCCGTCCGTTGTGAGCACTTTGGTTCTATCCGCATTGATATTTAATCCTTATGACTGGGCGATGCGGGAAATATCGTACAAAAAGTCTGTTGCTGCGGCATCCGTGTCGGCGCAAACGGCGCTGTCGTCGGCGAACATCAGATCGGTTATGAAGTTGTTGTCGCCGTCGCAAATGCTTTCATCGAATGCTTTCCGCATAATCGCGTCAACCACAACGTTAAAAAGTAGTGGCGAGGCGACGTCTCCTTGCCACACTCCAGTTCCAATCGGAAACTTCTCGGATAAGTCAAGTCGCATACGAACATTGCTGCTTGAGCCGTCGTACGATGTCTGAAGAAGTTGAATGATTTTCGGCGGCACGTGTTCGATCTCCAGGGTTCTCTACAAACTGGCCCAGTCGATGCAATCAAAGGCGGATTTGGAGACGATGACGGTTCGTTTGCCGCATCGAATTCTTTCTTCCGTTAGCTAACGCAGAGTAAATATCTGATCGATGCATCCTCGATGTGGTTTACATCCAGCTTGTTCTTTCCGGATCATTTGCTCTCGATGTTTCTTTAGCCTCGATTGTATGATTTTCATAAATACTTTACCGACGATCGAGAGGAGGCCAATGCCACGGTAGTTCTTGCATTCTCGACTGTCTGCAGGTCTCAGTTGGTATTCATCCGAGACAATATGAATGCTCACCGATGTGTTGATGACGTGGTAGAACCCCACATCCTTCCATTCCTCCAGGAGGTGGATGACCCGTGATTTTCAAACCGGATAATTCCCGTCCCTACATTGCAAGGCATTCTATGGAGCGCTAACTTCAATATCTCGCTATGGCCACCCAGATCTCCCGACCTTTCGCCCATCGAACATGTGTGGGACATGATGGGTAGAAGACTCAAGCAGATAGCCCATCTTCCACAGACACTAGATGCCCTCCGGCATGAACTGCAGATTGCCTGGGATAAAATACCTCAGGGATAAATCGACAATCTGGTGGAATCCGTGCCCAGAAGGATGCGGGATTATGAAAGTAATAGGGGTGGTCCAACATATTATTAATAAAAATACCTTTATCTTTTGTTTAAAAGATCCCCCCCCCCCCCGATCTCCACCTTGTAGAAGGCAATTATGCCGGGTGGGGGGGCTTGCGCGCTCTAATGACCCCGAAAGCTATGCCGACGGTAGCGTAGCTACCAGCAGGGCCTCCCATGTCGTCTTGTTGGGACAAGGGGGAAGGTTAAGGAGGAAGAGCCAGACTAAGAGAGATGCCCGATCTTCGAAGGGTGGGAGTTGGGTCGTAAGGCCAGCGACCTGACACCTGTAAAAAACTCAGGATTGCTAAAGAGCCCAGTAAAAACAAGCCTCGGACTCCGGACGGAAACTTTAGACGAAAACAGCTACGATAATGGACTTTGAATTTTGGTATATGGTACATACAAGAAATCAGAAATAAGCTTCAAGAAGTCGTTACAGAATTTGTCAATAGAGAAATAGACATAGCTGTCCTTTCAGAAACGAAGAAAAAAAGAAACGGGAGTGAGAACTTTTAGATTTTATGCATATATACTCCGGGGTTGATAAAAACCAAAAAGCTAAGGCAGGTATATCCTTAATGATACGTAAAAGGATACAAACGTACATTAAATCCTGGGAGCCACTTAATGAACGCACTATAAAGATGACGCTACAAATTAGAGGGTATATGGGTTAAACGACGATGCGACGGTCCAATGTAATGACAACTTCGAAGAGTTGCTCTTAAACATCACCGAACAAATTCCTGTCTCACGAAATAGTCATAGCGGGAGATTTAAATGCCAGAGTTGTTAGAAATCGAAATAGTCCGATAGTAGGTAGGCACGGAGAAGAAACCCTCAACGATAACGGACAGAGGCTAATAAGTATATGCCATCAATTTGAACTAAAAATATCGAACACATTCTTTGCCCATGAGGAAATACACAAGTACACTTGGTACCAACATACTCGAGGGTTCAGGTCAATAATTGATTACCTTATAGTACGACAACATACGACATTCAACACGGTACAAAAGTCCAAGACGTTAGAGTCAAAAGGGGAGCCGATTGTGGATCCGATCACTGCCTAGAAATATCAAAAATATACGTACCATTCGAAAAGATGGTTCAGAACCGAACTGACAAAACCCAAAATAACAAGCTCGAAGTACCTAGATGCAATCTTGACAGTCTGGAACACTACAGTACAAAATATTTGTACATGAAACGCCTAGAAGGAAAGCTTATTCAAATGAACAGAACAACGGAAGAAGAGTACGAGCATATTAAAAGGTGTATCACAGAAGCGGCTCAAGAGGCACTAGGAACAGAAATAGGGAAGAAGAGAACTTATTGGTGGGATGATGAAATAGAGCAACAGATCAAGGAGAAAAAGGAAACCTACAAAAAAACTTATACAGAAAGATGACGCAGACGCAAAAGAGCGAACAGGAAAGTAAAACAGGAAGTGCTCCAAAAGAAGAATATGGCGTGGATTAAAAAAAGCGACTTCATAGATCAAAACCTTGGGGGAACCAGAAGCTCTGAAGCATGGAAAACAATAAAATCCATAGGAGCAACAACGAAACCAAGAACCAACTTAAACACTATATCAAGCAGCGAATAGGTACGATATTTCAGACATCTCCTGGAAGAAAGGCGCCCGCAGTTTATGCAAGAGGATCAATATCTCGGAAGCGGGAATATAATACATTTACAGAGTACCCAGGTTGAAGAAGCTATTAGGACCACTAAGTTAAGGAAATCCCCAGGACCTGGAGGAATCAATCCTGAACTTATCAGGTATGGTCCATCGAAACTCATAGAAATGTTGAAAAATATCTACGAAAGATGCTTGAACGGGGAAAATATTCCTACGGAATGGAGAACATCCTATATAACAACAATCTACAACAAAGGACCTAAGGACAACCCAAAAAAATTCAGAGGGATAGCAGTTATTCCAACAATTGGCAGAATATATTCACGGATCCTCAGAAACTTCAAAGAAGAAGATATCCAAAATAAGCATCCGGAACAACAAGTGGGGTTTCGAACGCGGCGATCCACAACGGATAACATCTTCACCTTAAAAATAGCCCTAGAAAAACGGGCGCAAAGGTACAGAGAAACACAAATTGCTCTCATCGACCTTGAAAAAGCCTACGATAGCGTCCCCGTGATACAACTTTGGAAAGCTATGGAACAACTTAGCATAAGACTTACTCTAATAAACGCCACTAGAGAGTACTACAAAAATAATTTTGCTCAAATAAAAGTTGGCAACACACTAACAGAGGCATTTATCACAACCAAAGGCCTAAGGCAAGATTGCTGCTTATCACCCACTCTATTTAAAATTTATTTGGACAGAGCCCTATAGACACTATATAGTATATATATCGCGGACGACCAAGTTGTTTTAGCGGAGGACGAAGACGATTGAAGTTACATGATTAGAAAACTCCAGGAAGAATATGGAAAAGCTGGACTGACCATGAATATGAAGTGTAAGTGTGAATATCTGTTAGTCGGTAACAACGAGTGTAACGACCTACCCTTGCAATCTGGAATAATAAAAGGAGTAGACCAGAGTAAATACCTAGGAGTTATCCTAAACAAACAGGCCAACAGCAATGACGAAATTAGGGAACGGATTACCAAAGGTAGGAAAGCCATTGTAATATTAAACTCATCCCTTTGGGAGAAAGAAATCAGAAAGGAACAGAAAGGAGAATATACAAAAGCATAGTGGAGAGCGTTATGATTTATGGGGCAGAAGTGTGGGATGTGAGCAAAAAGAATAAACAAAAACTACTAGCAAATGATAATGGATTTCTTAAGAAGGAGTTGCCGAAAATCCAGACTGGAGAGGGTACGGAACAAGAGAATAAGGGAAATGATGTGCAAGGAAGAGACTGAAGCAGACGAAATCGAAAGAAAACAACTAGTATGGTTTGGACATACCAAAAGAATGGAAGAAAGTTCTGGAATGGATACCATCGGGACGAAGGAAGAGAGGACGACCGAGAAGAAGCTGGTAAGACGACATAAAAGAAGCAATGGACGCTAGAAATTTGGAAGAGGTAACTTGTTACGATAGACAACCAAAAAATTGGAAACTGGGGACAGAGAGGCGGCGATAGCCGTAGAAATCTGTTGTTATATATTAATTTCCTTAATTTCTTTAAAGTTTTAATCAATTACTACCTTTGACTAGTAAAACATTTCTGCAATGTTTGGTCCAAAAATTCAATACCCCTTCTTGGTGTTTTCTGTCACAGAGAATATATTTAAAAATATATTGAAAGTAATTACTAGATTAGATAAAATTCGACACCCTAACCTAAACTAACCTACCACTTCTTGGTGTTGCATTTTTTATGTCACAGTGTATTTAAAAATATTATGGAAGTAATTATTAAATCAGATAAAATTCGACAAATCAGTGAAACTTTGGGATGATAAACTAATTGGGGATAGTAAAACTGTTCGAAAACATTGGAATTAATTTCGAATTTTTTTTTGTTGGATTTGATATGGATTGTTAAAATTATTTTGATTGAGTAATTGTATTAATTTCTAATGTGGGCCAACGTGTAATTGGGTTCAGATTTCAACGAAATTTCGCAAATTGATCATTTACAATTTAAATTGCTGAATAAAATAGTATTAATGGAATTGTGATGACGAAAGAATTGAATTATTGGAAAATGAAAATATTACAAACTGAAATTGAAATGACTATATATGGGTGAGTTGGTCAAGTTTAGATAGAACAGACAAGACAAAAAAAACCTTTTTTAGAAAAAAAGTATTAAGATTATAAAAACTTGCAAGATTTTACTTTCAATTTTATGATCAAATGTTCAAATTATTTTATTACAATTTCAAATGTCATCATATTTGCCATTATATTTCAAATGTTACTGTTGTAAAAATTGTGTAATATCTGAAAATTTTGTGAAACATTGATTATTTGACAATTTGCATCAATTGATATTATTTCAAAATTTACAACAAATTTGCAAAAATTCAGAACAAAATAGAAACGGGCAGAAAGACCTTATGGTCGATAGCTATTTCTTCCCTTTTGGTAACAATAAAAATTATTATTGTTGTTGTTATAGTAACAAATAATAATTTCAGAGAACCAAAATATAAACATTGATTGATTTATTCACAATTTTCACCAAATTTTAAATTTTGCAATAAAATTTTCATAATATCGTTTTTAAAATTTTGCATAACATTTTTTGAATTTTGCATAAACATTTTTAAAATTCTAACCAAATATCCCTCTCTTTGAAAACGCCCTTTGTTACAAAACTGAACCATTTCCATCTGTTGCAAATATCTCTTTCACACCATTTCCCGTTTTTTCGCAAACTTTGCACATATTGCAAATATTTACGCAACTTTATCCAACTCCCTCAAAACTAAATCTAATTTTAATATTATAACAAGAAAGTGAAATTACTATTATGATATGAAATAAAAACAATTTGGATATTGTCTTCAAAATTACTATTTTGATATTAATACTAACACCTAACCACCTAACATACGTCTCTCAGACCCAAAGTAGCAGTAATTTGCTCACCTGAGACGTATGGCAGGTGGTTAAGGGCAATATACACAGCTAGAAACTAGAGTTTAGTTTTTAACAGTCTAGTTACTAGACTTAGTATTGTACTTCATTGATTTCCTATGACTGTGTAGTAGTCTTGTCTGTCCAATCTTATTTGCCTAGTTTTGTCTGCCTATACAGACTTCTACGCTTGTTTGTATAGTCTGTGTAGTTTTGTCCATCTAGTCTTGTCTGTCTGTCCTCCCGCGGTAGTGTAGTTGACAACATACCCTCCTCCCATTGCGGGAGACCCGGGTTCGAATCCTGATAGGGGAGGCGACAACTAATCCAATTATGCGATACCGGGGTGGCGCATACTAAAAACCAAAGTGAATTCGGAGGTTTAGTGAGAGCTTTCGATTCCTCGCCGAGGTAGTCATTTTAAACCTAGGCGGCACTAACCCTCCGGACTGCCCAGCCTGAAGAAATGCGAAATATGCGATACCGGGGTAGCGCATACTAAAAACCAACTGGAAAAGGGGGTTTAGTGAGAAATTCCCCCAAACCATAATAAAAAATGTCTTGTCCTTCGTCTTGTTTGTTTAGTCTGATCTGTCTAGTTTCGTCTGTCTAGACTTGTCTGCCTAGTCTCGTCTGCCCAGTCTTATCTTTCCAGTTTTGTCTGTCTAGTCTGGTCTGTCTAATCTTGTCTCTCTAGTCATGTCTGTCTATCTGTCTAGTCTCGTGTGTCTAGTCTCGTCTGGCCAGTCTTGTATGTCTAGTCTTGTCTGTTTGTCTTGTCAGTCTAGTCTGGCCTGTCTAGTCTGGTCTGTCTAGTATGGTCTGTCTAGTTTATTCTGTAAAGTCTAGTCTGGTCTGTCTAGTCTGGTCTGTCTAGTCTGGTCTGTCTAGTCTGGTCTGTCTAGTCTGGTCTGTCTAGTCTGGTCTGTCTAGTCTGGTCTGTCTAGTCTGGTCTGTCTAGTCTGGTCTGTCTAGTCTGGTCTGTCTAGTCTGGTCTGTCTAGTCTGGTCTGTCTAGTCTGGTCTGTCTAGTCTGGTCTGTCTAGTCTGGTCTGTCTAGTCTGGTCTGTCAAGTCTGGTCTGTCTAGTCTGGTCTGTCTAGTCTGGTCTGTCTAGTCTGGTCTGTCCAGTCTGGTCTGTCCAGTCTGGTCTGTCCAGTCTGGTCTGTCCAGTCTGGTCTGTCTAGTCTGGTCTGTCTAGTCTGGTCTGTCTAGTCTTGTCTGTCTAGTCTGGTCTGTCTGGTCTGTCTGGTCTGTCTGGTCTGTCTGGTCTGTCTGGTCTGTCTGGTCTGTCTGGTCTGTCTGATCTGTCTGGTTGGTCTGGTCTGTCTGGTCTGTCTGGTCTGTCTGGTCTGTCTGGTCTGTCTGGTCTGTCTGGTCTGTCTGGTCTGTCTGGTCTGTCTGGTCTGTCTGGTCTGGTCTGTCTAGTCTGGTCTGTCTAGTCTTGTCTGTCTAGTCTGGTCTATCTAGTCTGGTCTGTCTGGTCTGTCTAATTCCGTCCTAAACGTAGCAAAATCAGCAAATTCCGGAATGAAAAGAACAAAAAAAATGTGAGCTCTCCTTACATTCTACGTTAGAAAAGCTTTCTACCGTGCCAGTTGGACTCATATAACGAATAGGCTGACAGCAAACGGCATAACCCCCTATCTAACAAGAATGATAAGAAGCTATTTTAGTTGCAGTAGTCTGATACTACAATCTGGACGGCAGTGCGGCACAACTCAAGTGCGTGAAGTCAATAGTGGTGTTCCGCAGGGATCGATACTGGGCCCTACCCTGTGGAACGTATTATACGACGGGGTCTTAAGAATGAAGCTTTCACTGGGAGCAACGACTATTGGATTCGCTGCCGACCTAGCTCTGGTGATAACATAAACAGAACAGGGGCTGATGGCAACAGCTACCCATGCAATAAAAAACAATCTGCAACTGGATGAAATCTAAAGACTTATGTTTAGCTCCAGAGAAAACAGAGACAGTTCTTCTCATTGGCCTGAGGAAACGCACCCCGATAAAATTTACGTTACAAAATACACTAATATTCCCAAAAGAGCAGATCAAGTACCAGCGCATATAGCAGAAGCAGCAGCGAAGGGGATGAAGACGATGGCAGCTATGCAAAGATTAATGCCCAACGTGGGGAGAACTAGAAATGGTAAACGGAGGTTGCTGGGCTTGGTGGTCCAGTCTGCTATGACGTACGGTGCTCAAATCTGGGCCAATGAACTTCACAAAGAAATTAACGCACATAAATCTGACATACAAGATTAGATAGAGAAGACTAGACAAATAGTTTCTATCAATCATCTCGAATATCTAATCGGTTTTCCTGAATACGTGTTTGACTGAACATTCCAAAACAATTTTTACGAATTTTATTTATATTATTTTTGCGAAACAATGCGAATTTCTACAAACAATAATTTGCGGATATTAGAAGAAATTTAAAGTTGCGATTTAACCAAAATTGAAAGTTCGTTTAGCAAACAGACAAACCGTCACAATTTAGTACACTATTTTCGCGATTTATTTGTGGCATTTTTGCCAAGTCTTAAATTTGTAGACAAAAAATTGCAGATTTTATCGCAATTAAATCGCAGCAGGTCGATTAAATGTAGTGTATGTGTAGCTCATACCGAACAGTCTCTGGACAAGCCGCCCTGGTTGTTGCCAGCATCCTCCAGATCGACTTAGTGGAGCAGGAAAAAGCTTCACGAGGCTGGCTATAATAGACTTGAAAAAAGACGGGTCAAAGAAGAACTGCTAAAAGAATGGCAGGAACGATGGGACTCCAGCGAGAAGGGGCAATGGACGAAACTCCTTATCCCAGACGTAGCCACATGGGTAAACAGAAAGCAAGGCGAAACGAGTTACCACCTAACCAAAGTGTTAACAGGTCAACGCTGTTTCAGAGACTACCTGTACAATCTGAACCGAGCATCTGACGATCTGTGCGTGCCAGATAGTGTCAACCACACAGTTTGCGACTGCTGCCGTTGGCAGGATGAAAGACTAACACTTGAAACGCATAAAACTAAACCCATCGGCCCAAGAGGCCTAATAAAGCAAATGTTGGAAAATAAAGAGAATTGGGCACATTTGCAAAATTTTACCTTAAAGTAAATCTAACTACACCAGTCCACCCGCCACTCAGAGGTTATGCGTTAAGCGGTTCCAGAGTGAACGAGTGTGATCGTTCCAGGGGGACCACTTGTCTGTAACGGTGAAAGGCGCTAGCTACGCCCCTCAAAAAAAGTCTGGTCTGTCTAGTCTGGTCTGCCTAGTCTAATCTGTCTAGTCATGTCTGTCTAATCTGCTTTGTCTAGTCTGGTCTGTCTAGTGTCGTCTGTCTAGTCTGTCTAATCTGGTCTTTCTAGTCTGGTCTGTTTGGTCTGGTCTGTTTAGTCTGGTCTGTCTAGTCTGGTCTGTCTATTCTAGCCTGTCTAGTCTGGTCTATCTAATCTGGTCTGTCTAGTCTGGTCTATCTAGTCTGGTCTGTCGTCTGGTCTGGTATGTCTAGTCGGGTCTGGCCTGTCTAGTCTGGTCTCTCTAATCTGGATTCAGATTAGACAGACCACACTAGATAGGCCAAACTAGAGTGACCAGACTAGACAGACCAGATTAGATAGACCAGACTATATATGTATATATATATATATATATATATATATATATATATATGTATATATATGTATATATATATATATATATATATATGTATATATATATATATATATATATATATATATATATATATATACATATATATATATACATATATATACATATATATACATATATATATATATATATATATATATATATATATATATATATATATATATATATATATATATATCTCATAATATATGTCTCATAATCAATTCGATTCAGAAATTATTTCGGCGGTTGTAACAAAATAATGTTTGTCTGCCCATCCTAATTATAATAAGGTTTAAATCAAATTTAAATTAAATTTAAACTTTTTTTTAATTCAAAATTAGCGAATTTTATAAAATCTGCAATTTTTTGTCCACAAAGTTCAGACTTCAGGAAAAATGCCACAAACAAATCGCGAAAATTGTGTACTAAATTGTGACAGTTTGTGTGTTTGCTACAAGAACTTTAAATTTTGGTTATTAATCACAACTTCAAATTTCTTCTACAATCCGCAAATTTTTGTTTGTAGAAATTCGCAATGTTTCGCAAAAATAATATAAATAAGATTCGTAAAAATTGTTTTGGAATTTTCAATCAAACACATGTTCAGGAAAACGTTCTGCCAATAGACCTTTTCACAGTTAGTTGAGCGCATGCGCATCTGTCAAGTTTGAAAGGCGGGAATATGAAAGTTTCGGGCAAATATTAAGGTTATACGTCAAAAGTTCGGGCAATTTTGACGTATAACATGACGGAAATTGACGCATGCGCACAAAAATATTCAACTATGAAAAGATCTATTTCCGCCATGTTTTCGCGCAATTTTTTGACGTATAACCATTGAACATAACAAAATGTGCCCGAAACTTTCATATTCCCACCTTTGAAACAAGGCGGACGCGCATGCGCTTAACTAAACGTAAAAAGATCTATTGTTTTATAACATAATGTCAGATTGACAGACATATTTTGACTACGAATTTCTAATTGAAAACAGTAACTATTTTGAAAAATGTCAAGTTTGACAAACCTCCCTTTATTTATTTCGTAAAATTAGTTTCAGATAAGTTCTTGTCAACTTTGACAGGACTGATAAGAAAATGACAATTATAAACGATCAAAAGGCATAAATAATTTCATTTGTTTTGCACAATTCATTTCAGTAATGTGTCATAACTAACATTTATTGATGTGATTTCAGCTCCGTTTTGTAAAGTTGACAGATGACTTAAAAAACTTCAATTCGACAAAATAATTATTATTTTCGCCATTTTCGCAAATATTATTTTTCAATATTTCGCCAAAATTCGTTAAATCTTAGTTGAGTTTTGCCAAAATTTGACAGATCAAATGACAACGTTTGTGAAAGTTTGACAAGCTCAAATATGTTTTATATAGAAGTAACAAATAGACCTTATCATAGTTGAAATTTTTTTGTGCGCATGTGTCAATTTCCGCCATGTTTTCGGGCACTTTTTGACGTATAACCAGTGAAAATAACAAAATGTGCCCGAAACTTTCATATTCCCGCCTTCTAAACAAGGTGGACGCGCGTGCGCATAACGAACCGTAAAAAGGTCTATTCGGCATAACCGATTAGATATTCGAGATGATTGATAGAAACTATTTGTCTAGTCTTCTATATCAAAACTTGTATGTCTAATCTTGTCTGCCTAATCAATAATAGGTTATCTTGACTTATTATTTAAAAGCTCTATATAGAATATACACAACTTACGAATCATTTTATTGGTTCTATTTTTAGGTGGAACATAGTTGGCCAAAGGGGCCAACAGAACGACTTCGCGTTCCGAAGCAATTCTTTTTACTTCGGCCATTTAAGCGTCGCGAATTCTTTAATTAATATTAAACTAACACTAAACTATATTAAACTAATTTATAAATAATTTATAAATATCTTATTACATATGGATTAATTTGACTAGGCAGACAAGACTATTGCACCTTGGCGTTTAGTATGCGCCACCTCGGTTTCGCATATTTTGCATTCATTCAGGGTGAGAAGCCCGGACGGTTAGTGAAAACCGCCCTTATTGTTCCCTACCCGAACAGGATTCGATCCCGGGTCTCCCGCTTGTCTAGCGAGTATATAATCCACTACACTATCGAGGAGAACAGACAGACAAGACAGGCAAGACTCTCACTAAACCCCATATTCCACTTTGGCTTTTAGTATGCGCCACCACGGTATCGCATATTTTCACTCAGGGTGGGCAACCCGGACGGTTAGTGAAAACCGCCCTAGTTGTCGCCTCCTCGACCAGGATTCGAACTCGGGTCTCCCGCTTTGAAAGGTGGGAATGTAGACAGACAAGACAGACAAGACTAGACAGACAACACTGGACAGACAAGACTCACTAAAAGGTGGTTCGGGGGGAAGATCTCACTAAACCCCCTATTCCACCTTGACTTTTAGTAGGCGCCACCCTGGTATCGTATATTTTGCATTCATTCAGGGTGGGCAGCCCGAACGGTTTACTGAAAAACCGTACTAGTTGTGGTCTCCCCGACCAAGATTCTAACCCGGGTCTCCCCTCTCGTTTGTTTAGCTTTGTCTGTCTAGTCTTGTCTGTTTAGTGTTATCTGTCCAGTCTAGTCTGTCTAGTCTTGTCTGTCCAGTCTTATCTGTCCAGTCTTGTCTGTCTAGTCTTGCCTGTCTTGTCTTATCTGTCTAGTGTTGTCTGTCCAGTCTTGTCTGTCTAGTCTTGTCTGCTGTCTTGTTTATCTAGACTTGTCTGTCCAGTCTTGTCTGTCTAGTCTTGCCTGTTTTGTCTTATCTATCTAGTCTTGTCTGTACAGTCTTGTCTGTCTAGTCTTGTCTATCTTGACTTGTCTGTCTAGTCTTGTCTGTCTAGTCTGTCTGTCCAGTCTTGTCTGTCTAGTCTTGTCTGTTTAGTCCTGTCTGTCCAGTCTTGTCTGTCCAGTGTTGTCTGTCCAGCCATATCTGTCTAGTATTGTCTGTCTACTCTTGTCTCTCTAGTTTTGTCTGTCTAAACTTGACTGTCTAGTCTTATCTGTCTAGTCCGGTCTGTCTAGTCTTGTCTGTTTAGTCTTATCTGTCTAGTCTTGTCTGTCCAGTCTTGTCTGTCTAGTCTTGTCTTGCCTATTTAGTCCTGTCTGTCCAGTCTTGTCTGTCCAGTGTTGTCTGTCCAGTCTCATCTGTGTAGTCTTGTCTGTCTAGTTTTGTCTGTCTAAGCTTGACTGTCTAGTCTTATCTGTCTCCTCCTCGGTGGTGTAGTTGACAACATACCCGCCTTTCAATGCGGGAGACCCGGGTTCGAATCCTGGTCGGGGAGGCGACAACTAGGGCGGTTTTCATTAACCGTCCGGGCTGCCAACCCTGAATGAATGCAATATATGCGATACCGGGGTGGCGCATACTAAAAGCCAAGGTGGAATAGGGGATTTGGTGAGAGCTTACCCTGAACCACTTTTAGTCTTATCTGTCTAGTCTTGTCTGCTTGTCTTGTTTATCTAGACTTGTCTGTCTAGTCTTGTACTTGCCTGTTCAGTCCTTTCTGTCAAATCTTGTCTGTCCAGTGTTGTCTGTCCAGTCTTATCTGTCTAGTCTTGTCTGTCTAGTCTTGTTTGTCTAGTTTTGTCTGTCTAGACTTGTCTGTCTAGTCTTATCTGTTTAGTCTTGTCTGTATAGTCTTGTCTGTTTAGTCCCATCTGTCTAGTCTTGTCTGTCCAGTCTTGTCTGTTTAGTCTTGTCTTGTCTGTCTAGTCTTGTCTGTTTAGTCTTCTCTGTCCAGTCTTGTCTGTCTAGTCTTGTCTGTCTAGTTTTGTCTGTCTTGTCTTGTCTGTCTAGTCTTGTCTGTCTAGTCTTGTCTGTCTAGTCTTGTTTGTCTAGTCTTGTTTGTCTAGTCTTGTCTGTCGGGTCGTGTCTGCCTAGTCTTGCCTATAATGATAACCATCTGGGCTGCCCACCCTGAATGAATGCAAAATATGCCATACCAAGGTGGAGCATACGAAAAGCCAAAGTGGAATAGGGGGTTTAGTGAGAGCTTCTCCGAAACCACTTAAAAAGCGTCTTGTCTGTCTGGTTGTGACTGTCTAGTCTTGTCTTGTCTGTCTAGTGTTGTCTGTCTAGTTTTGTCTCTCTAGTCTTGTCTGTCTAGTCTTGTCTGTCTAGTCGTATCTGTCTAGTCTTGTCTGTCAAGTCTTGTCTGTCTAGTCTTGTTTGTCTAGTCTTGTCTGTCTCTTCTTGTCTGTCTAGTTTTATCTGTCTAGTCTTATCTGTCTGTCCTCCTTGGTTGTGTAATTGACTACATACCCACCTTTCAATTTAGGAAACCCGCATTAGAATCATGGTTAGGGAGGTGACAACTATGGATTTTTTGACTAACCGTCCAGGCTGCCCACCCTGAATGAATGCAAAATATGTGATACTGGGGTGCTACATACTAAACGACAAAGTGGAATAGGGGTTTAGTGAGAGCTTCCCCCAAACCACTTAAAAAGAGTCTTGTCTGTCTAGTCTTGACTACCTAGTCCTGTCTATCTACTCTTATCTGCCTAGTCTTGTATGTCTGGTTTTATCTGTCTAGTCCTGTCTGTCGAATCTAGTCCATCTTGTCCATCTAATCTTGTCTATAATGATAAGAATCAATATTTTTTTTGAGGTAATTTGTACAAATTTCAGGCAACAAATTATTAATATGAAAATGTAATTTAACCAAAAAATGTCAAACTTGTATAAACAAAAAGAAACTGTAAAGTTGCCATTAATAACCACAAAAATAATTGCATAAATAATCGAAAAATCAGTCCATGACAGACAGTTTTTGAAAAAAATATGCAAATGTGAATATAAATATAGAATTGTAATTATTCTCACTCAAACAGGATAGTGTTTGGTTGACAATGATTATGATAAAAGATGAATGACTGAAATTAAAAATAATGAAAAGGGAAATGTTTTTCGATATCATATAAGATTGAACATCTGTGTTTTGGGAACTGTGTGTGAGAAAAAGGCAATTTTTTTTTGAAGGTTGACATTTGAGAGGACAATGTACTCTTAAAGGTTTGACACTGAAAATTATACAAAAATTGTGTAAAATAAAAGTCGTTATATACTCACAGGAAAGGCACGAATCCTCATTTTGCCCTCTTTCCTGGCCAAAGGCCCGTTTTTCATCATTTTCCTTCACCGCGAATCAACCAAAAAATAACAAACGAAAATAATATCCACAACAATAGTGAATATATTTAGTATATACGTATGTGTGTGTGTATATATAGTGTATTTGTGTGAAATTTATTAAAAAAAAATAAACGGAAATATTTCTTATTTAAAAAAATCTTTCTCAAACTGTTAGTTTCTCATTGCACTGGTTTTTATCGTGTCCTTCATTCTGGATCGAATCACTTTTTTCCACTAATATTTTGTAAACGAATATTATTGGGTAAGGATTGACAGACATATCACTAATGATTTAAGTGTTGAACAACCTGCATAGTTTCTACGATTTCTCACTTGCGCCCGGTCTCTACTCCGTTTCGGGCACGGCTTCAGCGGTTCCCACTTTAAATTCGCACACAATTTCACGCGATTTCGATCGGAATCCCAATGTTCTCTGCTCAAAACTGACACTGACACAAACTTTCTTTTCCCATTTCTGCTTCACTTTATCTCTTACATTACAGCATTGAACATTCAGCTGTTCTAATATACTGACGCGACACCTACCACACAATTTCCAAACCCACACTAACATCATCGATAAAATAACTCCCAAACATTATTACAAATATTCAAATTTTTCTTATAATTCGCATTTAAAATCATTCAAATTCTCTCCAAAAAAGTTTATTTGATTGAACTAAAACCAAGTTTTATCAAAATTAGTTTCGAGTTAAACTGTTTAAAACAGTCAAGGTCAAAATCCTTGTTAAAGTAACCAGAAGTCCTCAAACAAAATTTACTCATGATCTAAGCGTTTTTTTTCAATTCTATGCATTGACTAAAGTGACTAATACTGTAGTATTCATATAGTATATAGTATTTATATACACATATAGTATGTAGTATTCATTAGTCAATGGTTCTATGACATAACTCGACGAAAATATTACAGCGACATTTCAACGCTCTACGAAAACGAACACGCTACGAAAACTACCCATTCTAAAAAAGGCGATCAAAAATAATTGGCGACAAAATACATGTCGAAAATATCCCAGTAGCGTAACAGCTCGAAACTATCACATCCTAATCAATTATCATCGCATCGTGTTGACTTCCTAGTGCATTGTTATGTCGTGATATTTTCGAAGCATTGTTCAGTCGCGTTGAAATAGCAAAATATCTTTTTCTTCCATTTTAGTCCATTTTTTCGACTTCTACAAGTTCTAGTCAAGTTTAGTCTCATCTAGTTTTATGTAATAAAGTCTCTTCTAATCTACATTAGTCTTGTTTAATCTATTTTAGTCGATAGTCTCGTCATAGTGTACCGACATTTCTACGCGCGACTAAATAATGCGTCGAAAATATCACAGCGACATAACGAATTACGAAAACAACACGTTACAAAAACATCACATCCCAAATTATGTGATAACAATGATTAGGATATGATAGTTTCCTATTGTGATATATATTTGCGAGGTGTTATTATTCTTCTGTGATATTTTCAATGTGTATATTATCATCCGTTAATTTTGACCATTTTAGGATGTGCTTTCTTATGTTGCTGTGACATTTTCGACGCGTTGTTTATTTGCGCGTAGAAATGTCAAGCACCCTCCTCATAGTCTTGTCGTAGACCAGGGGTCGGCAGACTTTCAACTGAGGAGAACCAAGTTGACAAGGAATCGAGATAACAAAAGCATCAGAGCCAATGTTTTCGAAAATATTGTCATTTTTCCACTACAAAAATAATATTTTGTTTAATTTATATCTCATTTAATACAAACGCAATTCGATGGCCAATTGTTGTAGTTGTATTTGTTTGTATTTATAAGTATATCCCTATCCCTATACCAATCCCTATCTATCCCTATCCCTGTCTATCCCTATACCAATTACCCAAGTATTACCCAATACTTTGCATATTTCAAAGTATAACATAAATATTAATTTGAAATAAGGAGGGACGAGTAGAGAGGAACTCTCTTCAATAGAGCATGGTAGATGTGGGGTTTACAAACCCTTGTGTGTCAGCTTTAGAAAATAAATTAGTTCCCCCCCGCCCCGGAACAAAACTCTGGCTACGCCCCTGCTCCGCAGTAGAGATGAGCATGGGATCCCATCCAGCCATCCCATCTCATCGTCCCTCATGGGATGAGATGAGTGGTATGAACGCTGCGTGGGATGGGATGGGACGACAAATTTGGGATAGAGTGGGACAAGTTTTGATGATCTAGTAAATCTAGTTCGTGCATAATTAATTGCTAAACGTGCCAATATACGCACATTTTTCATAATATGTCCAGCCCAAGAGATTTCTTTGATAACGATGTAGTTCCGTCTTACGATCCGTTTGCGACGAAAAAGAATTACTCACTGTCAGCTAAAGTAATTACGGAAAAATTAAATCTCTGAACCGAAAAGCTGTATGGGAAAAATGGGATCAATGGGACCGGCCATGCGACCGGGATGGGATGGGATGGGACGAAAATTTTAGGATTGTGGGATGGGACAGTGGGACGAAAATGTGATGGGACAGTGCCAGGGATCCGTCTGACGAGATGGGATCTGGAACGAGAAACTCGTCCCATGCTCATCTCTACTCCGCAGTCCTTAAGCAGATATATGGGTTTCCTCTGCTGAGCTGCAGAATCTGCAATTGTCATCTTCCTCAAGGTCTATAGCAGTGGTTCTCAAACTGGGTGCCACGGCACCCTGGGGTGTCGCGAGAGTATGCCTGGGGTGCCGCAGCAATAATCAACAAATGTAAAAAGAAAATTACATGGGGTGGTAAACGAATTTGAGTTCCTACTTTTAATGCAAAGTTATGGACAATTGGCTAAAATCTCTCTGAATTGCTCTAAATCATTCAAGTCCGTCTGTCTCAGTTCGCGAAAGCGCAACTCACAACCAAAAGATAATCCGAGGAAAAATAAGGAAATATGATCCTAGCTATCTCATATCGTTTGGGTTTGTTTCTGTTGGGATCGAACAAGCACCGAAAGGGCAATGCGTTATCTGTCATAAAATTGTTGCTAACAGCGGCTTGGTTCCATATAAATTAAAAAGACATCTGGAATGCAATCAGTCTGATTTAGTACATAAACGTGAAGAAATCTTCAAACGAAATTTGTCCAAAAAGTCAAAATTTGTAAAAAAAGAAATCTGAGGCCTTGAAGTGTTTTATTTTTTTATTTAATTAAGTCTGCAGTGCCCCAGGACTGTCAGCATTCTAAACTTGTTACCTGTTTAGAAACAGAATTCTGTTGGTATTTCTGCCAATTTTCTAAGCCTATTTCTACTCAATTTTTGGTCTTTTTATGGCTGATACCTTCCAGAATTTCTTTGGGTTGTCTTAAACATTGCAGCTCTTTCCAAGCTTCCATCCATTTCTTCTTCATTTCATTTCACATATCTAAAGCGTACGCGGATGGTATTCATTCTCGCTCCACAGGAAGGTTTCTGAAATACATGGCTAATGATCCCAACGACGGGGAAAAGGACCAAATTGGTTCTATCAAGAAAAGCTATAAACCCAGCCAGGGGTCTAGCAGGGGCCAAAATTTGTTAATCGTTTAATCTCTAGAAATGTTCCAGCCGAGTGGCCACCTCGCTTATGAGATTTGACGCTGTTGAATTTTTTCCAATGGGGTTACCTTAAGTCGAAGGTTTATGTCAGCAATCCAAGAACGTTAGAGGAACTCAGGAACAATATCGAACGCGAAGTTAACAACATTCCGGCTGATATATATGAAGAACCGATTTTAAATTGGATCGAAAGAATCAAGCGCTCCCGTGATGCTCCTGGTGGTCATACGAACGACGTCCAATTCCATACATAATTGTAACATGTGTAGGTACTACACCTGGAAAAAATTTCAGCTCGATATCTCAATTATTCCATGTTTAATTTAAATACAAAATTGTTGTCATTATTGAAAAACCCGATATATAAACTTATAAAGGAGGGATGGACAGGTGCGATTTGGCCTTTCCTCTTTGCCAGTTACGAGTTACAGACAACTTTTCGAACATCAGTTACTCTACAAAACAAATACAGAACTTAAGTCAGTCTTAAGCTCCGTCACGGAACGAATTAAACTCGTACCAGTGGACTGTACCTAAACTAATTTAGTTTTATGAGCTAATTTAGTCTTTTAATCTTCTGTACTAGTTAAATCGGAGACCTGATAACAAACAAACGCGACGAAAATATCACAACGGCATAATAATCCGGTACGAAAATATCACATCCTAAAATATGTAATATATTAATGATTAGAATGTGATATCGTTCTAGCGTAAAGTGACCACACGTCCCGATTTTGGCTGGGCAGTCCCGCTTTTTGGAGGACAGTCCCGCGTCCCGCCGATTTTTAAAAATGTTCCGCTTTTTAGAAAATATCTTATTTTAAATGTACTGTATAAATTATTTTAAATGCATGTCAAAACATTTTTGTATATTTATAGACAAGTAGGTATATGAATGTATACAATAATAGTAGTTTATGATACAAGTGTGTGAAGAAGGGCTTTTGTGCATGAGTTGCGATGAGTTCAAAGCACAAACCGAAGGCGAGTGGTTTAATCGCAAAGATTAGATTTAATCTAGCTTAGGTTAAGATATATTAGAGCCAGATAAATCCAGATTGAGAGGCCGAGACTTCATGATTCAAAATAAGAAAAATTGATTCCATTCTAATATATGTCAGAAAATTTATTTTCACTACGTCGATGATTTTTTTTTAGTGACGCAAGTTATTTCCATAGTAACAACAAACAGAAATCGTTTAATAATGGAAATCCATTTGATTTACATTGGATTTTTACACACGATTTGGATACTTTTACACACGATTATAATAATGGTATCCATCACATATAATAATGTATTTATGACTTTGTTCATTTTGGTGAGTGAGTAGATATAATATGTTTTTGAATTATTGGTCTGCTTTCATCTAACTAAATTATAATTCTTATTTCATCCCATTCGTCCCGCTTTGTCTCAATGAAAATGTGGTCATTTTATTCTAGCGTGATATTTTCTAAGTGTTATTATGTTGGTGCGATATTTTCGATCTGCATTTTGTCGTCGGATTTTTGTGTTAAGGTCGATTCCCATATGCGCGACACTCAGCTACGCGACGTCGTGCGACAGCGCCTGTCTAATAATGATAACATTGTTTTAAATGTGCACGTCGCGTAGTCATAGTGAGAACGTGCCCATTTAAAACAATGTCATTCATCATCACTTCATCATCATTATTTGACAGGCGATGTCGCGTGACGTCGTGTAGCTGAGTGTCGCGTATATATCGGCCTTTAAAATGTGTAATTTTATTAAGTTTTCGTAGTGCGTTGTTGATGTCATACAACCAATCTAGTATTGAGACTAAACTAGTTCAGATAAGAGTAAACTAATTTAGATATGATTAAACTGGTTCTATGACTTTTTAATCATATCTAAACTAATTTACACTGAATTGAAGAATTTTTCATTGTATGAATTACCACGTAGTAACGGACGCAACCATCCTATTCACTAAACTAGTTTAGTCTCAATCAATTTAGTCTCAATAGATATGTCTCTGGTCTCAATCTAGATAGTCGTCAGCAACAATATATCTATCTATCTCTCAATCTAGATTTATCTGAACGGAAACATTACTGTCTATCTTAGTTTTATATCAAGTTTAGTGTGTATGTTATGTAGTTTTGTGAAACTTTATTTTTGGTGAAAGGTCAAAATCCTCTCGAAATCAGTGCACACTATTTTGTTCCTCTTTGTTAGCTTTGAACTTGTTTGTTGAACTTGCAAGCGGATTTCATGCAAATGAATGGAATTTACCGTTAGATCTCGGTCTCGGAGGGTTTCTCCAATTAGTTTTACGCGGATCTCACAATCAGTCAATACCCTCAAAAAATTTAACTCATTGATGAAAAATAGTAATAGTAATAGAAAAATACAATTGGAAATAACCAATTAAAAAAGAAATAAAATGGAAATTTGAAGTCTTTACGCAACTGAATATAAGTAGTTATTTATTGATTAACATTCCTAGGTAAAGTCTAGTCTTGGTACATTAGTCTAGTCTTTTCTAGATTCACATTGGAAGGAAAAGTCTAGTCTTGATGGATTCGCCTACGCTTTTCTAGATTCACATTGTAAAAGGTAAAGTCTAGTCTTGGTCGATTAGTCTATTCTTTTCTAACAATAAGCTTGGTTTCAGTTTAGTTTGTCTCAATCAAGAATTTGGTATAGTCTAGTCTAATTGAATTAAAACCGCCTGAAATGAAAGACAGGAACCGTACTTATAAAACCTAATCTGGATTAGTAAGTCTAGTCTTTTCTAGTCTACTTAATATTATTTGCACCTTGTCCAATTCGCTTCACAAGGGGGCCCTGTCAACTCGTCATCAGCGATTTGGCCCAAATTTACAGGGTATGTAGGGCTTGACTATAAATGAAAGTGACGCAAGCGGGAGGGTCAGATGGCCATTTTAACGCCGACCGGTAAGTTACCGACAACTCATAAGCCCGCTATGTTCGGGTTCATAGTGCGAGGATCGCTGGTTCGATTCACCGAGGGGACGCTTTTTTATACTAATAAAATATTTAAATTGACAAGTAAATAATTACAATTAAAAAGTTAAGCAATAATAAATAATAAAAGAAAGTTATTTTAAAAATTGTAAATAATTTTTTTATCGTCCCCACGGGGAATCGAACCAGCGATCCTCGTACTATGAACCCGAGCTCTTACCGCTGCGCTGACCGGCCATTGAAATTTATGCTAGAATATAAAGAATTATGTAGCCTAGTCTTGTTGAATTAAGACCGTCTTATAATCAAAGACTATAATTGATAAAAAACGTTGAATCGAACCATGGCTAAAAGTTGGGAGTTTTAGTTCAATATGCAGAAATTAATAAAATGTCGAACGCACTATATAATAGTTATAGACCCACTATATAATACCCACTAGTTATATAGTGGGTTCGACATTTTCTACAATTGATATTTAGTTAGACTAGCCTTCTTCCAATGGTACTACAGTCCTAGTGAACTTTGACCTCCTCCACTGTCTACACTTGTCCTTGGCGTGTAGATCGTAGACTTAATAGTATTCGCTCCGAGCGCAACAGCACTAGCGCCAAAGGTGATACTTTTAAGAACTTCATGACCAGTTATGTCATTATTTAGCATTTATATATTGACATGTATTTTGCTACATAAAAAAGTTTTTTTTATTATTTTACATAGACTAATAAAGTGCATAAATTGCATAAAATATATCATCGGATAATCAAAATAAAATCACGAAAAAAATTTACAAAAATTTTTCAATAAAAATTTTCCTCGAAAATCATTTCGCTCGAAAAATATGTGCTTTTTCGTTTTTTTTTCAATTTTCTCGAGAACGGTATAAAGCAGCAAAATCAGGTTCGGCACACAAACTACACGACAAGACGATGTGTAAATTATCCGGAAAGATTCAATAATTCGTCGAGACATTTCAAACTGAAATTTACCCGATTCTCGATTTGCTTGTTCCAACCCTTTCGTTATTTTGAAGGGGTCCGTGAGTTGGTTTTAGACCCGCATCACGGCTTCAGTTTCGCACATTGTAATCTTTATCATTTTCACCAGTTTAGTCCTATCCTGTGCCGTTTCCATATTTTGAACTCCGTGGGATTCCATGTCTCTTCTGATGTTATCCTGTCATCTCATTCGAGGTCTTACTCTTGACCTTTTTCCATCTGGTGATTTCTCCCAAACAGACTTTATGATTCGAGCGTTGTCACTTCATATAACATGCTCAACCCATCAGAGTGGGTACTTTTGATGAGTTAGACAATAGAGATCTCTGAGGCGGTGGTGGCCAAGTAGTCAAGTTGTCAGACTTCGGAGCCGCAAGTCCCGGGTTCAAACCGGGTTTCCTGGACGTGGTAAAAATAAGTCAGCGTTCTCCTGTAGATGGCTCTGGCAAAGTCATCACAGTAAAAATCTGCCACGAAACCTCCCCCTAATAGTGGCTCGCCAACCACGTTAAAAACTGTAAGGGCTCCCTACACTTGTGTAAGATCAAGACACCAAGCACAAGTGTAGGCAGTGAGAGGTGGCCCAGGTCCAAATAGGACTGTAGCGCCTCGAAGAGAGAGATCTCTGAGATATCTACCAGTTCCAGATTGGACCTAATTTTGTTCTCATGTCTTGGGTGGGGCCAATTTCCTTTCAAACCCCAGTAGAGATTATTCGTCCATCTTTGTTACGCTCCTGGTCTCACACCCATACACGGCGACTGGTTGGATGACGGAGTGGTGGCTGGATCTTTAAGGCGCGACTGAGGAGCTTGGATCTGAGACGGCTAAATAGAGAATGGGTGCTCTTCCATGCACTCCATATTCGAATTTGTATCTCGTTTCTCATCTCATTATCGTCGGTAATCCAGGCCCCGATATTTAAATTCATGAGCTAAGAGAAAAAAGAGCCCATATTGATTTTAGTTGGTAATCTCATCGCCGAATATCGAGAGAGAGGTGGAGATACTTAGTCGATCTTGATTGATGTTCAGTCCCATTTTCTTTGCTTCCTTTTGGAATTGAAGAAAGATCCCCCTCACTGCTTAAAAACTCTCTCTTTAAAAATCTCCAACCACGTCTATGTCATCTGTGTAGCCCAAAATGAGACTTATGCCAGTCCTGGAAAAAAATTGTAGTCGATGTTCCGAGTTCCGGAAGACGCTTTCTTTTGGAATTGAAGGAAGATCCCTCTCACTGCGTCAGAACTATCCTCAACCACGTCTATGTCATCTGCGTAGCCTAGGATGAGACGTATGCCAGTCCTGGTAAAAATTTGTAGTCGGTGTTCCAAATTTAGAAAGACGCTCTCTTTTGAAATTGAATTAAGATCTCTCTCACTGCGTCAAAACTATCCCCAACCACTTCTATGTCATCTGCGTAGCCTAGGATGAGACGTATCCCAGTCCTCGTAAAAATTTGTAGTCGGTGTTCCAAGTTTAGGAAGACGCTCTCTTTGGAAATTGAATTAAGATCTCTCTCACTGCGTCAAAACTATCCCCAACCAAGTCTATGTCATCTGCGTAGCCTAGGATGAGACGTATGCCAGTCCTGGTAAAAATTTGTAGTCGGTGTTCCAAGTTTAGGAAGACGCTCTCTTTTGAAATTGAATTAAGATTTCTCTCACTGCGTCAAAAATATCCCCAACCAAGTCTATGTCATCTGCGTAGCCTAGGTAGAAGGAAGGTCCCTCCCACTGCTTCAAAACTATCCTCAACCACGTCTATGTTATCTGCGTACGTATGCTACAGACGTATACTAACTAGTCCTGGTAAAAATTTGTACTCGGTGTTCCAAGTTCCGAAAGAGCTTTCTTTTGTAATTGAAGGAAGATTTTTCTCACTGAGTCAAAACTATCCCCAACCACGTCTATGTCATTTGCGTAGCCTAGGATGAGACGTATGCCAGTCCTGGTAAAAATTTTTAGTCGGTGTTTCAAGTTTAGGAAGACGCTCTCTTTTGAAATTGAATTAAGATCTCTCTCACTGCGTCAAAAATATCCCCAACCAAGTCTATGTCATCTGCGTAGCCTAGGATGAGACGTATGCCAGTCCTGGTAAAAATTTGTAGTCGGTGTTCCAAGTTTAGGAAGACGCTCTCTTTTGAAATTGAATTAAGATTTCTCTCACTGCGTCAAAAATATCCCCAACCAAGTCTATGTCATCTGCGTAGCCTAGGTAGAAGGAAGGTCCCTCCCACTGCTTCAAAACTATCCTCAACCACGTCTATGTTATCTGCGTACGTATGCTACAGACGTATACTAACTAGTCCTGGTAAAAATTTGTACTCGGTGTTCCAAGTTCCGAAAGAGCTTTCTTTTGTAATTGAAGGAAGATTTTTCTCACTGCGTCAAAACTATCCCCAACCACGTCTATGTCATTTGCGTAGCCTAGGATGAGACGTATGCCAGTCCTGGTAAATATTTTTAGTCGGTGTTTCAAGTTTAGGAAGACGCTCTCTTTTGAAATTGAATTAAGATCTCTCTCACTGCGTCAAAAATATCCCCAACCAAGTCTATGTCATCTGCGTAGCCTAGGATGAGACGTATGCCAGTCTTGGAAAAAAATTGTAGTCGATGTTCCGGAAGACGCTTTCTTTTGGAATTGAAGGGAGATCCCTCTCACTGCTTCAAAACTATCCCCAACCACGTCAATGACATCTGCGTAGCCTAGGATGAGACTTGCCAGTCCTGGAAAAAAATTGTTATTGGCGTTCCAAATTCCGGAAGGCGCTTGTTGACTAAAACTGGAAATAATGCGTCTCCCTGTTTAAGGCCACTTCTGACCTCAAAGTAGTCGCTGAACGTACCATCTATCTTTATTCTACTCTTAGACCCCTCTAGACTAGGGGTCGCCAAACTCTATAAACTTAAGAGCCAAATTTTTTTTTAAAATGATTTCAAACTGGATCAAGAGCCAAGGATGATTTTTTTTTTATAAAAAAAATCATCAAGTCATATTTTTGTATTTTCTTCACAATTTCATCATCAATTGTGAAGAAAATACAAAAATATGACTTGATGATTTTTTTCGTCTTAAGCGTCTTTGCGATAATATTATTGGTGGCCTTGACTACCAAATCCATCCAACTTTACCAATATCTTCTGGAAATGTTTGTGCGCAAAGTTCTTCCTTGTGAATTATGCAATGGAAAGATAACCTTGTCATTGTTCGCGAAATAATTATTGGCACACCCATTCCAAGCCCCAGTAGGTTATTAAGCCACGACATCCGACGTCTACCAATGTTCTTTCTTCCCATAATCTTCCCTTGTATTATCAGTTGTAGCAGTGGATATTTGGGTGCTCTCATTATGTGACCTAAGAATTATAATAATTCGGATGGTTGCTACCGTTACTACGTGGTAATACATACTGGATTTATAAATTGCTAAATGTTTTAACCACACTTAGTATGTAAAAACTATTTATTCACAAATTTGGACACTTATTTCTCGAATTATGACTCGAATTTCGACTTTTCCGTTTTCTCCAATTTTGTCTATTCTAGTCACCCTGTCACTTCAAGAGATCCGCCATATTTTGCGCTAGCTTCTTCTTCTTGGAATTCCTCCCCTACCGCAGATTGGAAACCATCACCATAATCCGGGCCTTGTCAATGGCCCTTCTGAAGAGTTCTGCGGACGTGCAACCAAACCCTATTTTTTAATAAAAGCCTTTAATAAAATAAGGCAAAATAGCCTTTTCATGGTGTTATTAATTTCTTTATTTGTTTTATTCATTTGGCGTAGCACTTCCTCGTTCGAAACCTTATCGACCCATGGTATCGACCTAAAACACCACATTTCAAATGTTCTTGATGTTTTCTGGTTGGAGTGTCCAAGCCTACACCCCATGCAATAGATTGGAGAATATATAGCTTTTTACCGTTCTGATTCTCGGCTCGAATCTTATATCCCGGCAGCAGAGTATTTTATTCATTTTTATAAAAGTGTGGCGAACTATATCAATTGAAATAAGTTATGAACGAGCATCGAGATAAGTTAAGAACGAGAACACCTGCAGTAAACAATGGACTGGACTGTCACTGGACCTAGTATTTGACGTCATTATCAAAGGCGTTAAAATAGCGGCGTTTAAACAGCGCAAGCTCAAAATTATTCTCTATTCTAAATATTTTTTTAAACTTAATTACAACATACCAATTTATTAAAGCGGAATATAGCTTGAATATATGCAACCTTTCCGTAGCTCTATAATATTATTAAGCCTTTTTCGTCAATCTACAACACTACAAAACAAATCTCCTGTTGAAACGCAACAGATATTTGTATGCTATTCACTAGCCCCCAGTCCACATCACATCATTTTTTTCTTATAAAATTATGACTTTTGAAAAGTCCTTTTTTATTACCCACCATACTTTTAGCTCATTATGTTGCAATTAAAACAATTTTAGTAATGGGAACTAATTTTTCTTCATACTTTCGTTTATTAAAAATTTATTTTCGATTTTAAATTAATACTTTTCTTATGATCACTTAACACTTACTATGTAGGTAGATAGCCGCAAATCCCCCCGCTAAGCAAGACTTGACTGCGAGACACAATAACTAAAACAACGGAGATCTGAGATAATATGTACTAGCCGCGGTGTGACTATGAGTTGTGAACTTGGCGGTCGTAAGATTACAGGTACAGTTTTGTACATTTCTTGTGATTTTTGTTTATATTTTAATATATTTCTGAAGAGCCTTAAGCTCACATCAAAAGAGCCACATGTGGCTCGCGAGCCACATTTTGCCGACCCCTGCTCTAAACATATTTTTACTAATGATATTAGTTTCTTTGAAATTCCATCAGCCATCACCTGTCAGAGCTGGGATCTCTTATTACAATCATAGCCTTGCTTAAAGTCTACGAATAGTTGATGTTAAGTCTTTATTATATTCCCAGTTTTTTTTCTTTAGTTGCCTTATAGAAAATATTTGATCTGTGGTAGATTATTTTTTTTTAAACCGCTTTGGTAGTGTCCTACTTTTAAGGGCAGAAACCCTGTTCGAAAATATAATTTCTATAAAAACAGGGAAATATTTGGGAAAAATACATTTGGGGAATCATTTCAAATCAAACATGTTTACTTCAATTTTGAGACCTGAAACAATATTGAACCTTGTTCAAATCATCCCTGTCATGTCTATCCATCCATATTAACAATATTCTTTTTCATACTCTGTATAAAAAAAGAAAATCTATAATTTTATACTCTGTTGGTGAGAGAATGCATCCCTCCCGTCTCGACGAGTTCAGCATTGTTCTGTGCATACCCCCACTTTATTTCGAGTGCCCGGTGTTTAGTTGACCGTATTTGAAAAACTGAAGCATATTTCTTAACTCAAACTAATCTGCGCGTACCTCGGTGCGTCCCTTGCCGCACATACCTCGGCGCAGTACAGCTGCATTCTCTTGCCGCACAGAGTATAGTTTGTTATAATATCATATAACGACTCTAACCCATGACCTCTGACTAATTTTCGCAGTTAATAAAAACATATATGTTTTCATCAATGTCTACCAATTTATATTCAGACCAGAATTGAAACACTCATATATCTACACACACTGTATATATAAGTTGGTAAAAGCAAACAGAATATTTTTATACAAAACAAATGGAGAATATATAAGCAAATCAACGAAGTTATTACAGTCGCTACCTTCTGCGTTCACCCTTTTGAGTTTTTCTCTTCTCCTTCTTCTCTTCCCGCATCTGTTTCTGTTTCTCCCTACAAACAACACCTTTACAAATCGCAACCCAAACTGAACCAATCATTTACCTATCTTCTTTATCCTTTTCTTTTTTCTTCTGACTCTCCAATCGAGCATTCTCCCTCTTCTCCTTCTCTGCATTGGCTACAGTCAGAGCATTAGTGTTCTTGTGCATATTACCTTCAGGTAAACCAACATCGTCTTCCTCTTCTTCATCATCCGTCATTTGGCTGTATTGAGATAAAATGGCTTCGCGAATTTTCTTTTCCTCCTCGGTGTATTGTTTCTGTTTGGTGGTCTGGAGGCATTGCGACTCCATAAGTTTGGCTAGTTTCAAGTCAACGTCTTTCATGGGGCCGTCACTTGGTGGAGGCTGCTTTTGTTTGAATTTCGTCCACATGTCCAGGATTTCTGTACAAATATCTGTTATATTATTCTCCTACAAAAAAGAAATAAGGTTTTGTGAAATAATGAAAAATAGGTTTTGTTGATATTCTTGTCCGGTATTCCTAGTCTATAGAACATTAAAATTGCTACAGGAAACAAGATGGAAATCTGATGCATGGCATTGTAAAGATCCATTGTAGAATCATAGTCTATTTAACCCCTTGTATACATACGAATAAAATGCGCGTTGACGTGCCCATATACATGTGATCGCCGAATATATATTGGCTCTGGTACTTTTCACCAGTGCAGCAAGGGCCCATATATCAACCTCTGGCACTAAAAGGGTTAACCCCTTGACATACAATGACGTCTCTAAGATGTCATGTTTTTCATGTGCCATGGTAGACTTTGATGTCTCCGAGACATCACGAAATCTCTTCAGGGAATACCAGCAGCATATTATTGGATTATCTGTTTCGGCCGTGCATAAATATTGTAGCTTGTAAAGAGCGTTCACTATTGAGCCATATTTGATTAAATGGTATTATACTGACGCATCAAAATGCATTTTATTCATATGTCAAGGAATTAATAGCACATCATGACATATAGGGGCATTGAAGACATATTAAAGTTGTGAACTGTTTGTACAATTGGGCGAGTAAATAGAAAAATTGTGTGCACAAAATCTATTTATATAATTCCTATAAATTACAACTTCCATATTAAGTGGTTACTAAAAATATTCCCACCCACATTCCAACGAAATACAAAGATTTTCTACGAATTCCATTTCGTTTCCATAGAAATTCTTGCGAAATATTTCAAAATTTTATGTGAAATTTTTTTTTTGGGGCTTACATTCTCGACGATTTCTGTAAGGATGCCCTGCAGGGCTTCGCTCTTCTCATCGGCCGTCTCATCACTGTCCAATATTCCAATAATATACGATCCAAATACGCCTTCGTCTGTATTCAAATCCCTCAACTTGTTTCCTAACCAATCTGGGAAACTCTCCAACGCAACCGCCATGTTAATATTTAAACCACCACTATTACCAACAAAACAAATTATAATCACCCAAAAATAATTTAAATTATTTAGTTTAAATAATAATAGATTTCAATTCTACATGTACGTTTTCTTTCCTTTTTTATAATAATTTATGAATTCTTTACCACTAGCCATTTGTTTGCTTGTTTAGAACTGACTATAAGCTATATTGTTAGTCTATGGTCGTCTAGTTGGTGTATTGAACGACGTCATTCTCTACAAACTTCATGTTGCACATTTGATTTGAATTTGCTTTAGAATTGATTCAATTTCGTTTAGAATTCACCAGATTTAGACTAGAGTTGATCTAGTTTAGAGTTGAATAGATTGTAGGTTTCGGTGGTTGTACTTGACCTTTATAGATCTATTGTACGCCACCTTCTTCCTCTAATCGTTTGGTATACTTACCCATTTAGAGGGCCTCCTCTAGTCCTGATACCTTTAGGAATATCAGGATCTGGCTGAGATTCAAGGATTGCAGCTTCTCTTCGTTCAGGCAGTGGGCCCCAAGGTACATCTCTTTCTGGAGCAGAGCTCTGCAGTATATGAGCAGATGTATGAGGGTTTCCCCCTTTTTTTTAATTTTCTTTTTAATTTAATTTTTTAACAGATGAGAGGAAATGCTTTCACGCACCCCCAACTATGGTTTCAATTTTGGAGAGTGTGGGGATCACGAGCCCTATAAGGCAGTCATACTCACTAAAACTATCTCCTCTTTATTTCTCTCCTGCAATGTTACCGCCTTTCAGTCTTACGTCCTACAGGTTTGGTCTTAATAACGTTTTCTCAGGTGTCGCCTCTTTCTCTGCTCTGTTCTTCTAGTTCATCTTTTGCCATTTCCGCATCACTTCTTCTACAAAATTCTTGACAGTTTCCCAGCTGCCCTTGTGCGCGATCATTTCCTCTATTGTGCTTTCCGGGGACATGGTCGCCGCAGGTAGGTTTCTTTTTGTATTGTCCCTTTCGTTATCCCTATTGGCATTATGCACTCCCCCTCTTTCCAATTCTCTCCGTGTAGGAGCAGAAGACTCCGTGTCCTGTAAGGCACTGTGTAATGTATAAATTTACCGACCCATGCTTCCTCTCTATCCATTTCTTAATGTCGGATATCATCCTGTGGGTCCACCTTCCGACTTTAGCGATGTCCCATTCTGTCTGCCACTTCTAGTTAGTCATTTCCCTTTGTTCCTTCCGGTCTGTTATTGTCCAGTGTAGGTCACATAGTCGCTTTCTCTCTTCGGCAAGGAGGTGTAACGGTACGAGGCCTGCAACTACGAAGGCGGCATCTGCGGATGTTGTGCGGTATGCTCTGCATACTCTCAAGGCCATTAATCTTTGGGTGGACGTAATTTTTTTCCTATAGGTTTGACGTCTTGCTGCGCCGATCCATAGCGCAGCCCCGTAAATCACTATCGATTCCATTGCCATCGCTACCACCTTCCTTTCCTGTTGTCCCGCACCTCTAATATTAGGCAGTATTCTGCCTAGGGTCTTCATCGTACGTTTCGCCTTCTCGCACGCATATGGATATGTCGCCCGAACGATAGACCCCTATCTATTACCATGCCTAGATATTTAATCTGTCGCACGGGATAGATATCTTCTCGTGCCTTGGTAAACTTTAAGGCAGGTAGTTTTTTTCCTATTTAGGACCATTGCCATGGGTTTATTCACAGCCACTTTCAATTCGTTCCGTTTCATCCACCTGTCTATAGTATTTAACGTTACATTCACCTTGAGTACCAGCTCTTCGGGATTTTTTGCAGACGCCAATACGGCCAGGTCGTCCGCATAGCACACAAGCAATACAACACGTTCCATAGGGTTGGCCCGAGGACCGAACCTTGCAGTACACCTCCCAAGATTTTATTTTTCATCTTGGATGTTATCTGAATGACGCGATTTCTGAAGTATGATTGTACAGTGTTGATTAGGTACTGGCTAACTCCGCTCTTTTTAAGTTTGGATAGAATTATGTTCCACGGGGCAGAATTGAAGGCGTTTTGTACGTCAATAAGGACAAGGGCACTCCATTGGCCTTGTTGCATTTCCTTTTCTGCATTGTGGATGACGTGCTCTACCGCGAAATCCGTACTGATTTCTATGGAGAGTTTGTCTCAATTTCCTCCTGAATTCTCTGGTTTACAATATTTTCGTACACCTTAGTCAGCCCATTGATCAGACATATTGGTCTATATTTAACTGCCTCGTTTACTGTTTTCCAAGGTTTTTCAACTAGGATCAATTTTGAGAGTTTCCATGTATCGGGAAACCGGTTCGACTCCAGCAGGGAGTTGAAAAGGATAACAATGTATTCCGTGTTACTGCCTATACCTTTTCAGGCGGTATTCCATCCGGGCCGGGAAACTTGCGAAACTTTATTTTTTTACATGCCCTTATCACATCGTCTTCATTAAGGTCGTTGACGTTTGAGGAAATGGTAAGGGGTCTGTTCCATCGATGGTAATCTCCTCCGCTAGTGATGAAAAGTTGGTCGAAAACTTCTTCATATTCCTGCAGCGGTAGTGTGATCTTCGGGTTTGGTGCATTTATTTGTGCTCTGACGATTTTATATCCTTCTCCGAAGATGTTAGTTTCTAGACACATAATTTGGACCAGGCTTTTTTCTTTGCCTCTGATATTGACTTTTTGTCTTTTCACTCTATCTCCCATTTCTTTGCTCCTTGGGAACCGCCTCCTTTTACGCTTTGTTGCTGAAATTTGGTTCTGTATGTCTTCTGACCACCAGTAGGGCAACTTGTAGTCTTCTACGCACCTTAGGAGTGGTGTGCTTTTCCTATATGTTCTACCCAGAGGCTCTTCACAGCTCTCCGTGTTAATTTCCTTGTTACTAATTTCTTTCGTGAAAGTCTTATTTAGTGTTACGATATCTGTAATACCGTATCTCCACCTTGCTCTCGTCCTCTTGCTTGTGGCAGGTATTCTAGTTATTATGAAATGGTGTTCGCTCATCGACAGTTCGTTTCTCAAGACCGACCACCGCGGGGTTTTTGTGACTACATCGTCATTGACCAGGGCAAGATCTATGTATGATACTCCGTTATGTCGGACTAGAATGTCATCTCCCGTCGTTTAGAATGGTGAGACCCATGGACTCAGCCCATTCCAGCAGTTCTTCCCCTCGTCTGTCCGTTTTTGTACCCCTCCAATAAGTATTCTTTGCATTGAAATCCCCCGTGAGTATCACATGCCTCTTTTGCCCTTAGGCTTTTAGCAGATCCTGTTGCAGGTCTACCAGACTTTGTTCAAATATTGCGTGTGGGCAGTTAGGGCTGAAATAGACACTGTAGAGTGTATACTCTTCCACGTTCACACACACAAAACAAGAGCCGGTGCGGTACGATGTTTACACAGACATGTTTTTTGAAACGTTTATGACAGAAGCTAGATGGTTGCTGTAGGTGTGGTGGCCACGGTTTTTGCATTTTGCAATGTTCGGCTCGCTAAGGACAATAAAGTTGCATTTTTCTTTAGCTGCGATTATATATGCCATGTCGTGGGCATTGATTTTTATAGCCTTGCCACTTCTTTCTAGCTTCTTTTTATGGGGGTTTCCCCTACTGTGCTACAGAATCTGCAACTGTCATCTTCAACCGTTTTCTAAGTCTTCGGATTTCCCGTCAGGACTCCTGTCAGAATTCTAAGTTTCTGTACATGAACTGCAATTGAACCGCTTCGAACGGTAAGTATTGCAGACGCAGGGTGAAGGATCTTAATGAATCATGAGCTACGACAGATTTTCATTCAGCCAGATTTGGTAGCGACAATTAAATGCAGGACACATAAACAGAAGAAACAGAATGGAGGACCAGGCACCCAAAATAGGAACTGGAAGTCGCTATAGGAGGAACATGACAGATCGAGGTAAAGGTGGCTGAACAGTCTGGAGGAGCAATCAGGATGTCAAATGGAAAATCTCCGCAAGACACCGAAGTAGATGAGGAAACCTAATTGAGAAGAATGCAAAAGGAACAAGGTACGTTTACATCTGGTGAACAACGAGCGATTTTGAGGAAAGCAACATATTGAAAGCAACACTGTTGCCGTTTGTTGAATGAGTCTTGCAACAGAGCGTCGACCGTTCTACTAAAAAGGCTTGTTGAAGCTTGTTGCTTTTGTACCCACGGCTAATGGGTTCATTCAACAATATTCTTCTTCTTCTACTTCTTGGAGAGATCTGTCGATCTGTTAATTCTGGAGCCGCCTCTGCAACTTTTCCTGAGAGGTAGATTGATAGATAGATCAACAATATTGTTTCTACTAATCATATCTTCGGCCGATCGGAGGTCCTCGCGATGGCTTCGTGAGGGTGGTTTTAGTGGAGGGGACGCATAGGCAGGGTAGCAACGGTGGCGCTGCCCAAGCGGGGCCGTATCCCACTCAAAATCATAAGTCTCGACGCCCAGGTTTTGTTATTATTGGGTTGTTTTCCGGGGTCTTCCTCGATTCCTTAGGGAATTAACTACAGTGGTTGTGTCTTTGTTGGGATCTTCATGCTCGGGGCTAATGTGTGGCAAACACCTAGTACCGTGGTGGGGCTTGCGACTTCGTAGCTGCAGGTCCCTTTGTTGGCGAGGATGACGTAAGAGCAGTCTCGTTTGGGCATAAACTTGCTGAAGTACCCTTTCTTAGCTTGGCTGAAGGAGTGCGTGGGGACCCATACTCTATCTCCCGGTCGGTACCGTGGATCAGTACCGTGTCTGCACATTTCTTTCTTTGATCTTGCTGTTGTTCGTGGGTATCACGTACCTGGTCCAAGGTTTCCATTATTAGAAACATTTTATTCGAAACTTGTGGAGTGATTTCTGGGTCAAATGTTTCGTTCATCAAGATTTGTCAGATGTCATTTGCTCCGTCTTTTGGTGCTCTCGATTCTCTGGTAAATGTGAGGTATACTGAGGAAAAAACCTATTTCTTGGCATGGAGTTGAGTTTAATGGCTCCTCTACACTAAGGCTCATTGTGGGCCATCATGATGGTCACCATTATAATGGCCCATTATGATGGCCGGAATGGACGCATCCACACAGTGGTCCATCTAGATGGACCATTCTAGATGTGCATGAATGGGCCATAGTGGGCCATACATTGTTGATAAAAATTAATTTCAAATTTTGAATTGAAATTATAAAGTTAATATTCAAATTTAATAAAGTTGAAATTTATAATTTTTCATAAGAAGTTGCCTTGTAACTAGTATGGAAGTCGAGGAAATCTACACTGATAAGCGTACGCTAAAGGAAATAATGATGGCCCATGGTGTGGACATGACACTTTAGCCACTGCGCAACTTACTTGCGCATGCTGGCCTCCTTTGATGTGTGTTGTCGGACCGCTCCTAACGCCATCCATGGTCATCACCATCTCCATCATCCACTACTTAGGCCACTACAGGCCATCTACCCTCTACACAATGGCGATGGCTCACAGTGGTTCAAGATGGGCCATAGTGTGGAGGAGGCATAAGGCAAACCTCATGGCTGGTATTTTGGAAGTGGTTGCTAGAAATCTCAACGTAATTGCATCATAAGAAATATATCTTACGAGAATCCATCATAAGATAAGAATCCATAAGAATCCATCATCTGATATTATGTCCTTCAGTAAACTGTTTCGGCATCCGTTTCCACCACCGCTTTTTTCTCCTTTCTTTCCGAGCAGCCTAAAGGTCGATTCCCATATGCGCGACGTCGTGCGACATCGTCTGTCAAATAATCATTACATTGTTTTAAATGGGCAAGTCGCGTAGCCATAGTAGAACGTGCCCAATTAAAACAATGTAATCATTATTTGACAGGCGATGTCGCGCGACGTAGCCGAGTGTCGCGTATATGAGAATCGGCCTTTATTCAAAATTAAGAAAGCCGCAGCAGCAACTACTTGTTCGGTAGACATGACTGCAGACAACTGCGAAAACTGTAGAACGTTTGTAAAATGAAACTGTCGAATCTGTTGCTGCAACAGACGTTGATTAGGTTATAATCCGAGTTTGACTTAATACGATGAAAGTCGAATAAATTTAGTGCCGGTCACCGATGACCACCGTGCCATTCAATGCGTTAACTTCATTTATGTTAATATTTAACAATACAACATTGTTGACAACTGTTGCGTACGACAATCCGTTGCTTCATCTAATTGTTGTAATAGCGTAAACGTACCTTTAAACGGTCCGTAACGGCAACAAGTGGAAGAGGAAGTAGTTGTATAATAAAAACAATTAGAGAAATAAAAAGATTGCTTGAAATTTTATTTACAACTAGAAATGTTTATTCAAGTATCTATCTCAGATTCTTTTATATATGCTTAATCAATTATTATCCTTTATTACTCTCCACTGCTCTAACAATGATCCAATGATCTAACTTAAGGTTTGTACTTGTACTGTGTGCACAGTTTCGCCAGTTCTGAAAAGAAAAAAATAATTAAATTGTAAAATGCATTTTTCAATTCAGAACTAAATTGTTAATTGCATCAAACTCATATGTAGGAAGATGTGCTAGTGTTAAGTTGCTTCATAGTTTTACATCATGTAAACTGAAATTTTGTAAAACTGCACCTAAGTAATTAAGTCTGCAGAAAATATTTATCAGTAACTTACAATAATTCTGCAATTTGCACAGTCTCGATTTTGCTTATTTTATTCTTGTCGAGGAGCGAATGGGTGGCCATATGCTGCTGCAACGCGGACGCCTGTCCGAAACATTTCCCGCAGACTTTACACAGAAACTTTTTCTCGTCCGAATGCGTCCTCATGTGAACCTTCAAACTTCCCGGAACTGCAAACCTAAAAAAATAAACCAACAATAGTTATTTACATTAGAGTGTGGAAAGTGTGATTTTACAACGCGACAGCTCGTTTGGGGAACGAGCCCGAAGGGCGATTAGCATTATCTGGAGCGCTTTAAAATCATTTCCGCACGAAATTTGTATAATTTTTTTTGGCCGACAATTATTATTTAAGAAACAAATAGTCCCTCCACCTCCACTTCCGAAGTCACAAACTGGAAAACGCGAGCGCTAGAACGCCAACAATGGCGGGACGTAGTCGAGTCATCCAAAACCTGTATAGGGATATGATGGCTGCCAAGTAAGGTCCTCAAGTTTTTGGATAGACAATATCTACGAGATAAAGAAGGTGACACACGGGCGTGGCCAGGATTTAGGTTGGGAGGTTTGAACCCCCAAAACCCCCCCTGGCTACGCCCATGAGGTGAAATATATTAGGTCAATCAAGGTATGATTGATTGAAGTAACATTCTTTGAAGCTCCTTGAAGTTCTCCAAGTAATCAGAATTGGAAAAAAAAGATGATGGAGTATACAATAGATCAATCAATCACAATTCTTCTTCCTGTGGTACTACTGGATACGACAGACCTATTTTGTTAATCAAAATTACCTTTTTCCACAAACCAAACATAAATGCGGTTTTTCTCCGGTGTGTGTCCGCATGTGGGCCGAGAGGTGGCCCGGGGACGTGAAGGCCTTGTTGCACAGCGAGCAGACGTGCGGCTTGAAGCCGGTGTGAGATCGCGTGTGTATGATGAGCGTCTCCTGGCGGCTGAAGGACTTGCCGCACATGTTGCACGTGTACGGCTTCTCGCCGGTGTGGATCCGCTGGTGGATGGTCAGGGTGTTCGAGCCGGCGAAGGCTTTACCACATGTCGGACATTGGTATGGTTTCTCGCCGGTGTGAGTGCGCATGTGGATCCCCACATATCCAGACTGGGTAAAACTGAAATTTAAGAAGAAAATTTGCTCAAATTTAGACAATTAACTAGACCGAAAAGATTCTTTACCCTTTGCCACAAATTGGACATAAAAACGGTTTCTCGCCGGTGTGCACCCTCAGATGTTTCTCCAAGTTGCAAATTTGTGTGAAACTCTTCTCGCAAATTTCGCAAACGTGGGGTCGTTCGCCCGTGTGCGATCTTATGTGTATTCGCAAACTTCTCGCCTACAAGCAAACAAACTTAAAACTTCACCTAGTCCATTTCTGATAACATTTACCTCTACATACTGTTTATTGCAATATTCACAGGAAAGCAGCTTATGCCCGGTGTGATACTTCATGTGCTTGGATAAACTGGAAGCCCATTTGAACGCCCTCCCGCACACGGAACAAAGATGCGGCTTGCCCTTGATGTTGCGCAGCTCCCCCGTGTGTTTCTTCTTGTGCTTGTTCAGATTCGAACTCTCCGCGAACGACATATCACACTGATCGCACTGGTGCGGTTTCTTCTCCAGATGGATTTTCGAATGTCTTTTTAGTATGCGCGCCTCGGCGAACGCCTTGTTACACACCGTGCAAATGTGCACCAGGTCTTTCGGATGGCTCAACATGTGCACCTTCAAGTCCACCTTCAGGCTGAACGATTCGTCACACACCGCACACGGGTACTTCTGCTTGGAAAACTCGACAGATTTCGTCTCTTTTACTTGCTTGTTCAACACATCTTGCTCATCATCTTTTAACGATAATACATCATGGGCACTATGTATCACACCTTCTATTGTGTAAAAACCATCTTTTACCTAATAACCATTTTATGCAATAAATATTTTATTTGAAAGAAGAAACGACTTGTCTGGCTAATATGATCATGTCTGTCTAGTCTTACTTCTTAAATAATACCTTGTCTGCCTAGTCTCGTTTGTTTCCTTGTCAGCCTTGTTCATCTCTTCTAGTCTCACTGGTCTTATTTGATCTATTTAGCCTAGTCGCAATAAACCTTTTCATAGTTGAATTTTTTTTGTGCGCAAGTGTCAATTTCCGCCATGTTATACGTCAAAAAGTGCCCAACCTTTTTGACGTATAACTAAATATGTGCCCGAAACTTTGATAATCCCGCCTTTCAAACTTGGCGGATGCGCATGCGCTTAATTAACCGTAAAAATGTCTATTGGATTAACGTATTTAAATAACTTACTTCAAACTTACAATCCTCATCTGAGTAACTGACATTAACAAAATCATTGGGAAGTTCTTCTTCGATGATCACACTGGAAATGTTATCGGAAAACTCCAGCTGCTCCTCCAGTTCGGCCTTGTGCTGTGCGGCGATAGACATAGACAGTTGCTCCTGAAAGAACAGCGTCGCGTTATTCAAGATTCGCGCGTTTTGCGGAGACTCATACTTGAAACTCGGGACTTATGTAGTTTCGTAACGTCGACTCGGACTTCTCGCATTGCTGCTTGAACGTGTACGCCCTGCTGCATTGCAACACGCACTGAACGCATATGAGATCAGGCAAGCCGTCACCTTCTTGCACCTGAAAATTAACAAACTATTCCTAAATATTTTTAATGAAAAACTTAAAAAGATCAACAATGATCCACTTTTATTATTCTCGTGTCAGAAAAACATCAAATAAAACACAGATACAAACACTGTTATACATTACTGCATTCTGAGATGCTCATAAAGTTCATCTTCTCTGCAGAACATCGGACACAGTCTACACTGAAGCATATGTTTCACAGTCTAGTTTTCTCCACAGTCACACTGAATGCTATCTTCTTTAATGTAGCCCCACTTTGCAAGATTGGTTTTAGATTTTGATCTTAATCTATTCAAGGATTTCCATGTTAACCATCCTTGGTCATGACCAGGAGATAAATTAAAGTTAAAAAAATCCTTTTCCAGGCCAGGGGAAGAGATTCCTTAGCTTTCCATAATTCTAGCCTGGCTTTTTCGCATGTAGTCTTCAATTCTTTGGATGTTCTTACGAAACTTTTCCTAGACTTCAGCCTCTGCGCATGTAGTTCATGCCCATGTAGAGGATGGGTTGCTTTTTGCTCAGCTTTCTTCCTTTCCTTGTTTGCAGCTATTTCTCGTCGAATAGAGGGTGGTGCTATTCCTGCGAGCTGGTAAAGGCACTCAGTTGGTGTTGATCTTAAGCATCCAGTTATAGTTCTACATGTTTCATTGAGAGCTACGTCCACCTGTTTAGCATGAGTTGAGTTATACCAATCCAGGCAGGCGTACTGTGCAGCAGAATAGCACAATGCCATTACAGATGTTCGAATTGTGTCAGGTTACCCCATTTTGAACCAGCCAGTTTTCTCAGAAGATTATTCCTGGTGGAAAATTTTGACTTGGTGTTCAGACAGTGTTTCTTGTAGATAAGAGCTCTGCCCAATGTCACCTAAAAATTTTGGGGTGTAACAGTGTTTCAGCTCTTCTCCTGAACATACCACCTTCAATTCACGAAAGGCTGTTTCTTAAGTGAAAGGCACAGGCTTGTGTCTTGGAGTGATTTGGTTTCAGTTGGTTTGCGAAATAGAATTTGGAAAGATCCTTATGTTCCCTCGTAAGGTTATTCCCCACTGATTCAAAATCTTTACACTGTGCAGCAAGAGCGAGATCAAGTCAGCGTACAAGTCAAGTCAAGAGAGCAAGTCAGCGTACAACTCCTGGTGCTGGGACCTATGGGCTGGTCATTTGTATACACATTAAACAGAAATGAAGCGAGAACACTTCCTTGGGGTATGACATTCTTCTGTAGTCTCCATCGGCTACGTTGCCCTTGGAAGTCCACAAAATACCTCCGATTCTGCAGGAGAGTGACAATGAACCTGGTTAGGCTGGAGTTCTTAGTCAACGTGTAGACCTTAGCAAGTAGGAGCTGATGGTTAACAGTGTCGTAGGCTGCCGATAAATCAACAAATGCCAATAGAAGGCGATTCAGAATCATTCTTTCTAGTAGTTTGTAGAGGTGACACAGGAGTGTAACTAGTCTGAAGTTCTTTGGGTTGTTCCCTTCTTTCCCAGGTTTCAGCAGAGCTATCAATGATCCACTGAATTAATTTAAATTTGTCTGACAAGACTACTCTGTCGAGTCTTCTCTTTCTTGTCTATCTTTCCTTGTCCTGTCTACTTAGTCTTAGGTTTGTCTAGTCTGTCTACTCTATCTATTGAACGGATCGTCTCCAGAATGAATCCAAAAAAAGCACCCGGTATTGACTGTCGGTTCGGTATCTCTGCAGATATAGTCCAAGCTGCTCTCAATTATAATCCCCATTTATTTGTTGAGCTATTCAATAAGTTTAGGCTTCGGTGTTTTCTCGTCGTGCTGGAAAGAACAATTGATTTATCATTCCCAAACCCAGGAAGCCAGACTTATAATTTTAAGCCGATTACATCGCTCCCTGTCGTGGGAAAAATTTTAGATTCCTTTCTGGTTTTAAGAATTGAGTACCATTTCTACGATCAAAATCTGCTAAATAAAAACAAATTTGGTTTCCGCTGGGGAGTAGGTACAGGCGATGCCGTAGGCAAAGTTATTGATTTCATCAGGGATTCTATCAAGAAGAAACAATATTGTACAGGCATCGCCTTGGATATTAGCTGGGCTTTTGACTGCGCTTGGTGGCCATTAATTATTCACAGATTGATTCAAAAACAATGCCAATACTAGCAGCATTTGGATAGGGATTGCGTTCTTCCCCTTTCATTCTGGTTACCTTGATCGCCGGGTAACCTCTTTCGCCTAATTCTTTCATCATTTCCGCTTCTTCGATGCGTGAACGCGGCGTAAACACGTGCCGGGGTTTTTAAACCACCGTCCGTTCCCATTGGTCGAACGAGCCACGAACCGGGGCCAGCCGTGCACTATAAAAGAGAACAATCCTCGAAAGTCAATTTCATTTTGGTAACGGAAATTGCTGCAGTAGTTTCGATGTGAATAAAAAATGGAAATGACTGAACGCGGCAAAGGAGGAAAAGGTTTTGGAAAAGGAGGCGCGAAAGGAGTCATGGTAAAGTTTTTGGAGACAACATCCAAGGTATCACGAAGCCTGTCATCAGACGTTTGGCCCGCAAAGGTGGCGTGAAACGTATCTCCGGTCTGATATACGAAGAGACCCGCTGCGTACTGAAAGTTTTTCTTGAAAACGTAATCAGAGATGCTGTCACTTGGTCACTTACACCGATTACGTCAAACGCAAGACTGTGACAGCTATGGACGTCGTCTACGCTCTCAAGAGACAGGGACGTACCCCCTACGGTTTTGTGAGTTAAGACTTGATAAAGCTTCTGCGCCAGCAGCAAAGAAGTACTCGCTACTTGTTGAAAACGGTTGTTTTTAGAACCACAAATACTGTTTAAGGCATAATAATAATAATCTCATAAAACTAGCAAAACATTATTTCTCAGAACGAAAGGCCATTATTTTCGAACCAGAAATTCATCTAGAGCAGAGTGTCAGCAAAGGTCGCGAGGTCAGGGACAGGATCTTATACGACTCCATTTTTGATAAAAACCTTCCAGAGGACTGTGAAGCAACACAATTACAGAGCTAAAACAATAGCGAAACCAGGCCTTGGAACCTGTCCGTCATTGGTCATTCGAATGCAAACTTAAATTTAAATCTGCAAAGATCGAGGCTCTATTTTTCGGAAAAACGGCCAATAAAAAAAGACCGGTATTTACAATAGCCAGTGAAAACATTAAATGCCAAGATACTTCTTCTTCTTGTTTAGAATACTACGAACCTTCTAGTTTTGCCAGAAGGTGAACAGACGGTTGGTTAGTTCTGGTCGTAAGATTGATGTGTAGTGCTTAGGTTTCAGGTTGCGTGACAGACATTTCTTGTTGTAGGTGTTCTTAGTCAGTCGATAGGCTAGTTCTAACTTGTTGATTCTCAAGAGAATTATTTTTTTCATTATCTCAAGAGAATCAGCAATCAGTGCCATGTCATCTGCAAAGGCCAAGCAATCTTCAATCAGTCCATTGTTCTTATGTCCTAGGTAGATACCACTCTGAACCCCCAAGTTGATCAGTTCCTTGCGCCATCCTCTCATAACCTTTTCAAGGATACCGTTGAAGAGAAGTGGGGAAAGTCCATCTCCTTGTCTCACTCCAGCTTTTATTTCGAAGCTTTCTGATATCTCGCCTCTAAATATAACCTTGGAATGGGTGTTGGTCAAGGTTTCTAGGATAAGTCTGCGGGTTTTGTTGTCTAGTCCTAGTTCCTGTACTACTTTGTTAAGAGTTTCTCTATCAATGGAATCGTAGGCCTTCCTCAAATCAACAAAGGTGACGACCACCTCGCGGTGTCTCATCTTGGAGTATGCAAGTACAGTTTTAAGATTGAGGATCTGTTCAACACAGGATCGGCTCTTCTTGAAGCCTCCCTGCTATTCTCCCAGTTGACTATCCAGTTGATTTTCTGCCCTTGTTTGTAACACCTTGCAGAGAATCTTGTATGTTACAGGGACGAGAGAAATCGCATAAAATTTATTCATCCAATATTCGATTAGATGTAAGTATACAAAACTCAACATACAATAAATGGATGAAGTTCTACAATAAATAGTTGGATAAATACAAAAATAAATTAATCAATCAAAAATTCGGTTACTTCGTACAAAATAAATTACTCCAAAAAATGGTTAATTCATCCAAAATAAAATGTAATCATCCAATAATTGTTTTGTTCTTACAAATTATGATTTTTTTCTTACAATAATCGATTGAATCGTTCAACTTATTCGAAATTCACCCCAAAAAGGTTTTTTATTTTACTTAATAAGTGCAAAATGCAAATTTACGAGTGTATTTAATAATCTTCACACTTTTATTATATGCATAAAAATACTGAAAGGAAAAAACTGTTCACCTTATTGATGAGTGGATTAGCTCGGAAATAAATTGCATTATTCTATCTGCTTATATATAGTATATGTGCTTCTTATATATAGTGCATCTATCTTCTTCTTCTTCTTGTTTCCAATAGCCCTACTTTGGACCACGCTTGTTCAACTATTGGGCGTTGATCTTTGCCCAGTATTGTCGCATCTTCTGCCAGTGTAGCTTCTTTCCCTCTTTTTTGCAGGGGGTACCTTTCCTTCGGGTTTTTTCCTGAAATCAACGAACTTCCTTCAGGATGCATCTCACAGAAGACTGTCTGTTTTGGAGATCTGTTATTCCCACTTCTTTAATATCCTTCTCGGTTTCTGTCAACCAAGTGGTACGAACCTTCTTGTTTTACCAGAATGTGAACAGACTGTTGGTTAGTCGGTTTGGAGTCGGTTGAAAGCTACCCTTCTTTTCCTTGCACAGTCAGAGAGCCTTTCAATATGTTCGTAGAGCTCAGAGTTATCTCGTCTTCGGAATTACCCATCTTCCTTTACCGGGAATGCCTAGGATCTTCCTGATGATTCTCCTCTCACAGATTTACAATTTCTCTACCAGACCTCTTCGGTTCAAGGAAAGACACATCTTGGCATACAGTGCTTCTGGTCGTAAGACTGATGTGTTTGTGCTCTCTTTCGTTACACGCCGCGTTAGTTAGAAATAAAATTTGAAGGAATCAAGTCCTTGTTTGTAAAATTCGTTTATTGTGAAGATATAATTGTATTTTGTATAAAAAAAATTGTTTGTAAAGAGCAATCAAATTTTGGATTGATCAATCTTTTTTCTACAGTTAAACCTTTTTTTAGGTGAATTGAATTTATTTTGTACTAATGTATCAATTGTTGTACTAAACCATTATTATTTGTAAGATTCAATCGATCATTGGGCGTTTATATTTTATTTTGGACGAAGGAACCTTTTTTGGATGAAGTAGTCGTTTTTTGTATGAATAAACAGAATTTTGTATTTTTCCAGATATTATTTGTAAAAAAGCATCTATTTATTGTACGCAAAAAATCCAAGCCTTTTATTTTGGACGAAGTAACCTTTTTTTGGATGAAGTAATCTCTTTTTGTATGAATAAACCGAATTTTGTATTTTTGCAACTATTTTTTGTATATAAACATCTATTTATTGTACGCAAAAAATTCAAGCCGAGAGAAATTCCACGGTAGTTGTTGTGATCAATAAAATCTCACTTTTTGTGAAGCGGATGGATCAGAGCCAATATCCATTCTGGTGGTAATTTCTCTGTTTCGCACTTGTCCTGGATGATATCGTTTAGCTTGCCCACGGCATTACTTCCAGCAAGATTCTATTAAATATCTAGGTATATGTATACACAGATGTTTAAACTTTAAAGAACACATTAAACAAACCGCGGGGTGTAAGGGGCGAAGGCAAACAGCCTGCCCAAAAGTCAACCTCACCTGCACGAGTGATGGCCTTGTATAGACCATCCGATACACGCTGCTAGATAACAGACGCGGCTCTGGCGACCGAGTCACGGCGGTATAACCATTAGAACTGAAATTAAGGAAATGTAATTTCATACCCATGGAGGAAGATAACGGGAAATCACCTCCATTATACTTCCCAAGAGAACCACATGATAACTACATTCAATCCAAAATGTTAGGAGGTAAAATAAGTTCCCCGATCGCATCTACGGGGGGAACAGTTCGAATGAAGCCAATGAAACCTGGATACAAAAACTAAATACCCGCAAAAATATCAATATAGGGACCTGGAAGTTTATTCGAAGCGGTAAAGCTAGCAAATCTAACTCAAGAAATCAAGAGACTAGACATAGATATATTGGGAGTCAGAAACTTGGTGGCCGGTCAACGGAATTTGTACTGTCAATATTAGATATTTATCTCTGGGAGGCCGTTTCTACTACTCAGGCAACCAAAGCAGCAACCACCGAAATGGATTGGGAATATTTATTAACACGTTCGCTGCCCAACAACGAGATAACTCGTAGTTTGCCGTTCAAATCAACCTGGCGGCAGTCAACGTGTTAAAAAAATTGTCCGCTAGCACTATACACTTCTTCCCATACTCCGTTACCTCTCTTAAAACTCCGTTAACTTGAATGTTATCCAAACGTATGCCCCTACCGCAGAGCAGAGACAAATATCTAAAGAGTGCCGCAGAGTGAACGGAACTGATCATCGAGAGGAAGATAGAGGGAAGGATGGGAATGGGAACATAAGACAGTGGACCGAATTTCGAACAGTCGAAAGCCTATTACATACGGCCAGAGACGGAATACAAATGAATCATGTGGTCGCAAACATTCATTAGTGAATATGCATCAGAAGAAGGGGATTAAAGAAACCTGTGATAAGGTGAAGCAATGTTGTTTCAGAATTGGCAACTCCTCTAGAAAGGATGTGTGGTTTTCTGGATGGCCGATCTGTCCAGGCCCCATCCTGGGCAGTTCGGCCATAGCAGACATTTACTAAGGAGCTTTGGAACCGGCACTTTTGTACGGAGTGTCAATTTGGCACATGTACTGTAAAACCAAAGAGAACATGAAACTTCCTAGCCTATCGCACCGTATCAACAGAGGCAGCTTGTGTTGTTTCAGGCCTCCTTCCAATCGACATTCGGGCAAAGCAAGTTGCATTAAACCTCACTCTGCAAGATCTTGGCCGTAGCAAGGTTCAGAATTAATAGTTCAATGACCTCTCCAATCCAGATCGAGCGAGGAGTAAACCTTCAGAACTCTTTCATCCCTCGGATATTGGCCAACTAAAATACCTCACCACTTTGTCCAACACCCTCAAATCCAACTCAATCCACTCAACTCCAAATTTTCAAAAATTCCTCAGAAGCAAAAAATGGAATGGGGTCAGCTTTTGTGATTTACAAGGGAACGAAATATACTATGAAATCCGACTTTAGAGCTGCTGCACAACATTCCGCGCGGAACTTTTGCACTAAAGCGAGGTCTACAGTACATCCGAACCAATACCGATAACGTAGATGATTATTCAATAATTTGTAATAGTCGGTCAGTGCTCGACGCCTTGAAAAACATGACGAGGCCTACGGAACTAGTCGAAGAGACATGGGAAACCGTAAGACTAATTTCTGAAAGGTTAAACTACACTGACATTTGAAGAAAATCATTGGCAAATCAGGCGTCAGTTGCCGATCATTCGCCGGGTGCTTCAGACAGTACCTGAACGGTATGGGCAGAGCTTCGGACGGTCTGTGTGTCTACAGTGGGTAGATGGACAGTATACAACACACAATCTTCGACTGCCCCAGGTGCAAGGTCGTACCCAGGATCAGAGCTAGGATCAGAGCTCTCTTCGAGGCCTCTTCGACTAGTTCCGTAGGCCTCGTCATGTTTTTCAGGGCGTCGAGCACTGACCGACTATTACAAATTATTGAATAACCATCTACGTTGTAGGTATTGGTTCGGATGTACTGTAGACCTCGCTTTAGTGCAAAAGTTCCGCGCGGAATGTTGTGCAGCTCATATTTGTTTCTAGGATTATGAAATGAATTATGCATTATGAAATGAAGTATCCGTCTTATAATTTCAGAACTGATTCGCCGTGCTCTTTGCACCCGAAGACGCCAGGGAGGGTTTTAATAATGTTATAGATATTTCTATGCGGCGGGGTGGGTTCTAGGGCGGGCAGCTGACCTCCCCCCTGCCCCTTACTAGGTACGTCCTTGATCAGGTGGACACTAAAAGTGAGTACGGAAGTGTTACGGATATAATGCTAAGGTCCGAGGAGGACTGGACTAAACGGAGAGAATCGGTCGATGACATACTACGAGTCTATACTACGAGAGAAAGAAAACGACGAACAAATCGCACTGAACCTCTAATCACCCGATCGCGATGGAGGGAGAATGTAAGGCTATAATCCAACCTAAATCGCAGACACTTTTTGAAATTGCTAAACAGACAACGTCATCGTGAAGCTAAATACCGTGAGGCAGTACAAGTTGTTCATAAGTTTCAGGGGGGCACTTGTCAAGACTTGTCTGTCTAGTCATGTCTCTCTAGTCCTGTCTGTCTTGTCTAACTTGTCTGTCTAGCTTCGTCTGTCTAATCTTGTCTGTCTAGTCTATCCAGGATTGTCTGTCTAGTCTTGTCTATCTAGTCTGTCCAGTCTCGTCTGTCTAGTCTTGTATGTCTAGTCTTGTCTGTCTAGTCTTGCCTGTCTAGTCTTGCATGTTCATGTATTATTCCATCATAAAAAAATACAAACAATAGTAAAACAAATTCTTTCATCAGCAGAAACGTCTGAATATTCTTCGCCACCTTCACCTTCTCCGGACTAACTTCTTCGTAGTCCTTCTCCAGAGCGGCCAAATCTTCACGGGCTTCTGAGAATTCACTTTCTTCCAAACCCTCACCTAAATACCAACGCACGAAAGCACGTTTGGCGTACATCAAGTCAAACTTGTGATCCAAGCGGCCCCAGGCCACGGCGTTGGCAGTGGTCTTAAACAATATGCAAACGGCACGTTGTACTTTAGCCCAATCACCACTTGGTACGACAGTTGGTGGTTGGTAGTTGATACCAACTTTGAATCTAGTTGGACTCCAATCTACGAATTGGATAGTACGCTTGGTTTTGATGGTTGCAATGGCGGCGTTGACATCCTTGGGAACAGCATCTCCACAGTACAACATACAAGAAGCCATGTACTTTCTGGTTAACCATCTGGTTAACTGGCTCGATTACTAGTTTGCTTCGGCGATAGCAGTGGTGTTATACAACATGCAAACTGCACGTTGTACTTTAGCCAAATCACCACCTGGTACGACAGTTGGTGGTTGGTAGTTGATACCAACTTTGAATCCAGTTGGGCACCAATCTACAAATTGGATGGTAAGCTTTGTCTTGGTGGTTGCAATGGCGGCGGTGACATCCTAGGGGACAACATCTCCACGGCACAACATACAACAAGCCATGTATCATTTTACCATCTGGTAAGCCTTTTTAGCAGATTCTTCAGATTCAGCAGATTATTGGAGCATAAGTGGCCAATGGGAAATAGATATATGGGTACAGTACCAAGTTGGTTTGGAACTCTGTAAGACCGACGTTAAGGGAACCATAGAAACACAATGAAGCGGTGATGGAAGATACAATTTGACCAATAAGAATATTCAAGTTGGTATATGTTGGGCGTTCAATGTTCAAGTTATGTCAGCAGATGTCGTAGATAGCTTCGTTGTCGACCATGAAAGCGCAGTCGGAATGTTCCAAAGTCGTGTGGGTGGTAAGATAGAGTTATATGGTTCTGCAACGGCGGAGGAAAAAGAAATCCTGAATACAGTTAAGACTCGACTACAAGACTCTAAGCTACAATATCTGGGACATATAATGCGTAACGAGAGCCGATATGTCCTTTTGCAGAAGATCCTCCAAGGCAAGGTATATGGAGCTAGAGGAGTGGGCAGAAGGAGAATATCGTGGTTGAAAACATATAAGAACGTGGTTCAACCAATCAACCACTCAGTTTTTCCGCGCTGCTGTTCACAAAGTTCGAATAGCCAACATGACAGCCAACATCCGGAACGGATCGGCACTCTAAGAACGGCGGAGGAAACTTGCGGTGCTGGGTAGATGGCGAATTCCAATTCGAATTTCTCTCCATAATCAACAGACAATCTTTCCATCAACAAGAAGGTGAAACCAGATAGGGTGTCACCTCCGAACGAGTGGAAGATCAAGTCTTGTCTGTCTAGTCTTGTATGTCTAGTCTTGTCTGTGTAGTCTTGTTTGTCTAGTCTTGTCTGTCTAGTCTTGTCTGTCTAGTCTTGTCTGTCTAGCCTTGTCTGTCTAGTCTTGTCTGTCTAGTCTTGTCTGTCTAGTCTTGTCTGTCTAATCATGTCTGTCTAGTCTTGTCTGTCTAGTCTTGTCTGTCTAGTCTTGTCTGTCTAGTCTTGTCTGTCTAATCTTGTCTGTCTAGTCTTGTCTGTCTAGTCTTGTCTGTCTAGTCTTGTCTGTCTAGTCTTGTCTGTCTAGTCTTGTCTGTCTAGTCTTGTCTGTCTAGTCTTGTCTGTCTAGTCTTGTCTGTCTAGTCTTGTCTGTCTAGTCTTGTCTGTCTAGTCTTGTCTGTCTAGTCTTGTCTGTCTAGCCTTGTCCAAAAAAGGCTCCTGGTCTGGACGGCATATCATCAGACATTGTATTAGCTGCCTTTAATTATGCACACAATTTTTTTGAATTGCTGTACAACATGTGCTTAAATAAATCGATTTTTCCATCTTGCTGGAAAGAACAGTTGATCAAGATTATTCCCAAATCTAATAAACCGGCATTATCCACGAAGGATTTCAGGCCAATCAGTTTACTTCCGGTTGCTGGAAAGGTGTTAGATTCCCTGCTTATATCAAGAGTCGAGCACTATTTCTATAAAAACAATCTCATTCACAAAAACCAATTCGGTTTCAGAAAAGGAACTGGAACTGTCCAAGCTATTTCAACAGCCGTTGGGTACATACGGGAAGCAATAAAAAAACAAGAAATATTGCTCTGCCATCGCACTAGATATTAGTGGTGCATTTGATAATGCATGGTGGCCGCTTGTTATTAGCAGGTTAATTGAGAAGGGTTGTCCTGATAACCTCATCAAATTAGCTAGAAGCTATTTTGCAGATCGCAAGGCTATTATTATAGAACCAGGAATACAAATTGAAAAAAGCGTCACTAAAGGCTGTCCGCAGGGGTCGAAATCTGGACCAGGTTTTTGGAACATTTTCTATGGCACCATTTTTGAAAGAAATTTACCCGAAGAATGCGAAATCATAGCCTATGCCGACGACACTCTTCTGCTTTGCAGAAGTAACAGCATTGTGGGACTAAAGGAAATCACCGATCGTGCTTTGGCAAGTCTTCAACAATGGTCAGCCGACTGTCGACTAAATTTCAATCCAAAAAAGACTGAAGCTCTATTCTTCGGCAGATCATTAAGACAGAGAAGTCCCCTTTTCACTCTTGGGAACACAAAGATAAAATGCCAACATCATCTCAAGTATTTGGGTGTCATAATTGATAGATCCCTTAACTTTAAGAAACATATAAAAATTGCATGTGGTAAGGTGAAACAGTTTAGTCAACGATTGGGTTTTGCCGTGAAGAAGGAATGGGGTCTAGGGAGAGCAGAAATAGTAGACATATATCGTGGTGCGGTTGAACCGGCGTTACTGTATGGAGCTCCTATTTGGCACCGGTCTTGCGGTGTTAAAGGAAAGCTTAAGCTATTGGGCGTACAATGCCTCACTACTATCCGTGCAGCCAAGGCATATCGTACAGTCTCTAATGAGGCGGCCTGCGTGATTTCCGGTATTCTTCCGGTTGACATCCGCCTAAAACAGTTGGCGCTTTATAGCTCGCATTCCAGTACAGATGATTTATTAATAAGAGACGTCTTGGGATTAGGTCTAACTTCAGCTGATTTGGAACCTACCATCAACACTCAGGCATTTCTCCACCCTTCGAAGCTGTCATTGGTCAATTACCATTTAACGCTTACGAAGTCCTCCAACTTCGGGTGTATACGGACGGTTCAAAATCCAACAGTGGTACAGGGGCTGCCTTTGTTGTCTACTTTGACGAAGATGAAGTACATTATAAGCAGTTTAGACTAGAGTATTACTGCTCTATCTTCCAGGCTAAACTTATAGCCATACAACACGCCTTGCGTTATGTGGAAGAGCAATCCAACTGCTCTTGCTCTATTTTATGTGAAAGCCGTTCCGTTCTTGACGCATTGAAACACATGAATTCGTCCAGTGAATTGTTAATGGAAACCTGGAAAATAGCTGCTTGTGTATCGAAGAAGATCAAGCTCCAATGGCACTGGGTTAAAGCTCACGCTGGAATCGAGGGTAATGAGAGAGCAGACAGGCTTGCCAAACTTGCAGCAGAAATGGAAGATCTCCCCATCGCTTATAGCAGATTGCCTAGGCAAGCACTAAAATCGAATTCCAGGGAACACTTTGAAAATCTCTGGCAGGATAGATGGTGGACGGCTAAAACAGGATTGTGGACCAAGACGTTTATACCATCCATCACAGCCTGGAAAAGCTTTAACGTCAGTCTGTCACACCACTCGGTTCAAGTAATAACTGGCCATGGTAACTTCAAGGCGTATCTTCACAGATTTGGCAGGAGGGATTCTCCGTTATGCAAGTGTGGTGAAAACGACACTGCGGAACATGTCATCTTTTCGTGCCCAGATACCGCACAGTGGAGACAAACTCTGGAGCTAGACTTCAAACAAAATGGACTTAACTGGCCTAATAACCAAGAGCAGCTTAAGTCAATTAAAAAGACTAAAGATTGGTGGCTTACCTTCGACAATAATGCGAAAAAAACTAACCAGGCTAAACCACGACAGTCGGTTTAGTTAAACAAAGATCAATATGATACAAACTGAAAATAGGTCTTGGCATCAGTAGATTAAGAAACGCAGCCAGCATAGTGTCGAGCTCGACGGAATGCTGACTTTCATATGTACACATATGAAAAATCAAACAAATAGGCTGTCTAGCCTTGTCTGTCTAATCATGTCTGTCTAGTCTTGTCTGTCTAGTCTTGCCTGTCTAGTCTTGTCTGTCTAGTCTTGTCTGTCTAGTCTTGTCTGTCTAGTCTTGTCTGTCTAGTCTTGTCTGTCTAGTCTTGTCTGTCTAGTCTTGTGTGTCTAGTCTTGTCTGTCTAGTCTTGTCTGTCTACTCTTGTCTGTCTAGTCTTGTCTGTCTAGTCTGTCTAGTCTTGTCTGTCTAGTCTTGTCTGTCTAGTCTGTCTAGTCTTGTCTGTCTAGTCTTGTCTGTTTAGTCTTGTCTGTCTAGTCTTGTCTGTCTAGTCTTGTCTGTCTAGTCTTGTCTGTCTAGTCTTGTCTGTCTAGTCTGTCTAGTCTTGTCTGTCTAGTCTTGTCTGTCTAGTCTTGTCTGTCTAGTCTTGTCTGTCTAGTCTTGTCTGTCTAGTCTTGTCTGTCTAGTCTTGTCTGTCTAGTCTTGTCTGTCTAGTCTTGTCTGTCTAGTCTGTCTAGTCTTGTCTGTCTAGTCTTGTCTGTCTAGTCTGTCTAGTCTTGTCTGTCTAGTCTTGTCTGTCTAATCTTGTCTGTCTAGTCTTGTCTGTCTAGTCTGTCTAGTCTTGTCTGTCTAGCCTTGTCTGTCTAGTCTTGTCTGTCTAGTCTTGTCTGTCTAGTCTTGTCTGTCTCAATGCGGGAGACCCGGGTTCGAATCCTGGTCGGGGAGGCGACAACTAGGGCGGTTTTCATTAACCGTCCGGGCTGTCCACCCTGAATGAATGCAATATATGCGATACCGGGGTGGCGCATACTAAAAGCCAAGGTGGAATAGGGGATTTGGTGAGAGCTTACCCTGAACCACTTTTAAGAAAATAGTCTTGTCTGTCTAGTCTTGTCTGTCTAGTCTTGCCTGTCTAGTCTTGTCTGTCTAGTCTTGTCTGTCTAGTCTGTCTAGTCTTGTCTGTCTAGTCTTGTCTGTCTAGTCTTGTCTGTCTAGTCTTGTCTGTCTAGTCTTGTCTGTCTCAATGCGGGAGACCCGGGTTCGAATCCTGGTCGGGGAGGCGACAACTAGGGCGGTTTTCATTAACCGTCCGGGCTGTCCACCCTGAATGAATGCAATATATGCGATACCGGGGTGGCGCATACTAAAAGCCAAGGTGGAATAGGGGATTTGGTGAGAGCTTACCCTGAACCACTTTTAAGAAAATAGTCTTGTCTGTCTAATCTTGTCTGTCTAGTCTTGTCTGTCTAGTCTTGTCTGTCTAGTCTTGTCTGTCTAGTCTTGTCTGTCTAGTCTTGTCTGTCTAGTCTTGTCTGTCTAGTCTTGTCTGTCTAGTCTTGTCTGTCTAGTCTTGTCTGTCTAGTCTTGTCTGTCTAGTCTTGTCTGTCTAGTCTTGTCTGTCTAGTCTTGTCTGTCTGTCCTCCTCGGTGGTGTAGTTGACAACATACCCGCCTTTCAATGCGGGAGACCCGGGTTCGAATCCTGGTCGGGGAGGCGACAACTAGGGCGGTTTTCATTAACCGTCCGGGCTGCCCACCCTGAATGAATGCAATATATGCGATACCGGGGTGGCGCATACTAAAAGCCAAGGTGGAATAGGGGATTTGGTGAGTCTTGTCTGTCTGTCTAGCCTTGTCTGTCTAGTCTTGTCTGTCTAGTCTTGTCTGTCTAGTCTTGTCTGTCTAGTCTTGTTTGTCTAGTCTTGTCTGTCTGTCTTGTCTGTCTAGTCTGTTTAGTCTGTCCAGTCTTGTCTTGTTTGTCTAGACTTGACTAATAATTGCTTTTCTAATTTCTGGTAAAAATTAGAAATTAAAATTTCTTAACTATCATTTTTCACCTTTTTGCAAAAAAAAATTGAATAATTTCTATTTATAGAATCATTGAAAATTTAAATCATCGCAAATAAAAACAAAAACAAAATAATCCAAATGTACTTCTATCCGTCTCTTTCTTCGTCACAGCGAGCTGTGCCGTTAAACGGAGATGGAGAAAGCCGAATACGCCCTGGTTAGTATCTAACTACTGACCTGTATAGAGGCAAAAGAAAGCAGCATTTCATCTAAACAAGCCCCGAATAAGGGCTTCATGTCGCCCTTTTCCGTTAAACAAGCCCTGCATATCTTGTCCAGCTGCAGCGGCGCCGACAAGTACACGCTGAGATCCATCCGCCGCAATTTTTTTACGCGAACTTGGAAATGTCACACAGACGTCTGGAGACGTACGTCGTTCATAGCACAAACACGGACTGTGAAAATGGCGGACGGAGAACGCAACGACAGAAGTTCAATTGGACTTGTTGTGAGATAAGAAGGAGCGAATACGCAGACGTAGTGCCAGGATTGTGCAGAGCGCATATTTTCCGATAATATAACCGCCAAATATTTACAAATTTAAATATTTCAGATTTATTGCAAATTTTATATTTTTTTAATCAATAAAAACCTTTGTTCCCCTAAGATGTAAAAAAAGCTAAGGTGTATTGCAAATATATATATATATATATATATATATATATATATATATATATATATATATATATATATATATATATATATATATATATATATATATATATATATTTATAAATATATATATATATATATATATATATATATTTATTTATTATTTCCAGGAAGTTTTAACAGAATGAGGATTGTTAGTAATCTTTCGCTGATACCTTAAACATTTATTAATAGTACTTTTCTTAAAACTTTTCCTAGCAAAACTGATAAATTTTCGTGAGAAAAACTCTCGCTGTCCAAGTTATTGGAAATTGCAAGAAAAATCTGTTTCAAGTTTTGATTTTTAACACAAAAACAAAACTTGAAACAAAAATTGCCGAAACAATTAAAACATTTAAACTTAATAAAGTCGGAACAATGCTTGAATATACTCAACTTTTCCGGAGCTCTATAATATTAATGAGTCTTTTTAGGACTACCAAAAACAAATCTCGTGTGAAATTTGAATTTGGTAGTAAAAAGACTCATTAGTATTATAGAGCTCCGAAAAGGTTGAGTATATTTATATACTCAAGCTTTGTTTGGACTTTATTAAGTTTATATGATTATCTATAATGTTGTATGGTTTTACCAATTTAAAATTAAAACATTATTTGATTAATTGGAAGATTGGATTTTATCCACTGAAATAGAATCCACAGAAAAAAAAATATCCATTGAAATAGAAATAGAACTTCGCGAGAAATTCAAAAACGTGATTTCTCCAGTTTTGAAAACCAATTGAAAGTTTCATAAGCGCTAGCATGCATACCAACTGGAGGAAAAATAAATTTGGACTTTCCACATTCAAAAACAAACTTAGAATACAATTTTGACAACCGCAGCCGAACATCTTACCAAACATTTTGGAACAACCCATTTTAAAGTTTACAACTACAGTCATTTCCGTCTTCAGAAATTAAAATGTTGTTAAAATCCATTCGAAATTGACAACAGAAAACAAATAAATTGCAAAATCTAAACTATATTTTGTTTTATAAACACCAATCTATGTCTCGTCAAGATTTTACAATAGAAACTTCCTGCAAATTGTTCCTACAAAGTGTACAATAAAGTCCATTTTTTTGACAGATCAGTTGGTACCCCTGTATAAATTTACACTTTAGAATAAGAGCATACTCGTACAAGCTATTATCAGATATTTGGATTAAACAATAACTAATCCAATTCAAATTACTAGTTTAAGTCTACTTATCAGACTGATTAAATTCTAGACTTACATTAACATTTAAACAAGAACACACTTGTTTTAGTCTATACATCGACAGGACTAGACTTTTATTTGTATAGTCCAGTCCAATACTAATTTTACCAAGTGTTGTCTGCGTAGTGACAGACAAGACAAGTAGAGTCTTGGTAATTTAGATTTGTTTATCTAGTCTTATCTATCTAGTCTCGTATGTGTAGTATTTATCTGAAAAGACTGGAGAGACTAGACAGACAATATAGATTAGACAGTCTGGACAGACTAGACAAAGTAGACAGACTAGACGGACTAGACAGACTAGATGGACTAGACAGACTAGACAGGCGAACTAGATAGACTAGACAGACTAGACAACCAATACAGACTACACAGTCTGGACAGACTAGACAAAGTAGACAGAGTAGACAGACTAGATGGACTAGACGGATTAGACAGGCGAACTAGATAGACTAGACAGACTAGAAAGACTAGACAGCCTATACAGACTAGACAGTCTGGATAGACTAGACAAAGTAGAAAGAGTAGCCAAACTAGACAGGCCAGAAATAGTAGATACTATCTCCCTAGTCTTGTCCGACTAGCCTTGTTTCTTTAGTCCTGTTTGCCTAGTCATGTCTGCTTAGTCTTTTTTGTCTGTCCAGTCCTGTCTGTCAAGTCCTATATATAATCCAATAAATATAATCCTGAGACAGACAAAGACTAGACAGACACTAGACATACTATAAAGATAGACTAGACAGACTATATAGACAGACTGGACAGACTAGACAGACTAGACAGAGTAGACAAACTAGACAGACTAAACAGACTAAACAGATTAGCAGACTAAACGAACTAGACAGACTAGAAAGAGTAGACAAACTAGACAGGCTAGAAATAGTAGATACTATCTCACTAGTCTTGTTTCTTTAGTCCTATCTGCCTAATCTTGTCTGCTTAGTCTTGCCTGCCTAGTCGTTTTCGTCTGTCTAATCCTGTATGTCTAGTCCTGTCTGCCTATTGTCTAGCCTGCCTAGTATTGTCTGTTTAGTCCTGCTGGTCTAGTCCTGCTTGTCTAGTCTAGACTGCCTACTCTTCTTGCTTAGTCTTATCTGTCTAGTCTTGTCTGCCTAATCGTGTCTGCCTAGTCTTGTGTCTTTAGTACTGTCTTCCTAGTCTTATCTGCCTTGTCTTGTATGCCTAGTCTTGTTTGTCTAGTCTTGTCTAGTCTTGTCTGTCTAGTCTTGTTTGTCTAGTCTTGTCTCTCTACCTAGTATTGTCTGTCTGTCTACCTAGTATTGTCTGCTTACACTTGTCCACCTAGTCTTGTCTGCCTAGTCTTGTATGTCTGTCTAGTCTTGTCTGCCTAGTCTTATCTGACTAGTCTTGTCTGCCTAGTCTTTTCTGCTTAGTCTTGTTTGTTTAGTGCTGTCTGAATAGTCTTGTCTGCTTAGACTTGTCAGCCTGGTCTCGTATGCCTAGCCTTATTTCTCTAGTCTTTCGTGTCTATTCTTGCCTGTCTAGTCTTATATGTCTAGTCTTGTCTGCCTATTCTTGTCTCTTTAGTCCTGTCTGAGTAGTCTTGTCTGCTTAGTCTTGTTTGCCTTTTCTTGTCTATTTAGTCCTATCTGTGTAGTCTTGTCTGCTTAGTCTTGTATGCCTATTCTTGTCTCTTTAGTCCTGTCTGCCTAGTCTAGTCTGGCTAGTCTGGTTTGCAAAGTTTTGTCCTCCTTGTTTAATCTCCTCCATGGATGTATGAATAGTAGTATTTATACGCCAATGATCTCCTCTGTTTAGTGTTGTTTATGTATTATGTCATCCACAGCAGGGAATTGATTGCTAGCTATTTAATTTTTAGACTGTTGGTACTAAATCTGGACTTGTCTCTGTCTAGTCCTATACATAATCCAATAAATATAATCCTGAGACAGACAAAGACTAGACAGACACTAGACATACTATAAAGATAGACTAGACAGACTATATAGACAGACTGGACAGACTAGACAAACTAGACAGAGTAGACAAACTAGACAGACTAAACAGATTAGCAGACTAAACGAACTAGACAGACTAGAAAGAGTAGACAAACTAGACAGGCTAGAAATAGTAGATACTATCTCACTGGTCTTGTTTCTTTAGTCCTATCTGCCTAATCTTGTCTGCTTAGTCTTGCCTGCCTAGTCTTTCTTGTCTGTCTTGTCCTGTCTGCCTATTGTCTAGCCTGCCTAGTATTGTCTGTTTAGTCCTGCTGGTCTAGTCCTGCTTGTCTAGTCTAGACTGCCTACTCTTCTTGCTTAGTCTTATCTGTCTAGTCTTGTCTGCCTAATCGTGTCTGCCTAGTCTTGTGTCTTTAGTACTGTCTTCCTAGTCTTGTCAGCCTTGTCTTGTATGCCTAGTCTTGTTTGTCTAGTCTTGTCTGTCTAGTCTTGTTTGTCTAGTCTTGTTTGTCTAGTCTTGTCTCTCTACCTAGTATTGTCTGTCTGTCTACCTAGTATTGTCTGCTTACACTTTTCCACCTAGTCTTGTCTGCCTAGTCTTGTATGTCTGTCTAGTCTTGTCTGCCTAGTCTTATCTGACTAGTCTTGTCTGCCTAGTCTTTTCTGCTTAGTCTTGTTTGATTAGTGCTGTCTGAATAGTCTTGTCTGCTTAGTCTTGTCAGCCTAGTCTCGTATGCCTAGCCTTATTTGTCTAGTCTTTCGTGTCTATTCTTGCCTGTCTAGTCTTATATGTTTAGCCTTGTCTGCCTATTCTTGTCTCTTTAGTCCTGTCTGAGTAGTCTTGTCTGCTTAGTCTTGTTTGCCTTTTCTTGTCTATTTACTCCTATCTGTGTAGTCTTGTCTGCTTAGTCTTGTATGCCTATTCTTGTCTCTTTAGTCCTGTCTGCCTAGTCTAGTCTGGCTAGTCTGGTTTGCAAAGTCTTGTCCTCCTTGTTTAATCTCCTCCATGGATGTATGAATACTAGTATGTATACGTCAATGATCTTCTCTGTTTAATGTTGTTTACGTATTATGTCATCCACAGCAGGGAATTGATTGCTAGCTATTTAATTTTTAGACTGTTGGTACTAAATCTGGACTTATAATTAAACCATTAATTTTACTACATTGGCACCCCTTTTGGACTTCTGGTGTTTTACACAGTTTTCAGCGATTTTTAACATTTATTAATAAAAAAGTTGATTATTTATGTGAAATTAAGAAAGGAAATGCTGTATTTGTTCGGAAAAATAGATGGAAAATTCGTTAAAATTACCTAAATTTTAAACGAAATTATGTTTTTGTAATGTTTGCGAGAGTGTAAACAGAAAAGTAACCACGTCAATCGCGCAGTAATTTGTTATAAATATAAATTGTTTTTTGGTCATTGGTAACATTGCCGTCGTTTACGAATTTCGAAAAGTTTTCGTGGAAATTTTCCAATGAATTTCCACCGTGTGTGAGTTTCCAGCGGCGAGGAATTTCATTTCGAGGTGAAGCTGCAGCCGCTGACATTTTGTATTGACATGCGTCTGAGGTAGACACGCCATTTTCACTCAGCTCCTGTAAACGGCAACCGGGTGTCGATTATTGAACTTGTTACAGTTACAACAAATCGGATGTTTCCTTCGATCCATTGAAAACGTTCGCGTGGGATTCGTCTGGAATCATTTTCTACTGAATCTGTGCGTTTTTTTTCGTTTTGGTAAGTGATTTTAATTCACTTTTCTATCCTGTGGACATATTGGATTCATAGGTGTTACAGGTGGAATTAAGTAAATTGTTAATCGTTAAAAACTTGTAACGTTTCATTTCATTTTGCAGTTCAAACTAACAATTGTTTCTCAATGTTTAAATCGCAAATCACCGTTTTTTTGCTTTTTCCAATAAATCCAAATATTGACAGTAATTTTATTTATGAAAACATTTCTTTGGACAGTTTCAAAGCTTCATAAAAATAACGCTAAGAGCATGCAATCTTTGTAGTAACACATGTTTGTTGTGCAATGATTCAAATCGTAAAGGATGTGTGATCTGTCCTATTTGTGTCCTACCTGGTTAATTAAGCTTTATTATTTAAAATATCATTATATTTTAGGAAATTTTAGGAAATACTGATCATGTTGCAGAGAAATTTGTATGAGCATGTAGATTTTGCATTATTTCTGTATCCGTAAAATTATTCAAAAGTAATTTGTTTCAATAATAACAACTGAATAGTAACTTGTTCTGAAGGAAATTTGTTTGTATGAAAATTTATTCCAATCCATTAATTTGTTATAATTTATATTAATATTACATTATTTTTATTACAATTAGACTTTACAATTTTATGGTTAAATATTACGATTACTTCTTCTGGTTTCGAATGGGCCTACTTCAGACCACGCTTGTTCAACTGTTGGGCTTTGATCTTTGCCCAGTATTGTCACATCTTCTGCCGGTGTAACTCCTTTCTCTCTTCTGTCTAGTGGGTACCTTTCTGAAATCCACGGACTTCCTTCAGGGTTCGTCTCACAGACTGTCTGTTTTGGAGATCTGTTATTCCCAGTTCTTTAATATCCTTCTCGGTTTGTGTCAACCAAGTGGTACAATCCTTCTTGTTTTGCCAGAAGGTGAACAGACAGTTGGTTTGGAGGCAATCTTGCAACATGTCCATAGAAAGCTACCCTTGTTTTCCTTGCACAGTCAGAGAGCATCTCAATATGTTTGTAGAGCTCAGAGTTATGCCACCTTTGGAATTCCGGGCCTTGGATCTTCCTGAGGATTCTCCTCTCGCTGATTTCCAATTTCTCTACCAGACCTCTTCGGTTCAAGGAAAGACACTACATGGCATATAGGGCTTCTGGTCGTAAGACTGATGTGTAGTGCGTAAGTTTCAGGTTGCGTGACAGGCATTTCTTATTGTAAGTGTTCTTAATCAGTCGATAGGCTAGTTCTAACTTGTTGACTCTCTTAGATAATGATGCTCTTTCTGATAAGTTAGGTTCAATCCATCCGCTGAGATACTTGAATTTCTCAATCCTCCTGATGTTTCCTTGCTCTAGCAACATCTCTCTGTTTGCTTGTCTGATGTTGGTGAAGAATTCTGTTTTCTCCTGAGACACTTATCCAGCCTGTTTTCTGAGACAATTTACCTGCATTGTTGCCATCTCAAGAGAATCAGCAAACAGTGCATGTCATCTGCAAAGGCCAGGCAATCTACAACCAGTCCATTACGTCCCAGGTAGATACCACTCTGAGCACCCAAATTGATCAGTTCCTTGCGCCATTCTCTCATAACCTTTTCAAGGACACAGTTGAAGAGAAGTGGGGAAAGTCCATCTCCTTGTCTCACTCCAGTTTTTACTTCAAAGCTTTCTGAAATCTCGCCTCTAAATTTAACCTTGGAATGGGTGTTGGTCAAAGTTTCTTGGATGAGTCTGCAGGTTTTCTTGTCTAGCCCTAGTTCCTGGAGTACTTTGTTAAGCATTTCTCTATCAATGGAATCTTAGGGGCCTTCCTAAAATCAACAAAGGTGATGACCACCTTGCTGTTTCTTATCTTGGAGTATGCAAGTACAGTTTTAAGATTGAGGATCTGTGCAATACAGGATTGGGTGGGTCTTCCTGAAGCCCCCTGGTATTCTCCCAGTTCACTATCCAGCTGATTTTCCGCCCTTGTTTGTAATCCAAGCCTTCGATAGAATGTTATGTTACCGGGACGAGAGAAATTCCATGGTAGTTGTTTAGATCAGTAAAATCTCCCTTTTTGTGAAGTGGATGGATCAGCAGATTTCCAATCGGATGGTAATTTCTCTGTTTCTCAGATGTCCTGGATGATCTCGGTTAGCTTGCGCACGTCATTGTTTCCAGCACATTTCCACAGTTCAGCAACGATAGAGTCCTCTGCAGCTGCCTTATTATTCTTAAAAAGTTGAATGATCTTGCCAACTTCTTCCAATGAAGTGGGCAGGGAGCCTGGGTTTGGTGTGGTTTGTTTATAGTCAAAGTCTTCGCTGGGTGGGTCACAGTTGAGTAGATTTTTAAAATACTGAGCCAAAAGGTGGCAGTTGTCCTTGTCGTTATAAGCCAGTTTGCCTTGTGAGTCCCTGAAGCTTGGCGGAACGTATTTTCTGAGTGTCTGCTTGAAGGTTCCAAAGAAATCTCTGGAGTTATTCTTAGCAAAGTTATTCTCTCTTCGATTTGGGTTAGTTTTTTTTTGTGTGAAGGTTCATTTGGTTCCTTGAATTATCTTGGCTGTAACCTTTCTTTGTTCCAAAAATTTATGCCAATCTTTTTAGAATTCCAATTCACCGAGACTGTATGTCTTTGGGCTATTGCATTGTCACAGTCTTCAGTCCATCACGGATGCTTCCTGCTTCTAGCGAGAGGGGCGAGTTCATTGGCTGCCTTGAACAGAGTCTCCATCAGTTGGTCCCAGCTGTTTAGATCAATATTGTTCAGTCTCTGACTTACTTCTTGACAGTTCTTGAGTCACTCTACGTCAAATCTTACCATTTCGGAGGTTCTGTGTAATCTAGTGTTTCTAGGCTGGAGTCTTATTTTAATCTTTGTGAGGTAGTGGTCTATCATATGGTATCAAGTATCTATGGCCACATGATCTATCTGGAATTCTCCCAGGTTGGTATTAGGTGAAATCCAAGTCTTCTGCTTCCTTGACAAGTGTTTGAAGGCTGTAGATTTCATGAGCAACCCAAAAGTCCTACACAGATCCACCAATCGTTCTCCGTTGCGGTTGGTTCGCCTATGCGCCGGATAATTGCCCACTATGTTTCTGTATTTTTTCTCTCTTCCCGATTGAGCATTGAAGTCACCAAGCTGTATCACGGTGGGCCTCTCTGGAAGTTTAAAGATAATATCTTTCCAGAAACATATATAAAGTCTTTCCAGAATTTATTAGTTCTGTCTGGATTGCGTCTGTTGTCTTGGTTGCGCTTGTTTGCGCATTTGAGAGAGAGAGAGGATGGATACACGACTGCTCGGGGAGGTAAAGTCGGTGACTGAATCCAATATCCTGTGACTGATTATAAATCCTGTACCTAAGTGGGGTACGTTCTTCATTACCCGTTAACCCACTTTTCCTTTGAGGATTCTGTAGCCTTGGGACTCGAAGGCATGTTCGTCCGTAAATCTGGTTTCCTGTACTGCTGTCAGTATTATGCTGTGTCGTGTTAGTGAATCAGTCAAATGTTTCAGTTTACCCACTTTTAGTAGTGAGTTGGCATTAAATGTTGCGAAGAGGCTTTGCCGTCTTGGTCTGAGTTTACGTCCGGTGATTTCAGGATGCTCCGACTCATCCTTAAAGCATGTTGGTGCGGAACGGTCCGCTAACGTCACCATAGGTGACGGTGGATTGGTTACCACCTGCGGTAGTGCATTTGGCGAAATTTTCCTTCATGCTCAGTTGAAGAATATTCTGCGTGGGACAGTGGCTAGCCACCGTCCAAGATACTACCCAAATTGTTAGCTTGGCAGGCTTATTATTCGGGGTTGTCACCCCTAGACAGATCGCCTTCACTACGGCTAAGGAGTCCTGTCCACCCCACTCTCCCAGGTGCTAGACTCCGTTGCCATTGTTTACCAAAGATGTTCAAGGGGTACATATTATTATATTACTTGGTCCAGATCTGTTTTAGATTTTTTTTCTGTTTATTCATAATTTCTAGTACGTTTCTTTTATAAAATTACATTATTGTATTATAGAAAAAAATTGGTAACTTTGGATTGGATTGAAATTTCTTCAAACTCGGTCATCCCTTTACTTTATAATACTTTTTTTATTGCTAGACAATATGAACAAATATTTTATTAAATCTTTGAGTTTCTAACTCATCTTACTTTACTAACTCATATAAAGGGTGACAAGTTAAGAGTGTCCTGATTTTAAACTGCAATTATAAAAAAAAAAATAATTTGGACGCAAACTTTTTTTTCGAACATTGTAGAGTATAATCTAAAGTTTAATAATCTAAGTTAAATGCTTCATCCTAAACAAACAAATTCACGCTAGCAATTTAACTAACAATTAATACTAGAAAATTACATCAATTAGATGACTTCTGTTTGCTCGCTGCATGACTGAGATAAATGCAACAATGAGCACATTACAATACAAAAGCATTGCATTTCAAGTCTTCCAGGGTTTCAGGTTGGTTCTGATAAACTTTAGATTTAACATGACCCCATAAGAAATAATCCAAAGTCGACAAATTCAGAGAGCAAGGAGGCCACAACTGATCCCCACCCTGAGCAATCAGACGACCAAGAAGAACTCTCGTAACACTCCCACAAACATGTTGAATACATGAGTGCTTGCACCATCTGGCTGATAGCAAATATCGTTCATTGGTAATCGGAGTTCGGCGATGGCATCGATTCAGAATTTTTGTAGCATCTCCACAGACCGTTCACTATTGACAATTCATGGGTTTCCCATTGTCTGTCTAGTCTTGTCTGTCTAGTCTAGTCTTTTTTTTTTTGGTGGGGACGTAGCAAGCACGATAGACGTCAACTTGTCAAATTGTGAAGTGCCCCCCCTGAATCACGATCTTGGTACTGCCATTAACATTTCCTCAAGATGTCGCTGTATATGTTTCAAAGTGTTTGTCCATTCCTACATTCCCCATTCACATCAGTGTTTAGAGTTTAGAACATATCGTTCATTTGAATGAACAGGGTATTAACTCATGTTATGTTCTTGTCTGTACAATTCCTTATTTTTTCTCAGAAAATTGACAAAGTCATGAAGTGAACAAAAACGTTATCAATAAAGTTAGTTTAAAAGATATTATTATTAGGTTAACTAATTATTTACAGAAATGGAAATATATTGATTTGAAAATTTCAAATCGCTCTCCTGCTTTTTTGAATTGCCGTTACTACCCTGTTCATCTGGACCAACTATATATTAATTTCAACACTTAGACCCGGCCAGTTCAACATCACGAATTCCGACCAAAACCGAACAGGAAAATTTCAAAATATTAAAAAATAGCGAGAAAATGTTTTAATCCTAGAAGGATTTCAATGAAACTTTTACTGAATGTGGCAATCCACAAGAAGTACCCTTTGGCCGCATTTGAACGCTCCGCCTCCAATGGTGGTGGCGTGGGGAATTATTTTTGCTTCAGAGGTTTTTTGGAAATATCTCGTCTACGCTTCAAAATATAAAATTGTAACCCGGATCGCCGTATGGAGGACGTCAGTGTCCACAAAAAAAGTATTCTTTGCAAATTTTGTTAAATCATTCGGTTTAGCCACAAAAGTAAAATACATGAAATGCAAAATATTTTTCAATGGGGTACCCCTTCTTTGAATTTCGTTTCTCAGTTCACATGAGTATAAATTGTCAGGTCTAGGTGTTGAAATTAGGGGTTCAGAATTTGTTTCTATCTACGTCTTGTTTCGTTCTTTCGACTTTCTCTTTACCGCTGATTATGTTTTATGTCTTCGGAGTACGCCCAGTCAGTAGGCGATCTCAGCATTATGTTGTAAACATATCGTTAGTTTGGATTAACAGGGTATTAACTCATTATGTTCTTGCCTGTAGAATTTATATTTTTTCTCAGTAATAGCAAAATTGACAAAGTCATGAAGTGAACAAAAACGTAATCAATAAAGTTAGTTTAAAATATATTATAGGTGAGGTTAACCAATTATTTACAGAAATGGAAATATATTGATTTGAAAACTTCAAATCGCTCTCCTGCTTTTTTGAGTTAATACCCTGTTCATCTGGACCAACGATATGTGCAAACAAATGTGCAAACTAATGTTGTCACTTTCAGTTCGGATCGTGTCTGGTTTATCCATGTATCTCTTTCCGTGGCCCATCGGTCGCACTCAAAAATAGTGTGATGGACACTATCTGTGCAGCCACAGTGTATGCACATATTGTTTTTTTATTTCGGAGCAGGGAGAATGCTTGTACTGCATCATTTTCTAACATAACTTCCATGATCTGTTCTTCTAGTCTTTTACCGCCTAATGTCTCCGCGAGTCGAGTTCTTTCATTCTCTGATACTGTACACATGAAGATAGTTGTGCGTCGTCTGGAATATGACAGTAGTAGAAGCACTCCGCATGCACAGATTGTCTGCCGATTTTGCAGGTGTATTCTTTAAAAGAACCTGGGTTATATAATAGCTAACTTCCCCGTGTTGTCTTTTAGCCCATGGTTCTATCTGTAGGATAAGGAGCCTAGTCCACGACCCGAATTTAGCATTGCTCCTCATTTTTTTTTGCCATTTTTCAAGCGTTTGCGCCCTAGCGTTTTTTCTTCTTTCCTTCTTTTTTGTCACTGTAGGGTCGTTTCTTGCTTTACGAAGCAGGACTCTTTCCTCGATGGTATACTCTATTGGCGGGATACCAACTATCACAAGTACAGCATCTCTTGATATAGTCCTATACGCGCTGCAGACTCTTATTGCTATTTTTCGCCGGAGAGAAGTTAGCATTCTCCTTGTGCTAGATTTTTCTATGACGTTAGCCCATACAGGATGGTAGAGTGTGCTACGGCAGCTACCATTCTTCTTTTGCTGCTTTTTGGACCGCCTACTTTTGGCATTAATTTTTCTAAGGCCTTGGTTGTTTTAACGGCTTTAGTCGTCACCTATGTGATTTGCTCTTTGAAGGAGAGTTGCCTGTCAATAATTATGCCTAGATATTTTACAAATCCTTCTGGGATTGTTGTCTCCCCTTTCACTTTAAATTTTATGGGTCCTATCTTCCTTTGGCCCGTAAGGAGAACAGCTTCTGTTTATCCTTGCCAGCTTAAGCCTCTTGCACCCCAGCCAGTTACCCACAATTTTGATGGCCATGTTAGCCCTATCCGTCAACTCTTCCTCTGTCTTTCCGGTTGCAACAATGGCTAAATCATCAGCGAAGGCAACAATTTCTATGCTATAGGGTAGTCTTCCTCAGTACGCCATCAGCGTCAGTACGCCATCATATAAGATGTTCCAAAGCGTAGGGCCCATAACGGCACCCTGCGGAACACCAATGGTTACCTCGCATTCTGTGGATTCTCAGCCTGTAGTCATTTTTTGAGTTCTTCATTTAGTCTTGAGAGCAGTAGCTGTTCCAGTAGTTTCCCTGTTACATCAAGTAAATATATTGGACGGAACGAGGAAGGTAGGTCTGTGGGTTTATTTCCTTTTCTAAGTATAACCAGCTTTGCCTTTCTCCAACTTCCTGGAATTTTGGCGTCTTAATTTTGTTCATAGTTTTCATGATGACTTCTGGGTGCATATTGATACAATTTTTGTGGATTCTGGTGGTAGATTTTCTAGTCCTGGCGCACTACCATTTTTTTTGCGTTTGCTGGCCCTATTTATATTAACTTATTATTTCTTTAACTACTGGTAGTTTCCATGGCAGTTGCTCGTGTGCTGGGAATAGCACCTCCACTACTTCTAATGCCTTCTCCATTGCTAATTGGACATTCGGATGCCTCAGTTTTAACTCCATGGTGACAATTGGATAAGCATCCCCCAAACATTTTCGTCTATTTTGTTGCAGATTTCCCGCCAGTGGTCTCTTCTCGCCCTGTTAATTTCCATTCGCAGTTCTTTTTTTTGTGGCAGCGTAGGCCTTTCCATATATTGCATCTTTGTCTCCCATTATTTTTCTCTTACGCTGGTAAGTTCGGTTTGCTGCAAGTAACCTTAAGTTTGGCAATGTTCTCATTTTAATTACCAATATATTGTTTTCTTTTTTTGCATGAGGGTAGCATTGCAGTTTTTTTTGCAGGCTTAATATGAGTCTTTCCGGTGTACATTCCTTTCTTTTCCAATTTCCTCTTCAAACCTGTTAGAAAATTCCTTTACTTTTATATTTTTGGTATGCCATCCCTTGTGGACTTTATATTTGTGCAGATGATCTGGATATCTTTTTTGTATCTGATAGTACAGATATCTGTGGTCGCTCAAACTTTCCCTGTTTAGGACTCGGCAGTTTGTAATTTTTCCCACGAGTTCTCCGGTAGTGAAGTTAATGTCCAGAATAGAAGAATTTCTTCCACGCTCAAAAGTGGGTGCAGATCCTTCATTTGCCACGTACAGATCCAGTTCAGCTACCCAATCCATCACCAATTCGCCGCGTTGGTCCATTGCCGGGCATCCCCAGTAGGGGGACTTTGCATAAAAATCCCCTCCAAGCACTTTAGGCTTTCTTTGCCTCTTAAAGTCTTGACTGAGTGATGCCTCAAGCTGTCATTTGGTGGGAAATAGTAGCTATAAATTAACATTTCTTGGAGCTCGACCCAGACGAAACCAGGTCGAGAAAACCAAGGTCAAATCTAATCTGGTGAAACCAGGTCCAACCTAACCTAACCAAAATTTAGCACGTGTAGGTTTGTATTGTCCAGTATGATTGTCACGTTCTTCTCATCGTCAGTGTACCATTCTCCCTCCAATGACTTTTTATTGGGTTCACTTAGTATTGCCACATTTATATCCATTTCCCGAATTGTGGCAATCAGAAGGTCATGCGCAGCACGGCTACGCATGCCTTTTACTTGAATAATGTTTGTCGCCATTTTGGCAGCTAATTTTTGCGTCTTGCCTCCGCCAACACCTTTTGAAATACCTGATACGCGCCTGTGTCCGCTCTGTGATCTGTTTGCTTGGCAAATTGGACAGAAAACTTATTTTTTGCAGTGTGACCTTCCTGGCCGCACCTAAAGCACAGATGTTGTCTATTTGAACCTTTGCATTCTCGTTCTGTGTGCCCCGTTATCCAACATATGCGACATTTGACTAGTTGAATTCTCTCATTTACTCGGCATTCTACGAGGTCTATTCAAATTTTGTCATTTTTTAAGCTTAGAGCTTGCTTTATCACCTAAACCGGTATCATTGGATCTCCTAATTCCAGTTTGACAACTTCTATCACTTCTTCCGGTGTTGTGGGTGCATCTAGATATTTTATGTGCATAATAGTGTCGTTAGATTTCAGTGGAAGTGGAAGGCCATTTTTAGTCAGCTCTTCTTTTAACTCTTTTGCCTTGGCTACCTTGACTTCAAACAGTAGTTCTCCCTTTTTTGTACTACTAATTTTTGTTATTGATTTCCCCGTATCTTCTTTGGAGACCAAATCGGACTTTACCATTTTTAAAAGATCCTACTAGGATCGCTCTTGTCTTTCATGAAAACTGCTTCAGTCCTTGGTTTCCTTTTTACTTTTGTAGCAGGTGCTCCCCCCTGGCATGGGCTTGTTTTGCATAACTGCTTCAGTCCATGTTTTCCTTCCATTTGTATGCTGGGAAGGCTCTGCTGGCTTAGCGAGCTTATCCTTTAGTAGATTCTGACTTGAGCCCTAGTTTTGGCGAATGTTTATTCTATTGCCTTTTTTGCTGATTGCCAGTCTACTGCTGCCGGTTTTATAACAGCAATATTCTCTCTGTTTGTTTCCTGTATAAGCTCTTTGAGCTTTTCTAGCCCATCGAAGAGCTTTTTGATGTCCGTAGATTCTGTATCCATGTTTCTCGTGACTGATGTCGACTTTCATCGGTGAATGTCAACACATACCAAATACGTCGGTGAAAGATCGAATATTTCATTACCTTGTTGTACATTCGGACCCTCACCAGTATCACAGATACACTCTGGTGGAGGTCCAAAATGGAGATGCCCACAGAGAGGCGACTAGTTCTCTCTCGCCAAATCCTTTGTTCTGCTGGGAGTCAATCAACTTTATCAGTCTTATGTTGCAATAAATAAGAGTTGAATCACATAATTAAGTAATTTTGTTATTACCATTATTTTCGTTTCTCATTTAGAATGTACAGTGGGTTTTAAATAATTGGTCACTCCTCTCAGAAGGAGCGGCGAAAAAGTTACGTCACCCTTGTGACGTTTTATAGCGACTGAATTACGGAGAAGAAAATATAAATCTCCGACATGTTCAACATTCACCATTAGTGCATGGTGAATGTCGATATTCACCGGTGTAAGTCAGAAATAAGGGTATTTAGCAAATATTTCGGACAGACCCCAAGCGACTATGTGAATGTTGACATTCACCGGTGAAAGTCGACATTGTCCAAATTTCGGTCTTTCACGGTAACATATATATTGGTCCGTGCAGCTTATTTCTCCGTTTGCGCCTGGGAAGCCAATAGAATGTCGCTGGTATATTACATTCCCGGTTTTTGCTTGCTGTTTGAATGCTTCATTTGGGCTGTGTATGTTTCTATTAGAGATCTTGGAACCCCTTGGTCTGGGTGCAAGTCTTTCCAGTGCACCATGCTATATCCCATTCTGACGTGGTCGTCATCACGCTTCCATGTCGTTCCTTTACTGAACGGAATGCTCTCAGTGGGCAGTCTTCCTCAGCGACCTCCTGGAATTCCTCATAGGAGTTTCCTTCTTCTATTTGTTTCAGTAATGTTGACAATGCTTTCTCATCTTCGTCGCTCGTCACTATCGTTGGTGTGGTAACTTCGCAAGTTTTGATCTTAGCGTTGGGATAATGCTGCGTTAGCTGACCGGTCGCCCATAATATCTCTAACGTTCCCGTCGGAGTCCACAGCTCTTCTGAGGTTTTTTTTATTTTCAGTTTTGGTGCTAGCACTTGATTTTACCAGTTTATTCAGTTCTTGTGCTCTCACAATTAGTTTTTTGGTTATTGCTTCCAGTTCATTTCCCATATGGTCGCGCGAACATTGTTTGCTCACTTCTGATCTTTACCTCTTAGGTTGTTATTCGTTAGTCGGCACTAGAAGTCTATCTACAATGGAAGAATGCTTGTGTGGATCATTCTACCATCCTGTATGGCGCTGCGGTATTCGTTATGGAAAAATTTAGCATAAAGGGAATGTCAACTTTTGTCCAGAGAAAAAATGCAATAAGAGTCTGCAGCTCATATAGGACGATATCAAGAGATTCAGTCCTCGTGATAGCTGGTGTGCCGTCAATAGAGCACACTATTGACGAAAGAGTTTTGCTCCATGGAGCACGAAATGACGACATGGACTAACAAGACGGAGAGAAGGAAAAACGCTAGGGCACTAACGCTTGCAAAATGGCAAAGGACGTGGAGCAATGCCAAATTCGGGTCGTAGGCTAGGCTTCTTCTCCCATAGATAGAACCCTGTGTTACAACCCCAGGAGGTTAGCTATCATATGACCCGGGCACTCAGCGGCTATGGTGTATGAGCAGGACCGTAGACAATCTGTGCTTACAATATGGCTGCACAGATAGTGTCTTTCACACTGTTTTTGAGTGCGACCGACGGACCCCGCAAGGAGATAGGTGGATAGACCAAACAGAATCCGAACTGGAAGCAGCAACATTAGTGAATATAATACTGAGCTCGCCTGCCGGTTGGACGTATTCCGAGTACATGTTACACAACTTCTAGTTTTGGTTGGAATATCTGCGTAGTCTTAGATGTTTGGTCTTGTCTGTTTGACCTCCTGGGTAGTGTAGTTCACAACATACCCGTCTTTCAATGCGGGAGACCTGGGTTCGAATCCTGGTAGGGGAGACGAAAAGTTTTTCACGTCGTTTTTCACTAACCGTCCGAGATGCGCACCCGGAATGAATGCAAAAATATGCGATAAGAGCTAAAGTGGAATAGGGGGTTTAGTGAGAGCATCCCCCAAATCACTTTAGTCTTGTCTGTCTAGTCTTGTCTGTCTAGTCTTGTCTGTCTAGTCTTGTCTGTCTAGTCTTGTCTGTCTAGTCTTGTCTGTCTAGTCTTGTCTGTCTAGTCTTGTCTGTCTAGTCTTGTCTGTCTAGTCTTGTCTGTCTAGTCTTGTCTGTCTAGTCTTGTCTGTCTAGTCTTGTCTGTCTAGTCTTGTCTGTCTAGTCTTGTCTGTCTAGTCTTGTCTGTCTAGTCTTGTCTGTCTAGTCTTGTCTGTCTAGTCTTGTATGTCTAGTCTTGTCTGTCTAGTCTTGTCTGTCTAGTCTTGTCTGTCTAGTCTTGTCTGTCTAGTCTTGTCTGTCTAGTCTTGTCTGTCTAGTCTTGTCTGTCTAGTCTTGTCTGTCTAGTCTTGTCTGTCTAGTCTTGTCTGTCTAATCTTGTTTTAGTCTTGTCTGTCTAGTCTTGTCTGTCTAGTCTTGTATGTCTAGTCTTCTCGGTCTAGCCTTGTCTGTCTAGTCTTCTCTGTCTAGTCTGGCCTCTCTAGTCTTGTTTGTCTTAGTCTGGTCTGTCTAGTTTTGTCCAGTCTTATCTGCATACAATGTCTAGTCTTGTCTGTCTAGTCTTGTCTCTCTTTTTTTTTTGAGAATCTCTCACTAAACCCCCTTTTCCACTTGGCTTTTAGTATGCGGTTAGTGCTGCCCGATTTGAAAATGCCTTTGCCTCGGCGGGCTGTCGAACCACTACTACCAGTACACTACCAATGAGGACAGTCTTGTCTGTCTCCGTGAGGGCAGATCAACCATAGATGCCATTAACCACGTTATGTATATCGCAAGAAAGTCCAAAGCAGGCACCAAAAGATCTAGAAAAATATGTGGACTAGTAACGATAGATATCCGGCACGTGTTCAACTCGGTCGTCTGGCAACACATCTTGGAGGAGTTAACAAGAAGAAAAATATCTCCCTACCTTCTAAGAAGGGTTCGTAACTACTTACGTATCTTACTCCAAGCCGTGTCTTAATCCAAGCCGAGCACGAAACGTCCAGCTTACAAGGTCACTAGCGGTGTCCCACAGGGCTCTGTAATAGGACCAACACTGTGGAACATACTTTACGATGGAGTACTTCGGCCGAAACTATCTGAAGGACTAAGCTAATAGGCTTTGCTGACGACCTTGCACTAACCATCGTCGGAAAAACGGAAAAGGGAATCATGCAAAGGGGCACTCAGACGATCGAACTAAGTATCTGCTGGATATCATGATAATCATGATCGTGATAATCAAAATCACTGCATATAACACCTAGGGCAAGGCAATTCTGCTGACCGGACACAGGAAACTGCCTCACATTTCTTTCAAAGTGATGGATACTGAAATTTAACCTAACGGCTCGCGTACACCAAAACCGATTTTGTCGGCCGATGGCAGACGGAACTACCCGGACGAGTAACAAGGACGTGTGCATTTTAATGTGCTTACACTGCAACAGTCTTATCACTTGTACAAACATCTGGATTATTGTAATTTTTTGAATGCTTATCCCACAGGGTTGGTCTATTATAAAAACAAATAATTAATTTTTCCAAACACAACATTTAACTATATATATACACTCACTTTGCACTGTAAACGCCGGCAGACTGGCGAGAAATCCCAACAAGTTCGGACTCGACGGTTGATCGGCCGTTTTCGGGCGTCATCGGACGATGGCGGTCGTGTTTGTCTACGCGCATTCTTTCTTTTACAAGTGTTTGATTCAATCGTCCGAGTTCGGCCGTCGTCGCCCGAGCAAACTTTGGCCGATGACGGATTGGGAGTACGCGAGTCTTAAACCCCACTCCAAATACTTAGGGATTAGAGTCTCTCCTTCAGAGGACACCTTAAAATGGGCGACAGAGCGTGCAATGAAAACCACGTCTGCACTCGACAAACTCATGTATAATGTCGAGTTGCCCAGTCTGCAATGCTATACGCTGCTCCAATCTGGGCAAAGGCCGTAAACAGAAACAACATCGAAAAACTAGCAGCCTACCACAGAAAGCTATCTCTACGGATATGCAGCGCTTATCGAACCGTCTCAAGATATGCTCCCCTAGTAATCGTAGGCATTCCGCCAATTCCGAAAATACCTATATGATGCTGCCAAAGACAAAACAACAAGAAACAATGCAAATGAGAATATCAAGGGATTGGCAGGAAGCTTGGAAAGGCGAACGGACAAGGATGCCTATCCCCAATATAGAGACTTGGTACCGACGACAACATAGAGAATAAATTATCACATTACTCAGCTGCTAACGGGTTTTGAGGAATTCCTACACAACATTGGGAGGGCACCGGATATAGACTGCGTATATTGCGGAAAACAGCCTATGATTGCCCGAGATGGGACAAAGAACTCGGGGAAGCAGCAATACCCAAACATAACCCAAAAAATACAGTTCAACGGATGCTTCAATCCTAAGACGCTGGTTCCAGTCGTATCTTCACAACAGGAAGCAGGTCACTAATATCAAGCACAACCACAAAATAGTTGTTTCCAAACTCTCATACAATACCAATATCAGTGACCTCAGGAGAGTGTGCTCGCGCCGATATTATTTTCCTTATACACTGCAGATATTGTTCATTATCTTGAGGGAAAACACTACACCCTGTATGCGGACGATGCCAGTTTTATAATATCAGCGAACTCAATGACCGAGACTGAAGCCGCAGCAAATTAGCTCCTAGAGGACATCTACAAATGGTTCTCGAGCAACCAATTGTATCTAAACATACACAAGACTAATTATGTTATATTTCAAACGGGAAGAAGAATAGCTCACAAAATCTTCAGTGAACAATTGGCCAAGAAAAGTTACAAAGAAGCAACAATACTAAATTCCTAGAAATTGTTTTTGAAGAATTCCTGACTTGGAGCACCATAAGTGATTCGATTCTTAGGTCAATTAACCGTAAAATATATTCCCTGAGATTAATAAAAAAGCTAGTTAGTAGCTGTATGCTATGAAAGATATTCTACACAGAAACTCAATCCACACTCTCATACGGAATTATGGTTTGGGGACAATCCCCACATACACAGAATATTCAAAGCTCAAAAGAGAGCAGTTAGGTTTTTTACCTCATTATAGGTGTTACCAAGAGAATGTCCTGTAAAACCTATTTTATAAAACTGAAAATCCTAATTGTACACTGTCTTTATATATGGGAGTTGGCCTGGTATTTACATAAAAACAAATCTCAATTACCAACAATCAAGGACCAACATCACTACAATACGAGAGTCTGCTCAAATCTTATCATTGAAAAATCAAATCTAACGATCTGTGGAAAAGCTCCTGATCGAATAGGTAAACATATCGAATAGGTAAACATATATATAATCGTCTACCCTACCAGCTAAGACAAGAGCCATCGTACTCATCATTTAGGAAAAAACTAAAAAAATGCCCTAACAGAACAACCATTCTACAGCCTAGAAGAATATTATAAAAACGGTTTATACTTATACTCAATGTAATGTAATTTAAATTTTTTATTTTCCTATTGTGACGTTTTTCAATTTGTATAAGCTATCATTCTGAAAATGAAATTAATTTTGATTTGATTTGAAGACGACTGGGACATAAACAGTCTTGTCTTGCTGTCTAGTCTTCTTGAATTCGAATGAATTTACGATCGATCAAATTTCCTGAAAATAATTTTCCTTCTGAAATTATTAAATTTTGAACAAAAAATTGACAATCATCTCAATGGAAGCTTTGGAGAATGAACCTTGGGAGACTCCAAAAAACAACCCCCAAGTTCGAGTTTTTTTTTCAGAAGGTTCAAGTTTTTCGCATGAAGTGGTTCAATAGACCTTTTTACGGTTAGTTATGCGCATCCGCCTAGTTTGAAAGGCGGGAATATGAAAGTTTCGGGCACATAATTAGTTATACGTCAAAAAGTTCGGGCACTTTTTGACGTATAACTAAACATGGCGGAAATTGACACATGCGCACAAAAAAATTTCAACTATGAAAAGGTCTATTGTTGAAAATGTGCTTTTTGCATGAAGTGGACTTTAATTTTTCGTTAGTTTTGTCAAATTTCTCTATTACAATACTACTCTCTACTTTTATTTTTAAAATTATAAATCTTCAACGTTTAATTCTCCTGGAAATTTACCTAATTACTGTTGGTAACGGTTCATAGAAGAATAAATATACTGCGTATTTTCTCTTCACTATATCTTTGGGAATGCTATCTCAATAAGTATATTTTGAAATAGACTATTTATAAGTTGGACTATAAGTAAATATTTTTATTCTTAATACAAACTGAATTTAATTACTGATAATATTATTTCGATTATTAAGTAACTAAGTTTAAAAAATTGATTAAATTCATATATTCGTTGATTTTTCTTATCGAAAATGTATTTATAGGGGATGTTGTAGTAAGAAATGGCCCAATATTATCAGGTCATTGACCCAACTGAGAAAACGAACCAAGAAGAAATCCAAGCCATATACCCGAACATAATAGAGAACCAGTCGACCGTTCATTACTTAGTAAACCAGGAAGACCAGACGCTAGCGCAAAACCAACAAATCATAGTGACTGGCGGTGAGCAGTACATGGTCTTGGACAATCTGATCGACCAAAATGGCCTAACGTTCCAAAATCAACCGTTTGAAATCGCGCAAGGCCAACCGCAGCAGATCTTCTACATGGAAAGCTCTGACTCTCTTCCCATCGAGCCCTCGTCGGTGGTCCTAAACCATCAACTTCCAAATACTTCGCAAAAAGTTATTATGGTCCAACAAGGGCAGCATTCACAGCCAACTATGGTCATCCAGCAGCCTGTAACCCCAAGGCAGATTCAGAAACCCATACAAAGGGTCCAAACGCCGCAAGTGAACGCTCCTAGAGTTACTCTTACAACACAACAACAGATACCACGGCCTGCAAACAGAATGAATGTTGCTAGAGGCCCTATTGCTCGCCCGATGGTGCCTAATAGAACAGTATCAACAACTCAACCAGGAGTTTTAGAAACCCCAACTCCAAGGGTAGTTGCTGGCTTAGTAAGAACAGGAACGCCGAACAGAGGAATTGCGAGGCATCCAAGAGGTGGAATTTTAAGGGCTAATACTCCTAGGGCTAATCTGCTGAGTCCTCTAAGAGGAGGTATGACGGGCATACCTAGACCACAGTTGAATTCTAAAATGCGGGGAGGAAGAATGATCAATCCAATTATACCTGGACCTCAGAATATCGAGGTATGTTTAAGTATATAAAACAATTCTTCTATATATTTGCGATTGATTATTTAGTATGTATATGCTTTGTAGAAATAATTATGTAGTTGTGGTAATGAATCAACCGTGCGATCTAAAGACAATGTCATTGAGTAATTTCAAAAAAAATAATGTTGGAATCTGTAGGTTAATTAACTAGGAATGAATGGTTGCTAGTGGTATATCTAGGAAACCACCTTTGTAATGTTTTATTTCTTGAGATCCAGCGGTGACTTCTTGAAACCAGCTAGGTAATAGTGTAAAAGTGTTGCCATATTTTCGCGCTAGTCTATAAATTTACCTTAATTTATATTAAATAGTATATTTTGTAAATAGTGCGGTAAGTTGTCAATTGGACACGAGAGCGAAATAGGGCGCACGAACGAAGTGATTGGGCACATTAGCATGAGAGGGCAATTGACAATACTGCCCGTGTTGCAAACAATATTTTTTATTACTCATGCGGGGGGATGTATCTTACAAGTTTAGGATCCAGGTGCCATAAAAAATGAAGAATTTGCTTTTTCTATTGTCTTCGGTGGGGTGGATTCATAATAAGAACTCTCCTCAGTCTCTGATATCACCATAGGATTTACACTCATTTTAAAACGTTTTCTTTAATTCTCATTTTTATTTTGTAATGAAAAAAATTTGACTTTCACTTTAATATTGAGGTCTTGATTATGTTTATTATATTTATTTAATTGTTTTTTTAATGCGACTTAGCGATATTGAATATTTGCGTGCGTTACCAAAGTTGTGGTAATACAACCAAAAGTGGTATTTCTCGTACTAAAAAACGTGCGCCAAGATAGTACTTTTAATGCATGAGTAATAAAAAATATATTGGAATATAAGTACTTAAATAAAATATTTTTGGCTTGAAAAGGTTAAATTATTTAGGTTTTATACTCTTTTTAACGTTGAGCTTCAGGCGGGAACAGATCTACGTTGTTCTTTATAGCAACGTTTAGAAATATTTTCATTTCAGATTGAAACTAGTTTGCACACTAAACGAATGTGTTACCTACGTATTAACGTCACCACGATTCGATTTATCTGTCAACAACCATATCCACAACCTAATCTAGCCGGGGTTAAAAAATAAAGTATTTTGAGTTAGAAATATTTTAATTTAAAAAAAAATGTTTTATTTTATGATTTATCACAAAAATTTAGGTGTAGATTGGCGGCATTTAAGAATGTAGAGGTAATGGCGTTAATACGTAAGTACCATAAAGGTCAATCGATTATGAATCTGATATTGCAATGTTATGCAATGTGTAAACTATTAAATGGATATTTCCTGGATTTTTTAATGGATATTCAAAGCAACTAATTATTGACTTGTTCTATCGTGCTGTGACTTTAGAAAATGTAACGATTCATAATCACTTGTGTGGGTTGATCTGTTACCAGAGCTATAGTAAGGTTTGTAAATTAAAGGTTTTAATAAAAGTTGAAATAGTTTATAGTAAATACGTTGTTTGATAAGACATGTCTATTTTACTTAGCTTCCTTCCCAACAGATAAGAGTAGTTTAATATAGTTAGTTTTCTGAAATTTAATGAATATATTGTATTATATTTTAATAAATGGACTATGAAATACTTTCTATTCATTTCATGTTGCATAGCTGTTTGTACAAATAAAGCGCATTTTCATTTCAGTTTTTCTTTTTCTACAACTTATTTTCACTGTGCTTTGTGTTTCTTTAAAAGTTTCTAGTTTGTCTTAGAAATGAGGGTTTTAGTGTTTTGCGTGTTTGATATTGTTATGATTATTATGATTATTATTATGATATTTTTATTTGTTTCAGGAGAATTCGAATTCAGATAACGAAGAGAACAACACGTTCGGTCAAATGCTCGACTATCCGCCGTATATAAATGATAGAAAGAAAGCCGATGGGTACGTTACAATTTTTCTAATTACAATAAACTGTTGATTTAACTTTTCAAATCGGGTCTTTTGCTACTATGAATTTGATCGTTTCACACCGGATAATTAAATATAATAGTAATAGTATATAATACAAGTGTGAAGGGCTTTCGTGCATGAGTTACGAACTTTAACTGTTGAATCTACAAAAAAAATAATTGTTTCTTATCGATGATATTAAAAAATTAAAATTTGGACAGACAAATTACTTCAAATCATTGCTACAATTAGGTTAGAATGTTCAGCGCCTTCGTGGCAAAAATTGCTAACTAGTAAAAACGTACAGTGGCGGGAATACTATTTGGTCGCTATATTTACTCTTGATTAGGTTATGGTTAGGTTAAGTTATCTTAAATCCAGACTGAGAAGCCGAGGCCTCTGAATCAAAATAAGAAAAATTAATTCAATTTTGATATACGTCAGAAAATGTATTTTCACTACGTCTATGTCTTTTCTTTAGTGACGCAAGTTGTTGCCATAGTAACTACAAACAAACAAACAAACGACAAAATCGTTTAATAATGAAACTCCCTTTGATTTACATTAGACTTTTACGCACGATTTTATACTTTAATACACGATTATAATAATGGCATCCTTACATGCAATAATTTACTTATTAATTTACAATAATTTACTTATTATAAAAACCATGTTTTTATTAAAATGCGCTAAAAAGGATAAATATTTTTTTCCGTTATTATCGACTAAATAAAAGCTATTTGGTTGTTCGATAATTAATGTCGTTTTTTCTCATAGGTGGCATGAACTATAAATTTCATGTGTAGCGATTTAGTCATAAACTGAGCGTCAATAGTAAAAAAAAGTTGGGTTTTTTATTAATCAAGGTTAGGCATTATCGGCATATTTTATTGTTTAACTTCCGAAAGGGCAAAAATCAGGTGCAAGCTCGGAAGAAATTGTTATGGTGAGGACTGCCTTACTGAACGCCAGTTTCAGCGTTGGTTTGCTCGCTTTCGCTCTGGAAATTTTAATGTTCAAGATGCACCACATACTAGTCGTCCAACCACTACTGTTCACGATAAAATAAATATCACGTGTATTTATTTTTTCGTTGAACGCGCAATTTTTAAACCGAAAAGCGGCACGCGACTTACCAAGAAAATACATGTGATTTTGGGTAGGGGGGGCTTAACCTAAAAAACCACGTATCACCGGTGGGGGGTTTAAAAAGTTGGTTAAAAATATTACGTGATTAATGGACGAGTCCAAAGGCGTTATGTTCCATCAGAATAACACCAGACCCCATACCTCATTGATAACCCGTCAAAAAATAACACAGCTCAATTGTGAACTGATCCCAGATCCACTCTCTAGCCTTGACTTAGCACCATCAGATTACCATTTGTTTCGCTCCCTTCAAAACCATTTGATTGGTAAAACTTTCCATTCCGATCAGGCTGTTAAAAATGTGTTGGACTAATTCTTCGCTTCTAAAAACCAAAGCTTCTTTCAACGTGGTATTTTTTAACTGACATAAAGATGGCAAAAGGTCCTCCAATAAAATGGTCAATATTTCATTGATTAATGTTTGTTGTTAATAAAAATATATTCACTTTAAAAAATATGACAAATACCTCATTAATTATCGAACAACCCAATATATTGACTTAATCTTTGTGGGCACTCCACGCTCTAATTAATCTTGATAATCCGACACATGGGACCCGATAACCGCCGGATTATAAAAAAAACGGATTATCAGAATTCAACGAAAACAATAACAATTTTACATATTTTATGTACAATTCTATTTCAGAAAGAATAAACTATATATCTATATATACTATAAATACATAATTTATTCTTTCTGAAATAGAATTGTACATAAAGTATGAAAAATTGTTATATATAGGTATATATAGTTGTGTATGTGTATGATGTTCGCATAGGTAAACGTTTACATACAAAAAAATATGTACAAACTTAGAACAGATAGTAATAAAATTGTAGAGTGGAGTTAGCTTGGTCAGAATCGTCTATCAAGTTTTCAGAGTTAAAAGCAGGGTGTGTTGGCCAGACCTGTTTCCAAGAACACAAGTATAGTGTTGTTTTTGATTTTATTTCTTCTGTGCGTAAAGAAAAAACACGTGTTTCCCCAGGGCGCCGGATTATTTAACGTGTCGAATTAACCAACCGCCGGATTATCAAGTTTATACTGTAGTACATTTCGGAGCTGGATCATCCAGTTCGATGTGTTAATATCTCCTGAACAAGGTTGGGAACAGACTACGCTGAGAACAGGCGAAGTTAAGAACAGACAGACAAGAAAGCGAGCTAATAAAAACGTGGTCATTAACAAAAACTAAATTTATTTCGAGAAATTGCTCATAATTTTGCGAAATTGCACGAAGTTGGCCGAGGTACGAGTGTGGAGAGGTCTCGTGCTTTCTCGACTTGCCTTGACTAACTTCACTCCAGACGCGGTTTTTCGTACCCGAGTCAAAGGGGTGTGATGAAACGAGAGCCTCACCTCCACACTCTCGTGTTTACTCATCCTTTCCCATATATTATACGCACAAATAGCAGCAGCAGCAGCAGTTACTACCCGTTCGTTGTAAGTCATGGCACTGAGGTAAGACAAGATTGTGTATCCGAGTTTCTCACCTCCAGGCGAGGACACTCGCCAAAGTTGCTCCGCGAGAGTCTGGAGCGGGCTTAACTTTGCACATTAACGACAATTGTAGCACTTGTGTGAATATACCTCTTTGACCATCTTGAAAATATCTCTTGAGAATAATGATAAAAGTAAAATCAGACTTTGCTAATATCTCTTATACAAATCAAACGAGAGAACGGTTAAACGAGAGAAGAAAACATAAAGTGCGTCGGTAGTTAAGAGGACTACAGACGATCAACATGGTTGACCAACATGGTTGGTCAAATAGAGTGTCGAAGTGTTTGTTGAACGTCTGTAGGCAGGTTGGATGGAGCCTCAACCATCCAACCTGCCTACAGACGTTCAACAAACACTTCGACACTGCATTTGACCAACCATGTTGATCGTCTGTAGGCCCCCTTTACGAAAAGAGTTTCCATCATTACATATTCTTTGGCTGCATGGTCGCCTACCAAATTGAGCGAATGAATATCACAATTCACAAATATTGCCATGTTGTTTTTTCCTTGATTCTTTGATGAACACCAGTCTTGTGTCCAGCCATAACAGCAGCATTATCATAGCACTGGGATCTACAACCTTGTAAATTCATATTGTCTTTCTCTAACTGCTTCAATAAAACTGAGGAAAGTATTTGTAAAATGACCTGGATGCAACTGTACTCGGCAAATTAATGTAACATCTGTTAGTAATTTAGTAAAACTTACTTAGCCTTTAGAGGTCCTTTCAATATAACGTAGATTTATGATGTTTCTTTGGGAACAAGATATTTCATCTTGCATTTTTCCATTTCTCGTAATGCCTCTCATATGCTTACGTAGTTTTTTAATGCACATATTTATATCTATATAAATCTTTTTACGTTAGGTGCTTTTTCGCGCCTTCCTTTGGGCGTCCATGGCCCATGCCATGCCTGCCACACCCTAGTTACGCCACTGGTTGCGACCCTCACTACGTGGTAATCCATACTTACACTGCTACATTACTTTCTTTGCTTTAACTTTTCTTTTGTTTATTCGTTCTTATACGTCCAACAGTTGATAACATACAGTATAATCTCGATAATCCGACACATATGGGACCAGACAACCGCCGGATTATCAGAAAGAGTGGTGGGAGGGAAAAGCGCGGGCGGTCTCCAGACCGCCGGATTACTGAACGTTCTCGTCCGATTATCGAACGGCCGAATTACCAAGATTATACTGTATATGAGGCTAAGAGCATAGTTAGGTTAGGTTAGCTATATAGCTATAACCTAACTCATTAGCATTCTTGTATGGTTTAGGCCAGTGTTTCTCAAACTTATTTGCCTCATCGCCCACCTTTGATATGCTAATAACGATAAGTTAATAACGCCCCCCAAATCTATGGTATGATATATGTGTATACAAACATCAACATTATAATGTGTATAAAAACAACATCAAAATACGACTTAAATATACGTAGGAAAATATATATAATTAATGGGAAGGAAGCGATTGATGTTGCGTTATCAATTTATCTGATTGAGGTTCAATATTCGTGAGGAACAAACGCAAATCGACATGTTTCACAATATCCAGTATATTTCTTTGTTTTGTCACAAGCTGACAAACAGCACTTAATCCCTCGTTCGACTAAATATGATGTTGGAAAAGCTATTAATATTTGTTGGCGACTTTCCACAAAGATGGATAGTGGTCTGCAACCATAACTCTTCATATGAGTTTTTAAATGTTGCTTTTAAGTCGATATCATTCTGCAGCTCGATTAATTCTTCTTCCAAAACCGGGCCTGCGTTTTCACAACTTGAAAATGGCGTTATTATCCAATCAGGAACTTTCAAATCAAACAAATCTTTGAATCTCTTTTTCATGTCATTATGTAATATGTCCAAATGAATATTAGAATACGTTCATCAGATATTTCTGCAGTTTTCTGAATTTCCATCAGATTTGGGAATTGGTAAAATTGACGACGAACCAATTTTTTGTTTAAAGTAACAATTTTTCAGCAAATGCTAAAATTTCCGACTATGTTTTAATTAGAGTGACTTTTCACCTTGTAGTTTCAAATTTGGTATTACATTTTTTAAACCAATCTGATAAATAAGCTACATCTACTTTTAGTTCGGTAGCAAGATCTTTTTTTCTGTTTCTTTTGAAATGGTAACAGATACTTTATAACTTTCAAAAAATTCAATAATCGTTCTATAAAGTTCATAAAATCGTTGAAAACTGTTCCCTTTTGAAAGCCATCGATATTCAGTATGGAGCAATAATCGTCTGTAGTTACTTCATTTTTCTCGTACAACTTACGAAATAGCCGATCATTCAATGAATGTGCCTTAATCTTGTTTATTGCATTAATAACAAGCTGCATCAATTAGTGAAGAGGTTCACTTATATTTTTGGCACCTAAATGTTGGCGATGTACGATGTAATATTTGGTAGAAACTTAAAACAAACGGAACACAGCCTGAATATATAAATATATTCAGCCTTTCCGGAGCTATATAACAATTATTGAGTCTTTTTAAGACTACCAAAACAAATCTCGGTGAAATTTGTAAGTTATGTTATAGCTTTCAGTCCACCTTCGTTGCACTCAACAAAAACCATAAAAATAACATTGTTTTTAAGATCATGTCTTTCCGATACCTTAAGTGGACATGTCGGAAAGACATGATCTTAAAAACAATGTTATTTTTATGGTTTTTGTTGAGTGCCACGAAGGTGGACTGAAAGCTATAAAATAACTTACAAATTTCACAGAGATTTGTTTTGGTACTCCTAAAAAGACTCAATTATTGTTATAGAGCTCCGGAAAGGCTGAATATATTTATATATTCAGGCTGTGTTCCGTTTGTTTTAGAGGTTTTGTTGGTAGAGTTAGTAACGCTGGCTGTGTGTGTGGGGGCGACTATCGATACTCGACCAGCAGCAAATAGCAGACGAGCGTTGTACTACTGAACATGGAACAATTTTGTTGAACGTATTTGTTTTAAATTAACAAAAATACATTGTAAGACACGTGATACCTACCGCCCCCTAACTAGCTACCGCCCCCTATATCGCCCCCCTGGCTACCTAGCGACCCCCAAAACGACGCCATCGCCCACTGGGGGGGCGATATCACCCACTTTGAGAAACGCTGGTTTAGGCCACTATTGCTTTGATAGCCTCATATATAAATGCAAGTGTCCTGACTGACTGACGGACTCATCAAGGCACAGTTCAAACCGTTTATTCTACGGACGTAAAATTTGGGAAGCGAAAAAGAACGTTGCTTTTATGACGCAGACACCCACTAAGGACGGATTTTTTGGGAATTTAATTTCTAAGAGAGTGATAAGGGTAGCCAAAGTTTTTTACTATGATGTCTATATCTCAGAAACGCTAAATGATACAGATTTGAAATTTGATATTAAAATTCGATTTTAAAAATAAAGAGATACGTGTTTCACCATTTTTTTAAATCGGATTAAAGGGGTTGGAAATTGGGGGTTGAATATTTTTATAATTATATTTCTGAAACAGAATATGCCACAATAGTAAAAAAATGTCAGTTAGATTCCTTTTACAAAATAGAGAAAAAAACATTGGTTGTATCATTTTGCGAAAATTACCTGGTCGGTTGCAAATGCAGAATATTTATATCTCAAAATTTGGAGATGATAGAGATGTGAAAATAGGTATTTAATTTCTTTTTTAAAAACGACGAAATGGGTGTTAATTGCCATTTTACAAAATTGTTAATTAATGCACATTTGCCAGCTAACATTCGTGTAATAGTTTATAATTACAATTTAAAAGGCAAATTGAAAATAGAAATGTAAATGGTTTGAAGACTCCATATACAGTCACACTATTGTAAGCAGTGGTGTGCTCGCGTTGGCTCGCGCGAGCCCATCGTTAAATTTTTCATAAATTGGCGAGCCCCTTTTTTTTGAAATTTGCTTTTTACAGTTTCCACTATGCCAATCTATATATGTACAGTGCGTTTGAAAAAGAACTCCCTAGTTTTATTGTGCCATAGAAACGGTTCTAGGTGATACACACTATTTTAGTTTGTAGTATTTAATTCATCAACTGTCCAAGTTTTGCTTCCCTGTAGCTGGCACGCCTGCTTGACCTTGAGACGGTGCCAGGGCTCAGTTAGCTTAATTCAGTTCAAAGAGGATAGGTTAGGATAACCCAATCTAACATATCCTCTTTGATTCAGTTGAGGCGTACATTGCAGTGCAATGGCTACTCCGCAACAAAACTTAAGCAACGAAAGTACTCTCTTCTGTTGTATGTACTCGTTGATGTAGTTTTTCATTAATTTCAAAATTAAGTTTATACTTAAAACTAGGGAGTTCTTCAAACACACTGTACATACACTGTATAATAAATACATAGATCAAGCTTTGTTATCCTTTTTATTAGAATATATATCCTAGAATTTATATTTTGTGTTTATACTTTCATATAAAATAACAATAATTTACCATCCTTTCTCATAAAAAAAAACGTAATAGAACTTTCTTACATGCACTGGTGGACAAGGTACAAGCAAATAAGAGCAGAAAGGTCCTTATTGGTCGTATCTAGGCGTCTAGCCAATGTGTTTCAGGATTCAGGAAGTGCCAGGAACTTTCATTTTGAAATTTAAAAACCTTGAAATTAAAAAAAAATCGCGGTCGCGGTGATCGAGCAGCGAGCCCCTTGTTAAAAGTTTCCCAGCACACCACTGATTGTAAGTGCTCATTCACGTTGACTCGCGCGCGCGGTCACGAAATATTAAACATATAGCGTAATATCCAAGTGTTCACGTACGAAACGCACGTGCAGTCTAAGTAGCGGGCAATCTAGCGACTGGCGCGCACGGCGCGCTCGCGGCAATATCAAACGCGTGAGATGTTTGTGTGTCGAACAAGCGGCGGAACGCGCGATTTATTCGCGACGTCAGGTAAGTTCAACCAGTATGAACTTATCACTAGAAACGATAGCATGTTTTCATCATGCCTTTCAATACAGAAGAGTTTATTAGTGCTGTTCAGTTTAGTATACTAACCAAAATTTAAACTTAGGTTTGTATACTAACCTAACCTGACAACAGGTCACACTCGCGCAAACGCCTGGCGGCCAATGTGAACACGAACTAGCCACGTCAACCGCACCCGCGCCGCGCCAGCGCGTTCCTACGTGAACAAGCACTAAGCGATCGTGTCTAAATTGTCAAAATTTAGATAAGAAGTACATGAGCAAATAGTGTTACAAAATTGGGATGAATCCTCTATAATGTCCCATAATTGTGATAGTAACAATAAGCGAGTGTCGTTTCATATATCAAAGCTCAAACCGTTTAAATAAGACCAGATTTAATAAGATTTGAAAATCCGACAGATCGTAGAAAATCGAGTTCAAAGTTTAAAAAATTGATGGACTCGTTTTATAGAAAATTGAAAAAAAATCACGCTAGCGAACTAGAAATATAGCTGGTTACTAATAGGCGTATCTATTTCAGTAGTAAAAATATTCCTCTGCAAGCCGTAACAAAGGGTGTAATGCAAGGACCTCCCAGGCTACCTGCAAAATCCAAAAATAAGGGGAGAATAATAAACCCACAGGCGCTCACCCCCAGTTCACAAGGAAGTGATGTAAGTAAATTTTAATCAAGCAAACTCGGTATTTAGGAATCAAATCAAAATTAGTTGATTGTATTAGAACCAAAATATGATATTTGCTCTTTATCAAAGAATTTGATTTGTTAAGGGCGAATGAAGTAACTCCATTTCTAGTGTAATGGTGCGTCCACACGTTTGCCAAACGTTTGCCGCAAACTCCAAACCTTGAATAAACACTAGCGTGTGGCTAAGGTAACAAACATTGATCGTGTTACCTTAGGCACAGATACTTGTCTCTGGCCACAACACTTAAAACGCACTCGATCGAATCGGTCGCAAGCGCTTGCAAACCAAGGCAAATGTTTACCAAACGGATTTGGATTTTGGATTTGTGAGTTTGCCAATCGTGTGGACGCAGCATAATATTTCTATGGACATAACACCAAAATGGTGTTAGTTAAATCTAGAGAACTGTTTTTATTGCTGTTTTTATTAGTGTTAAATATTTTAATTGTTTTCAGGAAGTGGCAAGTTCAGGGTCTGAGGATTCGAATAGCGTAATAGGATCGTCAAATTATCCAATAGTGGCAGCTGAACGGAATAAAAACATGGGAGGGTATGCATTATTTTTTCGCAGTTTTATAATGTTTTCTTGTTTTTGGGCCATAAAACCTTTAAACAACATGATCCTTGTGGAATATAGGAAATTTCATTAATGTTCTAGTGCAGTGTTTTTCAACCGGAGTGCCCCAAAATTTAGGCATTTTGTTGGAAGTTTATTTAAAGGTAGACATCCGAGCAACGCGGCTCTGGCGTCACTAACGCAGCGATACTGACGCGGCGACATAGCGATAGTATTATGCACAAGAGAAACGTATAAGGCGCCATTCCAACGCAGCGACACTGACGCTCTCAGCGTCAATGCGTCAGCGTCGCTGCGCTCGAATGGCGCCTCATACTTTGCGTTGCGTTAGTGACGGCAGTGCAGCTTTATTCGGAAGTATACCTTGGAAGTGTCGTTTATTATTATTCAGCGTCAGTTCTTTTTCAGCTTTTTTTTTGCATTAAAATGCTACTTCAAATTGGTGATTTTTAAAATTATTCTTCCAGCCCCAGCGTTGTGCGTGATATTCGTTTTCTTAAAAAAAATCACCCATCAACACTCACCCTTACGGTAGACTTCCGAGCAAAGCGGCTCTGGCGTCACTAACGCAGCGATAAAGACGCGGAGACATAGCGATAATTATGCACTATGGAAATGTATGAGGCGCCATTCGAGCGCAGCGACACTGACGCGGCCACAGTGACACCACCGATCGCTTGCGCGCATTACGGCTTCTTCAGACCGGAGCGAAGCGTATGCGTCGTGAAATTTCCGCAACGAAAAATGCGATAGCTGCGCGGCAGCGAAATTGCAATGCCCACATCAAAACGCGATTTTTACGTGTACATAGTAGTCATGATGTCCTCAGAGCAAGAAGCTATGCTATTTTAAGCATTGATTGCATAAAATGAAATGTTATTTTGTATTTATTTTGAATTTCTAAAACACATAGTAGTTTATGATACAGGTGTGTGAAGAAGGGCTTTTGTGGATAAGTTTAAAGCACAAGCCGAAGGCGATTAGTTTAATCGCAATGAGTGCACAAAAGCCTTTCACGCACGAAAATACTGTTGAATCTACAAAAAAAATATTGTTTCTTACCGATAATATTGTAATTTTGACAGACAACATACTTCAAATCACTGACCAATAACTCCAATAAGGTTAGAACGTTCAGCGCCTCCGTCGAATAAATTGCTAACTAGTAAAAGCGCACAGTAACGGGAACACTATTTGGTCGTTGACGATGAGTAGGGAAAGATTTTTCCTTCTAGGCCCTCCACCTCCACTGATTTTGACCTTGACACTTCCGGTTTGCATTTTGAATTTTCCCGCCTGCGCCGAATTTTGACAAAAAAATTTCCCGCGCACAATGCAGGAACCGTAAATAGAGCGGCCGGATGTGGAAAACCGGAAGTGAGAAACCGGAAAGGTTACAGCCCGTTTTTTTAAACAGCGTGAGGTTACATAGACCTCACACGTGGGACTACATAGACCTCACACGTGGGACTACATAGACCTCACACCCAGCCTGGGGTTACATAGACCTCGCACGTGTGACTAGATAGACCTCACACTGTAAAAATGTGTGGGAAACCGGAAACGGACGTCGAGATTGGAAGTCGGAACCGGAAGTGTAAAGGTTAATGGAGGTGGAGGGCCTGGAAGGAACCATCTTTCATCATCAGATCACCATTTCAAAACACAGCGGCAGCGAAACTAACCGCGCATGCAGCGTCCTTGTCGTGCAACGCTGCAGTACCGCGACTATGACGGAAATCGGGCTTTTTGATCTAAACTTGTACATAAGCCGCCGTGTCAGTCGGTCCGCTTCGATATCGCACCGGTTGCGGCAGCGAAACTTCCGCCCCGGTCTGTGAGCACCTTAAAGGCTCCTTCAGACCGGCGCGGAGCGTTTGCGTCGCGAAATTTCCGCAGCCAAAATTCGCTTTCGGCGCGGCTGTGAAATGGCAATGCCCACATCAAAACGCGATTTTTACGTGTATAGTAGTCATGATTTTCTCAGACTAAGAAGCTATGCTATTATAAGTATTGACTGCATAAGATGAAAGATGTTATTTTGTATATTCTAAAACACATACAAATCATTTTATACATGGGTTTACAGAATTAAACATGGGTTCATAAAATCATTGTGATTATAGATATCACAATTTTAGCGGCAGTGAAAACACATACTAACCGCGCATACTAACCGCGCATGCAACACTGCACTACCGCCACTGTCACGGAAATCGCGCTTGTTGATCTGAATATGTACATAAGCCGCTGTGTCAATCGGTCCGCCGCGATATCGTACCGGTCGCGGCAGCGAAACTTTCGCTTCGGTCTGTGAGATCCTTAAAGGAGCTCACAGACCGGCGCGAAAGTTTCGTTGCCGCGACCGCTGCGATATCGCGGCGGACCGATTGATACGGCTGCTTATGAACATGTTCAGACCAACAAGCGCGATTTTCGGTGATTTTTGGTCTGAACATGTACATAAGTCGCCGTATCAATCGGTCCCCCGCGATATCGCACCGATGGCGGCAGCGAAATTTCCGCTCCGGTCTGTGAGATCCTTAAATGTGCTCACAGACCGGCGCGAAAGTTTCTTTGCTGCGACCGCTGCGATATCGCGGCGGACCGATTGATACGGCGGCTTATGTACATGTTCAGACCAACAAGCACCGAAAATCGCGCTTGTTGGTCTGAACATGTAGATAAGCCGCCGCGAGTCCACCGCGATATCGCAGAGGTCGCGGCAGCGAAACTTGCGCGCCGGTCTGAGCACCTTTATACAGTCAAACGGCCGCTGCGTACAACTTCCGAGCAAAGCGGCTCTGGCGTCACTAATGCAGCGATACTGACGCGGGGACATAGCGATAATATTATGTATGATGCGCCTTTCGAGCGCAGCGACACTGACGCCACGGCGGCGACGCTCTGCGATAGCGTCCGATCGCTCGCGCGCATTATACAGTCGCACGGCCGCTGCGAACGCAACAAGGTTTTGAGGTTTAAAATTGTTTATAACATTTAAGAAATGGACAACAGTATTATATTTACGGGGAAGGAAGATGAGACACTAATAAATTTATTGTCTCAGAATGCAATGTTATACGGTGTGAGTGATGAGGACTACAGAAACCAACAAAAATAGGACAAAGTTTGGAATGAAATTGCTACAATATTATCCTCCACTTCTAATAAATTTGCAATTAACTATACTCGGGCCGGCGAGAGAATGCCGCTGTACTGCGCCGAGGTATGAGAGACGCGCCGAACTGTGCGCGCCAAAGTCCTTTCAATTCCTTTATTGACTGCATTTCTACTTACATTTTTACTTACCGAATAGATTATTTTCAAACACAAGAAACACTTATATTATTATATAGTTTGAGTTAAGAAACATGCGCTAGTTACGTTTTTCTCGGTTTAACGGACGAGTATAGTCATATAGAATATAGAATAAGTGTGAATGACTAAACACCGCGCACTGAATAATGTGGTGGTATGCGCAGAACAATGCTAAACTCGTCGAGACGAGATGCATTCTCTCGCCGGCCCGAGTATTGTTCATTTCTACACCCGCACAACCTTTCTTCTGACAGTGTATTGAAAAACTGACTGTTTAAACGCTAAAACGCCGCGACCGGTCGCCGAAGCCGTGATAGTCGAAGTTAAACTCGCAACAGAGTCTCTGCGACACTGACGCGGCGGCTTTAACGCTACGTCCGTTGCGATAGTGCCGCGTAGCTCGGAAGTCTACCTTTGTTCAGATTCTAAATGCGCAGCTGGTCAAGGTTGCCACGATTTTTTATTTTCAGGCAGGGGTGCCACGATTTTTTATTTTTCAGTCAGGGGTGTCACGTTTTTTTATTTTTGAGTCAGGGGTGCCACGATTTTTGTTTTTCAGTCAGGGTTGCCACTCAATTAATAAGGTTGAAAAACAAAGTTCTAATGTTTTCGTTATATTGTCACCCTAAACGATTAAACCCTTACTCTCCAAAGGGCTAATCTCTCATAAAGCAAAAAACCAATTTGTTTTTTGTTGTTCCTGGTCAAATATTCCACAATGAAAACAAAACAATTGCGAAATGCCTGTTATATATTTCGACCTTTTATTAAACCCATTAGGTGCGTGGGGAAAATCATCCAAGTCCCTGGGCAGGAACCCAAACGGATTCCAGCAGTTCTAAAGAACTTCGTTCCTCCGCCGGAAATTAAGGACATCATTCTTAAAACCGAGCACACGATCGAGTTCCAAAATTCGATTCGGATGTTCGTTGTGTTGCCCCAGGGCGAGCAAAGGCTGATCACTTTCACAATGCCCAAAGAAAATTGCACCATACAGGAAATTTTAGAACAGGTACAATCATATACAATACATACAACAATTATTAACCTATGTTTCCATTCTGGTTAACTAAATTTTGTTTATTCATTTGAAACTTTTGAATATAAATTTGGTTTGGGACCATCCAGAAAGTTTCATTCACTTCAACAAACCTTTTGCACTTGTGTCTAACACTTCTGTCGTTGCATTAAATATCTCAAACCGTTTAAATAAGACAAGATTTAATAAGATTTGAAAATTGTGCCGAATAAAATTTAGTTGAATGGCGGATCCGGCGGATCTTAGAAAAAGCTGGTCGATTGTTTCAATTGTTGTTGAACAAACCTTCTAATGGCCTTAATGTGTTATCTATGAATGCCATTTTAATACTGCATTTACAAAAATCATTTTTTTAGGTTGGTGTTCCAATTCATCAAGATACAAAGATTGCAATATCAGAGACAAATACTGATGGTATTAACTTGGTTGTTGCAGTTTGTGAGGACGATGAGGTAACTTTCCACATTCCCATCTCATAACTTTAAATATATAACGTTATCAAATCTCTTTTGTTTTAGGATGATGTTGCAGAAGCTGCTGATAGTAACAATTGTCCATCACCATCATCTCAAAATGCACTGAATTCGAAACTGCCAAGACAAGTGGAGGAACCACCAAAATGTACAACTCCTGAGTTGCTGGCAGTTGCAGAACCTGATCCCCCAAAATGCATACCTGGCATGTTAGCGGTGTGCACGCACTGCGGATTCTTATCCGAGGACTTTAATAAATGCATCAGATGTAAGAGTAAGCTACCTGAAGGTATCCGATCGGTAGAAATGAACCATAAAAATACAATTTCCATGAACTTAAAAAGTAATGGTAAGAAAAAGTATTTTAAAATACTACTATATATTGTTATTGCAAATATTCACTAAGCTGTCCTGATAATATATTTTTTATTATTCATGGGCGCAAAGTACTTCCTGGTGCAGGTTTTTTAATAGGAGAAATGATACTTTACGCATTGTCTTTCCACATAATCTGTGTAATACGCAAATATTCAATATTGCTAGGTTACATTAAAAAAAACACAATCAAGACCTCGATATTAAAAAAGTCACGTGAAGTGTCAGATTTTTTTTTCATTACAAAATAATAATAAAAATTAAATAAAACGTTTTGAAATGCGCGTAAATTCTATGTTGATACCGGAGACTGAGGAGAGTTGTTATGACGAATCTACACCACCGGAAACAATTGAAAAAACAAATTTTTTGCATTTTTAGTTCCATTTTTTTTATGGCCCCTGGATCCTAAACTTGTAAGATACGTCGCATGAGTAATAAAAAATATTATCTGCAACACGGGCGGTATTTTCAATTGCCCTCTCGAGCGAATGTGCGCGCTCACTTCGTTCGTGCGCCCAATTTCGCTCTCGTGACCAATTGACAGTTGTTCCGCCCTAGTTGCAAAATATACTATTCTATAATCAATGTTTAACTTACCAATGTTAATAGAGTTTATTTGTAATTTGTAGGAAAAGCGAGTCATGTGAAGAAGAAAGCCAAGCCCAGAGTAGTAGAACAAGAGCCAGTTATCCTTACTTTAAGCTCTGATGATGAGGCAGAGGATGAAAACAATACCGCTGTAAGTTTATTCCTTCTACATCTAATACCACAATCTAACAATTGCTGTTTTAGACTTTGGTGAACCGTATCATTACAAAAGCCGAGTCTCAAATGTCGCACTCGATCCACAAAGAACCATCTATAAATGATATTAAAGAAATTCCTGTAGACACAAATTCCAGTGGTAAAAATAAATTTGTGTTTTGTCAGCGGTAATACATAAACTTTTTGTTTAAAGGAGATTCCACGGAAGAGTCTGGAGGAGAAGCTATGGTTTCAGGTTCTATATTTTGTAGAACTGTTAGAATTGGTTCTTATAAATTCACACCAGTAGATAATGTAATTCATTCTTTGCAATGTAATCATTGTTTCCTAATATATTTTCATTTGCAGGTAGCTATAAATTCAAATGAACTGATATTGAAAGTTCCCAGTCCAAAGGACCCAAAAATAATCAAAACCATTAAAATCAATCGTAGATTTGTTGTGAAAGTCCTTGTTAATTTCCAAAAAATATTACCAGTTATTTTTTATTATTTAACACCATCCCTTGCTGAACTGATCAGAACTGAGCTGGACATGGTGGAGTTTTCAGAACCGTACTTTGATCCTCTCTCCAAGGAAGAAGCTTATAAACGCATAACTCTCCTTCCAGAAAGCATTTCTGAAGATGTCAAATGGGTGTTTGAAACTATTTATAGGAAAGATAAAATGGAAGAACTGAATGCTAAAGAGGCTAATAATATACTAATTAGGACGTGTCCTAAAGAAAATCCTAAACCTGTGTCTAGGTGAGATTTGTTTTTGTGTGATTTAGGTGTTTGAATGTGATTTTGTTTTAGTATTCCAATGACAAGTTCGGATGTACAACAGTTGCTGATTTATCCCCCAGGAAAAGGAGGTATTTCAATAAATACTGAAGATTATTTGTGTTTGGCTCAAGACCAGTTTTTAAATGATGTGATAATAGACTTTTATTTGAAATATTTAATTTTAAACTTGTCCAGTGAGCAACAAGAGAAGATTCATGTGTTTTCTAATTTCTTTTATAAAAGACTAACAACCAAACCCTCGAAACCGTCAAGGTATGTACATCATGGAGCAGCGACTTGGTTTATTATTTTATCAATAAATTTATATCTAACTTTGAACGAAATCGTTATATTTTTATCTCACAACACACGAGTTATCAAAATTGTTTCTGTATATAGCGAAACCCTTGCTTAAAATAAATGTCCTTGAAGTGTTGCCAATAGAGAGAAATTATAACGACTTTGCATATAAACTGGCTTATACAGTTGGTAACTCTGTTTGCCATGTTGCCATTTATAAATCCTATTTTGTAGTGTTGGGAACACTGAAACCGGTTTTTCCAGTGTTGCCATTTCTTCCTTAACGCTCTTATCTACGTCAAACCGTGCTTTAGTTTGAATGTTATTTATTATCTTTCGGAAATATTTGTGTTTTAGACGTTCTCATCCTGCGGAAATTGATCCTAATTTGACTGCAGCTCAAAAACGCCATTCAAGAGTTAAAAAATGGACGAAAAACGTGAACCTTTTCGAGAAGGACTACGTCATAGTGCCAATTAACGAGAACGCTCATTGGTTCTTGGCAATTATTTGTTTCCCTGGCATGGATGGGCCTCACACATTGGATGGGAAACCTTGCAAATTAGAACCTTTACGACCTAGGAGTACGTTATTTCTTGATTATTTATTACTAACATCTCGCAAACCAATATTTTATTATAGAAAAAAATATTACAATAGGCAATGTAACGATAACGCAGTTGAAAGTGGAGAAATTGGCCGCTACTGCCGCTTTGAATTGCGAGGACGGGGAACTTAGCGATAAAGACGAAGCGGAAGGGGATGACAGCGAGTTGGATTCAGGAGAGGACGAAGAAGTCCCAGCAAGTCCACAAGCTCCCATATCCATATCTTTTAAAAACAAAACTCCTGTTAAACAGTAAGTAGTTTAAAGATATTTTCGTATTGTTGGCAACGTCGGACAATTTTTAAATTTCGCGCTCGTAAAACTAACCTAACATATCTATAATAAAGAATTTTAAATGCGGGTTTTCCCTTTTATAAACGATTCCTAACTCGTGGAAATTATGTTATTTATCCAGTAGCTAGGTGCATTCTAAGATTTTTAACGTGTAAATTGGAAATCGAGTTTGTGAGTATGTCATTGACCTCACATATGGTAGTAGCCATTGCTGATTTTATAATCGTTTAAAATTCCCGCGCGATTTTACTTTTCCTCTATTGGCAACACTGAACGCAAATATTGTTTATAATAATCAATTTTTATAGTTAACGGTTGATTAACAATGTTTAATTGCCATTCTTGAACAACAAATTTTTTTTTTTCATCTTCCAGCTTTTTTTTTAATATTTTGGTTGTTTTGCTTTGGAGGACATTGAACTAAACATCTGATTTTAATTTTCTTGTAGTAGCAACACTGCATGCGTGAAAAAATAGCGCACTTGATGGATTATAACCATAAATTATGATATTGAATGGATTGCGTTCAAAAGATTTTAGTATTTTTATTTCCATAATCAATTGATATGGAATATTTGAAAAAAAATAATTATCGCCTTCTTCCTTGTCTTTAATCGCTTCTGACAACGTAGAACTATTGGCAAAGTTCCTCTTCCATAAAACTTTATGATCGTTTTATTCCATTAATGATTTTACATTTTCTTGCACAACAAGACTTTACTAATATTATTTATATCTTCTTCACTTAATTGAATGATATAAACTAGCTAAGGATTAGCTGAGATTAATTTTCAACTTATATGCTGCTGAAGGTTTCCTTCAGGGGTCTGTTCCATTTCTTCTGGATGTAGTCACTGGTAGTATATCATTAAGGAAACGCGTTTATGAAGATCTGTACTTTACAGAGTACTGAGATCTGTACTTTACTTTTAGCTTATGCGCTGCTTCAGTCCCTTCAGACAAAGAAAAACTAAGGCCAAAGTTTTTTTTTGTTCCTCTTCCATAAAACTTTATGATCGTTTTATGCCCTTAATGATTTTACATTTTCTTGCACAATAGGACTTTACTAACAGTATCTATCTATATCTTCTTCTCTTAATTTAACGCCCTAAACTAGCTAGCGATTAACTGAGGTTGATTTTTCAACTTATATGCTGCTGAAGCTTTTCTTATGGGGTCTGTTCCACTTCTTCTGGATGTAGTGTCTGGCATCAAATCTTCAAGCAAACGCGTTTATGAAGATCTATGAAGAATTTCAGCTTATGCGGTGCTTCAATCGCATCAGACAAATAAGAACTAAGGCCAAAGTTTTTCTTTGTTCCTCTTCCACAAAACTTTATAATCGTTTTATGCCCTTTATGCTTTTAACTGAATGCCATAAACTAGCTAGGGAATAACTGAAGTTGATTTTTCATCTTATATGCTGCTGAAGGTTTTCTTCTGGGGTCTGTTCCACTTCTTCTAGATGTAGTCACTGGCAACAAATCATTAAGGAAACGCGTTAATGAAGATCTGCGATGTCTTTCAGCTTATGTGCTGCTTCAGTCTCTTCAGACAAAGAAGACCTAAGGCCATAGTTTTTCTTTGTTTCTCTTCCATAAAACTTTATGAGCGTTTTATGCCGTTAATGATTTTACATTTTCTTGCACAACAGGATTTTGCTAATATTATCTATATCTTCTTCACTTAATCGAATGCCCTAAGCTAGCTAGGGATTAGCTTAGGTTGATTTTTCACCTTATAAGCTGCTGAAGGTTTTCTTCTGGGGTCTGTTCCACTTCTTCTGGATGTAGTCACTGGCAGTAAATCTTTAAGGAAAGCTCGTTTATGAAGATATGCGAAGTCTTTCAGCTTATATGCTGCTTCAGTCCCTTCAGACAAAGAAGAACTAAGGCCAAAGTTTTTCTTTCTTTCTCTTCCACAAAACTTTATGATCGTTTTATGCCCTTAATGATTTTACATTTTCTTGCACAACAGGACTTTACAAATATTATTTATATCTTCTTCACGTAATTGAATGCCATAAACTAGCTAGGCATTAGCTGAGGTTGATTTTTCAACTTATATGCTGCTGAAGATTTTCTTCTGGGGTCTGTTCCTCTTATTTTGGATGCAAATTACCCACCGCCTTCACGGCGAGGTAGTGATGAAAAATAACGATACGCGACTCATCCGAGGCCCCGTAATCGGAATGAGAACACTTTAAATCCTTTAGCGAGGATCAATTGGAGGGCAAGTCTGGTGCCAGTAACCGCGGTATTTCCAGCTCCAAAAGCTGTTGCGGTTAAAAAGCTCGTAGTCGAACTCGTGTCCCGCGCCGTCGGTTCACCGCTCGCGGTGTTCAACTGGCGTGCTGCGGGACGTCCTGCCGGTGAACTTAGCCTTTTTGCGAGATCGGGCGGTTCAACTTGCAATACCATCGTGGTGCTCTTCAGTGAGTGTCGAGGTGGGCCGGCACGTTTACTTTGAACAAATTTGCGGTTAGAATTTTGCCTGAATGCTGTGTGCATGGAATAATGGAATAGGATCTCGGTTCTAATTTGTTGGTTTTTGTAACTCCCGAGGTAATGATTAATAGGAACGGACGGGCATTCGTATTGCGACGTTAGAGGTGAAATTCTTGGATCGTCGCAAGACGGACTGAAGCGAAAGCATTTGCCAAGAACGCTTTATTGATCAAGAACGAAAGTTAGAGGTTCGATGGCGATCAGATACCTAGTTCTAACCATAAACGATGCCAGCCAGCGATCCGCCGATGTTCCTCCGATGACACGGCGGGCAGCTTCCGGGAAACCAAAGCTTTTGGGTTCTGGGGGAAGTATGGTTGCAAAGCTGAAACTAAAAGGAATTGCAGAAGGGCACCACCAGGAGTGTGCGCCTGCGGCTTAATTTGACTCAACACGGGAAAGCTCACCAGGCCCGGACGCTTGTAGGATTGACAGATTGAGAGCTCTTTTTGATTCAGTGAGTGGTGGTGCATGGCCGTTCTTAGTTGGTGGAGCGATATGTCTGGTTAATTCCGATAACGAACGAGACTCTAGCCTATTAACTAGGCGTACTATCGACATCCCAAAGGCCCGCCGGCCGCTGCATACCGTTGTGAGATGTGGGCGCGCGGTCTGGCGCGGTTTTTTACTGTCAGCGTACAATTAATTTTTCTTAGAGGAACAGGCGGCTTCTAGCCGCACGAGATTGAGCAATAACAGGTCTGTGATGCCCTTAGATGTTCTGGGTCGCACGCGCGCTACCTGAAGGAATCAGCGTGTCTTCCCTGGCCGAACGGCCCGGGTAACCCGTTGAACCTTCTTCGTGCTAGGGATTGGGGCTTGCAATTGTTCAGTAAGCGCGAGTCATAAGCTCGTGTTGATTAATTATTAGTGAATAATTTAGTGAGATCTTCGGAACGGTCCGCGGAGACGTCCCGGCGTCGCCGAGGTACTGGGAAGATGACCAAACTTGATCATTTATAGGAAGTAAAAGTCGTAACAAGGTTTTCGTAGGTGAATCTGCGGAAGGATCATTAACGTTCGACCCTAGGTCGATCGTGGCGAGAGCCGCGTGAACGCCGAAGTTCTGCGTTTCTTTCGCGGGAGGACACGGCGCTTGAGCCCGGGCCGCGTGCGGAGGTGTGAGCCTCTAGCGCGCAAGCGCCCAGCTCGCGCCCGCTCTTTCTTTTGATCGAGTTGTAAGTGTTCCTCGCCGCTCAGTACGTGCGCAACTCAGGCTCGTCGTGCGCAGGCAACTCGCCACTTACTGGCGGTGTTGTTGCGGTCGTCGCCGTTGACCGAATTCTGTGTAACACGCAAAAACCACGTGAGCGAATTTAAGCGAGCGCTTGAGCCGTGGCGAGGGCACCTAGCGCGCGCGTTCCCCCAGCTCGCGTTTCTTTTTTCCTGACCAGTGCATGCACTTAGTGCAAAGCACACAATCTTGATTACCCTGAACGGTGGATCACTTGGCTCGTGGGTCGATGAAGAACGAAGCTAATTGCGCGTCATATTGTGAACTGCAGGACACATGAGCATCGGCATTTTGAACGCACATTGCGGCGCGCATACTGTTCCTGACTTCCCCCGACTGTCGGATCGACGTCGGGGCGTAAGGTGCGGGTTCGCGGGCGCGAGTAATGGTGCGAAGTCTTTCAGCCTATGCGCTGCTTCTGTTCCTTCAGGCAAAGAAGAACTAAGGTCTAAAGTTTTTCTTTGTTCCTCTTCCACAAAACTTTATGATCGTTTTATGCACTTAATGATTTTACATTTTATGATATTACATAATTACATTAATGATATAATTACATTAATGATATTATCTATATCTTCTTCACTTAATTGAATGCCATTAACTAGCTAGGGATTAACTGAAGTTGAATTTTCATCTTATATTCTGCTGAAGGTTTTTTTCTGGGGTCTGTTCCACATCTTCTGGATGTAGTCACTGGCAGCAAATCATTTAGGAAACGCGTTTATGAAGTCTTTTAGCTAATGCGCTGCTTCAGTTCCTGCAGGTAAAGAAGAACTAAGGCTTTTCTTAAGGCTTTAAACTAATGTTTTTCTTTGTCCTCTTCCACAAAACTTTATGATAGTTTTATGCCCTTAGTGATTTTACATTTTCTTGCACAACAGAACTTTACTAATATTATCTATCTCTTCTTCACTTCATTGACTGCCATAAACTAGCTACGGATTAGCTGAGGTTGATTTTTCAACTTATATGCTGTTGAAGGTTTTCTTCGGGGGTCTGTTCCACTTCTTCTGGATGTAGTCACTGTTAGCAAATCATTAAGGAAACGCGTTTATGGAGATCTGCGAAGTCTTTCAGCTTATGCGCTACTTCTGTGCCTTCAGGCAAAGAAGAATTAGGGCCAAAGTTTTGCTTTGTTCCTCTTCTACAAAGCTTTATGATCGTTTTATGCCCTTTATGCTTTTGCATTTTCTTGCACAACAGGACTTTACTAGTATTATCTATAACTTCTTCACTTAATTGAATGCATAAACTAGCTAGGGATTAGCTGAGGTTGATTTTTCAATTTATTTGCTGTTGAAGGTTTTCTTCTGGGGTCCGTTCCACTTCTTCTGGATGTAGTCACTGGCAGCAAATCATTAAGGAAACGCGTTTATGAAGACGTGGGAAGTCTTTCAGCTTATATGCTGCTTCAGTCCCTTCAGACAAATAAGAACTAAGTCCAACGTTTTTCTTTTGTTCTTCTTCCTCAAAACTTTATGATCGTTTTATGCCCTTAATGATTTTAAATTTTCTTGCGCAAAAGGACTTTACTAATATTATCTCTACCGTCTTCACTTAATTGAATCCCATAAACTTTTTTTATGGTGGCTGGGGGAAGCTCTACCAGCCTAAGGCTACGGCCTGAGTGAAAGTGCGTTGAGCGGCGAGCGGGGCGTGCAGTTTAAGCGGGCAATGGGCGTCCAATGTCTGGCCTGAGTTATGAGCGGGGCGTGCAGCTGCATCCGACGCGACGGGCTCCCATTCATCTCAGCGACCTAGCCTAGCTCAAGTCTCAAGTAATCAGTTCCATAAACAGCGTTGTCGTGGTTGAGTTACCATCATGGCATCTTATGCAGTTTTTGACATGTTTTTAGAGGAAAATTCTTTATTAAAAATGGACCTATTACCAAAGGATGGCCCTAATGCTGTTGTCAAAAACAATGTGGAGATGAGAGAAGTCCGCGCGAGTAGACGAAACAACAGTTCTTTCGTTGCCGCAAGACTGATACGAGACCAATTTTGACTATTTTTGGGAAAACAGAAGATAATTTGTACTAACCAAAACAACAATTTCGTAATAATATACCTATTTTAGTTGTTAATAATTAGCTACTGTCATATTTATTTAGTATAACTAAGTATTTAGTATAATTTATAAAAAGATAAGTTGAAATAAGCAAACAAAATAATATAATAAATGTAATTTTTATTTACTATCACTAAATTTATATTTAATGGTAATAAATAATTGAAAATTACCTTCAATTTATAGTTCTACTGCCAATTCTCTCCAAACTTTTGCTTTGTGCTTAATATTTTTATAGAGCGGGTGACTTGATAACCAAATTTCTGATTTAGCCTGAATAAGGGAAATAATTTCCTCAAACGACATACTGCACGCTTTAGAGGAACGCTAAACACAAACTGATTTGAAATGAACGTGCACGCCACGCTGCCCGCCCCGCTGCACGGGGCTCACTTACTTACTCAAGACGCCTGCTACTAAGACCATGTGTTTGAGATGCACGCTGCACGCCACGCCCCGCTCCAAGCTATGTTTGAGCGGGCACTCAAACTCAAGGCCGTAGACTGAATGGGCAGCTCTCATCCGCTAAACCCCTACTCCACTTGGCGATATTGTTTTTCCACCCCGGAATCATTATTATCTTCAGGATGGATCGCCCGGAGGAGCTTTTCTCTCTCCCCCTAGTTATTAAGCCTTGGGATCTTTCTGGCAGTCCTTTCTTCCGTTTCGATTATTGTTATTATGTTCTTTATGAAGTTATGTATGTATGTGCGCCCATTCCTTTTTACCTTTTAGCACCTTCTGGACAGGATGTTTTCCATAGTCAGCTCTCCCACCTCGTTATATAGCCGACTTCTTTCTGAGCTTCATCTTGAGCACCTGTAAAAGGTGTGCTCTACTGTCTCCTCCACGTTACAGTAGGGGCAGAGGTCATCGTAATCTTAAAACGTTTAAGATAAGCATTGAAGCACCCGTGTCCGCTTAGAAATTGAGTGAGATGGTAGTCGACATTACCGTGATTCCTGGTGATCCATTTGCGTAAGTCTCTTATGAGATTCTTGGTCCAGGCTGTTTTTCCCGTGTCTTGCGTCCATTTCCTTTGGTATTTCTGAATTATATCCGCTTTGATGTCTTCTTTTTCTTTCTTTGTTTTGCTGTTTGCCATTTTCCTTCGTTCGACCATGAGTTCGATGGACGTGATCGATGCAATGACCATTACACCCTCCGCTGATATTGTTCGATAGCCGCGTGCTATTTTTATAGCTATCGTTCTTTGTAGTCCTCCAAGCACGTTTCTGTAGATTTTGTGATTGAGGATATCGCCCCATATCTGTGCGCCATAAAGCATGATGGAGTACGCGACTGTGCCTAGAATTTTTTCTTTTGAAGACAGATGGTCCCTTAATTCTTGGCATCAGTTTTATAAGTGCATTGAAGTCAATCAATTCGGCTTTTTTTTGCCGCTTGCCTAACATGGTCCCCCATCCTCATATTGTGGTCGAAGCATACCCCTAGGTATTTTAGGGTCGCTTTATTTTTTATTACTGTTTCCGGCTTTAAGTGTGATACTTTTTAGCTTCCTGGCCCCGTATAGTATTACCGCTTCCGTCTTAGTCACTGGCAGCAAATCATTAAGGAAACGCGTTTATGAAGATCTGCGAAGTCTTTCAGCTTATTCGCCGCTTTAGTCCCTTCAGTCAAAGAAGAACTAAGGCCAAAGTTTTTCTTTCTTCCTCTTCCAGAAAACTTTAAGATTGTTTTATGCCCTTAATGGTTTTACATTTTCTTGCACAACATGACTTTACTAATATTACCTTCTTCACTTAATTGAATGCCATACACGCTAGTTTATGGCATAGGGATTGCTGAGGTTGGTTTTTCAACTTATATGCTGCTGAAGGTTGTCTTCTGGGGTCTGTCCCACTTCTTCTGGATGTAGTGACTGGCAGTAAATCATTAAGGAAACGCGTTTATGAAGATTTGCGAAGTCTTTCAGCTTATTCGCTGCTTCAGTCCCTTCAGAGAAAGAGGAACTAAGGCCAAAGTTTTTCTTTGTTGAAGATCTGTGAAGTCTTCTTCAACGCTGATTTCGATCACAAACAAAATGTGTTTTATCAATGGTCAAATATGGTCATTGCTATTTTACAACATGAAAGAAAGAATACTGAAAACAAAAAAAGCTTTTTTAAAAGTCGTGTCCTGTGTACGGCATGTTGAGGGTAGTTAGGTACTTATTCTTTGCGTTTAAATACGGTTCCCGCAGTTTGTAGTAGTTTTATTGGTTTGATTTCATTTTCTTAATGGGTAACCAAAATAATACGCAATTCAGTTCTTGGTAGGCTTAGCATACGTCCGGAATTATAAATGAAAGGCTGGACAGTCCTGGTTGATGTATTTTTTTAGGTGCTGCAGTGAAATGATGCAAGCGGATTTGTACGGCTCCCGTAGTTTGTGCCGAAAAAATTGTTTACACTGAAATCAAGTTTTGATATGTCTATAACATTTGTAGTACTGTATATGATAATTATAATTAGGGCCCGGATTTATATGTTAATACATATTTTTTATTCAAATTATTTTCGGTCTTATTTTGTTTTCCACACAAATTATGACATTTGGAACGAGAAAATGTAATCTTTATTTCCAAATATCAAAATTTGTGTAGAAAACAAAATAAAAACCGAAAATAATTTGAATTAAAAATATGTATTTACATATAAATCCGGACCCTAATTATAATACAGCGGATGAGCGAAAGGGTTAAACCAAATTCTTGTATATACGATCATAATATACTACCTCTTTACACACTATAGTTGTCGCAGCCACCCGATGGAGTAATAAGCTTGCGTGATCTTCACGTGATTTTCGGGGGATGATTCCCTATTGGTCAGTGCAAACGCGTTTGAAGCGTAGATCACGCAGCCGAAACTTTAAACCAGTCGACCAGTCCGGTTCTATGCCACGTGCTCTCGAGTTTTCAGTGTATCTGTCTCTTAGTTAAAAAAGTACAGAAAAAACGCTTGCGTATTAATCCGTGTCCCGTACACGGGACACAAAAATATTTTACGGCTTTATCCGGTCCCCGTAGCGAAAGTGTTAAACCAAATTCTTCTAACTAATTGTTTCTATTATAGGCCATGCATTTTAATATTCGACTCATTGGCTGGAGCGAGTAGAGCCCGAGTTGTAGCAACCCTGCGTGATTATTTGACCTGTGAATATAAAATCAAACAAGGCACGGGGAAAACATTCAACAAAGACGTGATCAAAGGTGCTTGTCCTAAAGTTCCCCAGCAAACCAATTACACGGATTGCGGCCTCTATTTATTACAATACGTCGAGAGCTTTTTACAGGTAATAAATTTACTTTAATCGACCGTGTTTATTTGTTTCACCTATTCTTTTGCAGAGCCCAATTAAAGACTACCGCATACCGATAAACGAGCTGAAGTTATGGTTTGATGAACTCACGGTCACTAAAAAGCGTGAAGATATTTCGAATTTGATTAAAAAGTTAATGATTAAATATAACAAGGATATTAATATGCTGTCCTGCATTCAATTTCCTACCCTCAACGGTAAATCTCGTCCAAATTATTAATTTACTTTCTATTTATTTGATATGTTTTATTATTAGGAGAATTGATAGAGCCTTCACCGGAAGATGAAGATGAAATGATGGAAGAGGACGAAGATGAACTTGACAGGGAACTGGATAGTGAGTTGGAGAGAAACACGGACTCCGAGCCGGAAAATAAAATATCAAGTTCGAAAATGGAAGAGGGTTCGGATTCCTCTTCCACATCTCCACTGAAACCCAGCGACTCGTCAGTGCAGGACGGTTTCCGCGAAGAAGCCGTATTCGAGGAGAAGGTAACTCCTGACGTTAAAGAACTTTCAAAAATTAGTGACCGCAACACGATGACTTACCTAAAAACAAAACGCATCGAGAGACACAAGCCTGGGGATATTTCAGACCACAAACGGTTCAAGCTCACCGATTAACTCCTTTAATGTATATTTCATAATTCTAATATTTAGTTGTATGTTAATTTTATTTGTTATTTCATTGATAATTAAGTCATTATTTTTATAATAAAACGAGGGAGAAAACACCTGTTGAAACAATTCCTATTTAGGTTTATTCGTTTATTAATAATCTGAATATTAATTAAGGTTGGCGGTTGTACATGATCGCGAACTAAATAATTGTAGTGATACCAATATTTTCAAGGAGGAACATGTACTGTATTTATTATACACATGTATACACAATAAATACTAGAATTGATTTTTTATTGATAATGAACGTACGATTAAATTATTGTATTATGATTGTACATTGAAAGTAACCCTATGACAAGTCTATCAATAGGCGAATATATACGATCTCTTTACAGACTATAGTTTCCGCAGCCACCCGATAAAGTAATAAACTTGCGTGATCTTCACGTGATTTTCGTGAGATGATTCCCTATTGGTCAGTGCAAACGCTTGAACGTGAACGCCGTGTGATCACTCCACGTTGTCGCTGCGGCAAGTATAGGTGTAGTCTGTCTGGTCTGGCCTTGCCATAGCATTAATGCCCACACGGTTCCTACGTGCCCGTGTAGTGTGGGGCTCTCTGGTCGAGTTGTTCGTGACCAGCCTACCCACTAAAACCCCTCGCGTGGTCATTACTTCGGGTGGTTGGTTGGTCAATTCTTCCTTCTTGTTATCCTTTTCTTATCTCATTTTCATCTTCTGTCGCATAATTTCCCTCATTAGCTCTGTAATCGAATTCCATGTTTCTTCGTCCAGGAGCATTAACTCGGCGATGTTATTGGGCGTCACGTCGTCAGTTCCACACTTTTTGTTGGCGTCAATTCGGTGCGATCGCCACCTCACACACTGGAATGGTGCGGTGAGGGCTATCTTCCTCCTTCCTCTGCCCCGCAATACCAACAAGCGCTGTCGTCTTGTTTACCGATTCTCATAAGGTACGTACCAAAAACCCCGTGGCCCGTCATCGCCTGTGGCAGTGGAACCCCACGCCCAGGAGCTCCACCTTCTCACATCCTTGATAAATATTTTTTTGTGCCCAGTGTATGACTGCCAAGACTCCTGCCAATCATTTATCATCCTTTCCTGTGCTTCCCGCTTCCCATCTCTTCCTTCTTGGTATGTTCGACATCTCTCTTGTACCCTAAGTTTAATCGGCGGAAGGCCCGCTATCGCAATGAAGGCTTGTGTGGATGCCGTGCGGTATGTGAGGTTATTCTGATCGCCATTAGCCTGTTGATTGATTGCATTGGGTTTCCAGCGTTTATAGCGCACGCACCCAAATTGGTGCCGCATACATTATTATAGAATGTACAGCAGTGCACAAGGCCTTTCTGTATGCTGAGATTGTTGATCGAGGATGTTGATTGATTGCGTCAGGTTTCTATAGTGTTAGTGTTAGAATAGTTGGTAGAACACCACGCCCTGGAGCTCCACCATCTCACGCCCTTGATAAATATGTGTCCAGTGTATAAGTGCCAAGACTCCTGCTAATCATTCATCGTCTTTTCCTGTGCTCCCCGCTTCCCATCTCTTCCTTCTTGGTATGTGCGACATCTCTCTTGCACCCTAAGTTCAATCGGCGGAAGGTCCGCTGTCGCAAGGATGGCTTGTGTGGAAGCCTTGCCGTATGTTGAGGTTATTCTGAGCGCCATTCGCCTGTTGATTGATTGCATTAGGTTTCTGCAGTGTTTATAGCGCCCAAATTGCTGCCGCATACATTATTATAGAATGCACAAGACCTTTCTGCATGCTGAGATTATTCTGATCGCTATTCGCCTGTTGATTGATTGCATTAGGTTTCGCAGTGTTTATAGCGCACACACCCAAATTGGTGACGTATACATTATTAGAGAATGGACGGCAGTGCGCAAGACCTTACCCTTCTTTACACTTGACCCCTCACGTTGTCCATCAGTCTTGCCAGCGCCATCAAAGATCGAGCCCTATCGCAAATCTCTCGGATGTGAGGGGTCATACGCACATCCTTATCAAGGTATACATACTCCCATGTACTTGAGTGCCTTTTGGCTTTTTATTTGGCACGGTAACTTTTCTACGACCGGCTAATAGAACTTCAACTCAGTAATGACTATAAATCTTCTGTCGCATCTCTCTCCTATGGCTCTACAGCCCAAGGTTGAGCCTTGGCCTCCCTCAATTTATTCCTCCAGACGCTTCTGTCCATTGCTACTGTCTTCCAGCCTCTAATCCTTAGCAACCCTCTGGCGTCTTCTTCTACCGCGTCCTCCCATCGTTTCCGTGGTCTGCCCCTCGGTCTTTTCCTTACCATTTTGCCTTGGAGGACACGTGTTGGCTGTCCTTCCTCATCCATTCTTGTGACATGGCCTGCCCATCGTAACTTCTATATCTTTGCATATGCGGATACTGGCGGGTCCTGCAAGGCCTGGATATTACCGTATGCATGGTCATAAGTTGCTGCTAGAATTTCATAGCCCGGTGTCATACCTCCCGCACGAAGCTTCCAAGATTCCTGGACGGCGACCAGGTCGATATCATCCTCCTGACTTTAATTACCCATATGCCATCCACCACGACCTTGTCCTGATCCTTCAACGATATTGACATGACTAGGTGCAGCACCCTGATCATCCATCATCCATTCATCTTAAGTCATCAACATCTAACGTCAAGTCCTCATTTATTTCCTACACATATTCAGCCTTAGTTTCAAGCATCAGTTCAGTATGAGTTTATAATTTGTCTTTAATTATAGGGAGTTGGGGACCGATGATCTCAGACTCACTTATTTTATGCCTCGTTAACATTTCTTAGGCTGTCGGTTCATTTTGTTGTTAAAGGTAATGATGGAATGTTTTGGGCGGGTATACTATGGTGAGATTCGGAGCAATTTGAGGCATCATGATTATTTTCTAACTCCTCCCGACTTCTTCTCCAGTCGTTTTCGCCTTCTCGAGCCATGTCAACCATCCCTTGAACTCTAGTCTGAATCCCTCCTACGTTGTTCAATTGTTAAACCTTGCACCATAGGTAATGACGGTGCATGTGGAGGACTCTTGCCAGGCGAAAGTGACGCTGTCTTATTTTATTCAGTCTTGTCTGTCTAGTCTTGTTGGTCTGTCTTCCTCGGTAGAGTAGTTGACAACATACCTGCCTTTCAATGCGGGAGACCCAGGTTCGAATCCTGGTCGGGGAGGCGACAATTAGGGCGGTTTTCACTAACCGTTTAAAATACAATAAAATACCTTTACGTACAACCCCTAGGACAAAATATCCTAGGGAGTGTGGGACTCAACCGGCTTGGTGTTAGCACCGGTCATACCCACTAAAAACTACTCCCCTTTTTATTTTGTACATTGCTTCTAGCATTTGCCGGAATATTGTCACGGAACCGCTTTCGCATTACATCGAGACATTCCGGGTCTTACAATTAGTTGTTTTTTCTATCCGTTTGTCAAGGCAATCTCTTTTTCTTTGACGATTTTCCTTGTAAACGAACTTATTACTTTCCATCCAGCATCTCCGCTATTATATTGTCCGTTGTAATTTGCCTTCCAATTTCCTGTTCCAATGTTTGCCTCTCTATGGCCCATTGCTGGCACTCCAATACTGCATGCTTCGGCGTGGCCTCCTTCTCCCCACAGTGCTGGCATATGTTGGTTCTACTTTTCCCAATCCTTGCGAGATATGTTTCGAAGTTAGCATGCCCCGTTAGAAACTGGGTTATCCAGTAGTCTAGGGCACCTTCTTTCCTTTGGGCCCAGGGGATAATCTTCTGTGTCCAACAGTCACAGTTTTCCCAACGTTCCTTCCATGTTTTTAATGTGTTTTCTCCAGCTTCTTGCTTTTCACTCCTAGTTTTTCTTTCCGTTATGGTTCGATCAATAGCCAATAGGTCTATTGGTATTATACCAGCTATCACGTTCAGGCCTTCCGTTCTGCTATTTCTATACGCTCTTGCGATTCGTATCCCCATCTTCCGCTGGATTTTCGCTAGCTTCTCCCTATATTTTTTGCATCTTATTGCCTTTCCCCATACGGATGCTCCATACAGTAGGATCGATTCGACGACCATGTTGAGAGTATTTCGTTTAATTTCCGAGGCACCTCCCACTCTCCGCATCAGCCTGGTGAGCGCTTTAACCGCTTATTCGGCTTTGGTTACAACATAATCCACATGCGGCCTGAAGCTGATTCTTTCATCGAATATTATGCCTAAGTATTTTAGACTCCTTTGGAGATGAATTTTTTTCCGCAGCATTTCAAAGGCCACAGGCCCATATCTCTTCATTCCCACAAGCATAACCGCTTCCATTTTTCTCCATAGCTATTTCCAGTCCCTTGGTTTGTATATAGGTGGCTATTCGGTTAAGTGCCTCTTCGGTTATTAACACTAGTTCACCTTCCTGTTTCGCTGTAGCCACTACCGCAATATCGTCCGCATAAGCAATTATCGTTACCCCTGCGGGCATTTTTAGGGGTACGTTTCATCGTAAAATATATTCTATAGTAGGGGTCCCAAGACAGATCTCTGCGGGACGTCTACTGTTCCCTTAATTGTGACCCTTAGGGTCTCTTTCGATATTCGATACTGTTCTTAGGTAGCTTTGTACTAAACGTATTAAGCTGGGTGTTACTTGTCTTCTCTCGAGCGCATCTAGTATAGCCGTCCATGGCACGGTGTTGAATGCATTTTTGACATCTATAGTCACTAATGCGCATAGCTTTCTTGTTGTTCGTGTCTTTTTGGTTTCTCCTTCTGCAATTTCGAACACCCTTCAGGCTGCATAGATGGTGGACCGTTTCTCCCGGAATCCATACTGAGTATCTGCTAAATCCCATTTCGCCTTTATTTCTTGTGCAATTCTTTTAATTATTACTTGCTCCAGAAGCTTATGCTGCCATATACGATGATGGTTCTAGGCTTTCCTTATTAGGTTTCTTGATTAATATAACTTTAGCTTTTTTCCATACTTCCGGGATTGTTCCAGTTTTCAGTATGTTGTTCATAATATGTAACCACCTCTGTATATTCACTTGCCATAATTTTGATTATTTCTGGAGGGATCCGTCTACTACAGGTGCTTTCCGAATCTTCATTTTTTGAGCTTCGCTAAGAATTTCTTCGTTCGCGAAGAGCAAATATTCTTCTGCATGTGGCTTCACCCACTTCCTTTCTTCATGTTGTGGGAACAGTCCTCTGACAATTCTCATTTTGTTTTCTGCGGTAATTGTCATCGGGGTTTGTCCTTTTCATGACAATGTGGTAGCCGAGACCCCACGGATCGTTCTCCACCTCCTCACATAGGGCCTTCCAGCTGCTTTATTTAGATTTTTTAATCATGTTACAGACCTTTTTTTCTCATCTTTGTATTTTCGGCTCTTGGATTGTCTCATTTGGGAGTTTCTTCTTATTGGTTCCAGTTAATTCCTTCCTCGTTTTCAAGCATTTCTGTCTTTGTTCTTTGATTTCATCTGTGCACCAATATACTCCTATGCGTCTTGTGTTGTTACTCTTCATTTTGGGCATTGCCTTGTCACACGCTGCCGATATAAGTTTTATCAGGTTTTTCCACTTTGCATATCTTCAAGCCCTGGTTAACGTCAGCAAGGAATTTTGGTTTATCAAGCTTGGCCAGCCTCCATTTTGGGGCTGGGTTCGCTCTATTTTCTACTCGTTTTCCACCGAGGGCGTAATTGGTGTAGCGATGGTCACTGAGTGTTTCGTCCGGCAGTACTTTCCACTATTTAACTTGACCGTTTAGGTCTCCGGTGCCAAATGTGACATATATTACGGAGCTTTTATTTCCACTTCTATAAGTGGGTTCTTCGCCTTCATTGGCTATCTCGACATTATTTGCCATGGCCCATTCAGCGAGTAGGCGCCCTCTTTTATCATCTACTTTGGAATCCCACGCTTTTGCCTTTGCTTTGAAATCTCCAAACACTAATTTCTCCTTGTTCGCTTGGCTTATGCTCTACTGCAGTTCCTGTAGGTATTCTTCGAACTTTTTTTATGTACAATTTGGGCTTATGTAGCAGCTATATACTCTGCCCCATTCCACGTCCAGCCATGAGAACCCTTTGCCTTTACATTCAACTTCCAGTTGTCGGTTGACCGTTATTGCCACATCGCAGTTTTGATCAGTATGTCACTTCTGGTTGTTATTATTGGCTATCCGTTTGTTGGGTTCACTTACTAGCATACTATCGATTTCCATTTTGGCAGCTGTCGCGTCTAAAAGGTTGTGTGCGGCAGCACTTCTGTTGGCATTTATTTGGACAATTTTTATATCGAAGTGAGGGGTTGATCCTCAGCAGCAGATGCTGTTTTCTACTGTTTTAACTTACATTTCAGTGTCCAACCACGGTGGCCCTCTTCCTTGCACGTTGTACATTAGGCCGCCTGCTTGCAATCCTTTGCTTTATGGTCACTTTTGGTGCAATTCATGCACAAATTACTCCTTTCCGGGCCGCTGCATTCCTGCGTGTTGTGCCCAAGTTCTAAACATTTAAAGCATCTTTGTACTTCGTGCGTTTGATGCTACAATTGTTCCATCTAATTTTCAGCTGCCCAACTTTTAGTGCCCAACTTCTGCTGTTCCAGGGTCTAGGGTCACTTTGGCTGTTTGCCGTTCCTCATAGTTTGGCCATATATGCTCCACTGATAGTCTTTGCCCAGGTTTTTTCTTACCTACTGCTTTCATGGCTTCAATGATTCGTCTCTCGTTGTTACGCCGTCAATCCCTGTGATGAGTAGTGTACCCTGCTTAAACATTCCTATTGGGAAAGGTTAAATCCTATACGCTTTTTCAGAATTTGAATAGGAAACATCATATTTGAATAGGAAAAGTTAAGAAATTTCTGGCAACCGGATAATGCCTAATAGGATTATACAAATCTGAATAGGAAATAAAATGATGAACGTTAACCTATAGGATTAAGCGCTTTCCTATTGACACAACTGAATAGGATTATGATGATTCTAAAAGGAAGTTAGCGATTCTATAGGATATGAAGAGTTTTTATAGGAAATGAAAGTAAAGATCTAAATAGGAAACCAAGTGAATCAATAGGATAATGCGACATAGAAAATTTATCTTTATTTCTAAATTTCGTAATGGGATTCTGCATTATTCAATAGGTTTGGCTTCACCAATGTCCAATAGGAGATGAATAGTTGTCAATAGGGAAATACGACTTTGAAATTATTTTTATTTTATAATGATTCTTAATAGGATTTAGCATTATTGAATAGGTTTAGTATTATTGAATAGGTTTTTTAACCCATTCCGACGTAATGTACGTGTAGCCATTTGGTTCATAATGTTTTTTGGTCCTGTAACGTCTTGTTTTAGCTTGTAAATATTACTTTCAAATGGGTACGTTGACGTGGCCCACAACGGCCCATTTTTCCGCACACTTTGTACTATATGAAGCAAACAATGAACATTAAAAGTCATAAATTCTGGCCTGTACAATTCCTGACAATTAACAATAAAATCTAAAATATTCATTTCAAATTCGCACAGTTGACTTTCTGTTATTTCCTCCAAAAGAAGGGTGTTCATACTTTTCACGAACAATCTGTATGCTTTTAGAACATTTTTATCTAACATCGACGCTATAGCGTCGTCTTTTCTCGTAACCACTCTTGCTTTCATTCCTTCTATATGCGCTATTTCTGATCTTAATTTATCTATCTTCCCGTCAGTGTTTTCTGTTACGATCAGCATTTGTCCTTCCATGGTTTTTCGTATTGTTTCAACCTTTATGCCATGTTGTCCGATGTCTATGTTTTGCTTGACGGTTCTCACCAGGTCAGCATACGACAGCCCATCCGCTTGTACCACGAGAGCTTCTGTTCTTGCCCTATCGCTGCGCTATCGGTTTTGTCCCTTCTCCTTGGGCTTGGTATGCATATGGATATTTCTACATCGGCAATGTCTGAGTATTCGATCTCTATCTTACGTAATAATTCTAAATCAATGTCTGCAGGGCACGGCAGAGCTATTTGTTTTTTTTTTTGCATTTTGGTCGTCAATCCTCGAGTTTTTCAGAGTTTGTGTTTTTTCCGGTATCGTTCCTGTTTTTTCCATCGGGCTCCTAGTTAGTTTGTAGATATATCTCGTTTGTTTTAAAATCTTCGTTGTCTGTGTACACTTTATTGGACATAATCATGAAGGTGAGCTTCTCTGTGGTGCTTGCGGCTTGGTGTACGCCCATAATCTCCGGGTATCTGTCTCTAAAGAGTCTGGACAGCCCCTCTTTCATATCATCTTCAAATATTACACATATAGCAAAGTCTGTGTCCTGGGGAGGCGCCTAACAGGATTTTCTCCACGATTCTCGTCTTCCTATACAGGCCAGCTGGCCATCCTTTTTGAGCTATTTCCAGCTTTTCCATTGGGGTGACAGCGGTTTGGACAGTATTTTCCAGCTCTATTTCCTTTAATCTCCGATTTCATTTTGTTATTTTCCTCTCTAAGTTGCTGTATTACGGTTGCAGTATCTTCAAGAGAAGTATCTTCTGTCTAGTCTTGTCTGTCTAGTCTTGTATGTACAGTCTTGTCTGTCTAGTCTTGTCTGTCTAGTCTTGTCTGTCTAGTCTTGTCTGTCTAGTCTTGTCTGTCTAGTCTTGTCTGTCTAGTCTTGTATGTCTAGTCTTGTCTGTCTAGTCTTGTCTGTCTAGTCTTGTCTGTCTAGTCTTGTCTGTCTAGTCTTGTCTGTCTAGTCTTGTCTGTCTAGTCTTGTCTGTCTAGTCTTGTCTGTCTAGTCTTGTCTGTCTAGTCTTGTCTGTCTAGTCTTGTCTGTCTAGTCTTGTCTGTCTAGTCTTGTCTGTCTAGTCTTGTCTGTCTAGTCTTGTCTGTCTAGTCTTGTCTGTCTAGTCTTGTCTGTCTAGTCTTGTCTGTCTAGTCTTGTCTGTCTAGTCTTGTCTGTCTAGTCTAGTCCTGTCTGTCGAGTCTTGTCTGTCTAGTCTTGTTTGTCTAGTCTTGTGTGCCTAGTCTTGTCTGTCTAGTCTTATCTGTATAGTCTTGCCTGTCTAGTCTTGTCTGTCTAGTCCTGTCTGTCTGGGTTCGAATCCTGGTCGGGGAGGCCACAACTAGGGCGGTTTTCATTAACCGTCCGGGCTGCCCACCCTGAATGAATGCAATATATGCGATACCGGGGTGGCGCATACTAACAGCCAAGGTGGAATAGGGGATTTGGTGAGTCCTGTCTGTCTAGTCTTGTCTGTCTAGTCTTGTCTGTCTAGTCTTGTCTGTTTAGTCTTGCCTGTCTAGTCCTGTCTGTCGAGTCTTGTCTGTCTAGTCTTGTTTGTCTAGTCTTGTCTGCCTAGTCTTGTCTGTCTAGTCTTGTCCGTATAGTCTTGCCTGTCTAGTCTTGTCTGTCTAGTCTTGTCTGTCTAGTCCTGTCTGTCTAGTCTTGTCTGTCTAGTCTTGTCTGTCTAGTCTTGTCTGTCTAGTCTTGTCTGTCTAGTCTTGTCTGTCTAGTCTTGTCTGTCTAGTCTTGCCTGTCTAGCCTTGTCTGTCTAGTCTTACCTGTCTAATCTTGTCTGTCTAGTCTTGTCTGTCTAGTCTTGTCTGTCTAGTCTTGTCTGTCTAGTCTTGTCTGTCTAGTCTTGTCTGTCTAGTCTTGTCTGTCTAGTATTGCCTTTCTAGTCCTGTCTGTCTAGTCTTGTCTCTCTAGTCTTGTCTGTCTAGTCTTGCCTGTCTAGTCCTGTCTAGTCTTGTCTGTCTAGTCCTGTCTGTCTAGTCTTGCCTGTCTAGTCCTGTCTGTCTAGTCTTGTCTGTCTAGTCTTGTCTGTCTAGTCTTGCCTGTCTAGTCTTGTCTGTCTAGTCCTGTCTGTCTAGTCTTGTCTGTCTAGTCTTGTCTGTCTAGTCTTGCCTGTCTAGTCTTGTCTGTCTAGTCCTGTCTGTCTAGTCTTGTCTGTCTAGTTCTGTCTGTCTAGTCTTGTCTGTCTAGTCTTGTCTGTCTAGTCTTGCCTGTCTAGTCTTGTCTGTCTAGTCTTGTCTGTCTAGTCTTGTCTGTCTAGTCCTGTCTGTCTAGTCTTGTCTGTCTAGTCCTGTCTGTCTAGTCTTGTCTGTCTAGTCTTGTCTGTCTAGTCTTGCCTGTCTAGTCTTGTCTGTCTAGTCTTGCCTGTCTAGTCCTGTCTGTCTAGTCTTGTCTGTCTAGTCTTGTCTGTCTAGTCCTGTCTGTCTGGTCCTGTCTGTCTAGTCTTGTCTGTCTAGTCTTGTCTGTCTAGTCTTGTCTGCCTAGTCTTGCCTGTCTAGTCCTGTCTGTCTAGTCTTGTCTGTCTAGTCTTGTCTGTCTAGTCTTGTTTGTCTAGTCTTGTCTGTCTAGTCTTGTCTGTCTAGTCCTGTCTGTCTAGTCTTGTCTGTCTAGTCTTGTCTGTCTAGTCTTGTCTGTCTAGTCTTGCCTGTCTAGTCTTGTCTGTCTAGTCTTGTCTGTCTAGTCTTGTCTGTCTAGTCTTGTTTGTCTAGTCTTGTCTGTCTAGTCTTGTCTGTCTAGTCCTGTCTGTCTAGTCTTGTCTGTCTAGTCTTGTCTGTCTAGTCTTGTCTGTCTAGTCTTGTCTGTCTAGTCTTGTCTGTCTAGTCTTGTCTGTCTAGTCTTGTCTGTCTAGTCTTGTCTGTCTAGTCTTGCCTGTCTAGTCCTGTCTGTCGAGTCTTGTCTGTCTAGTCTTGTTTGTCTAGTCTTGTGTGCCTAGTCTTGTCTGTCTAGTCTTGTCTGTATAGTCTTGCCTGTCTAGTCTTGTCTGTCTAGTCTTGTCTGTCTAGTCCTGTCTGTCTGGGTTCGAATCCTGGTCGGGGAGGCCACAACTAGGGCGGTTTTCATTAACCGTCCGGGCTGCCCACCCTGAATGAATGCAATATATGCGATACCGGGGTGGCGCATACTAACAGCCAAGGTGGAATAGGGGATTTGGTGAGTCCTGTCTGTCTAGTCTTGTCTGTCTAGTCTTGTCTGTCTAGTCTTGTCTGTTTAGTCTTGCCTGTCTAGTCCTGTCTGTCGAGTCTTGTCTGTCTAGTCTTGTTTGTCTAGTCTTGTCTGCCTAGTCTTGTCTGTCTAGTCTTGTCTGTATAGTCTTGCCTGTCTAGTCTTGTCTGTCTAGTCTTGTCTGTCTAGTCCTGTCTGTCTAGTCTTGTCTGTCTAGTCTTGTCTGTCTAGTCTTGTCTGTCTAGTCTTGTCTGTCTAGTCTTGTCTGTCTAGTCTTGTCTGTCTAGTCTTGTCTGTCTAGCCTTGTCTGTCTAGTCTTACCTGTCTAATCTTGTCTGTCTAGTCTTGTCTGTCTAGTCTTGTCTGTCTAGTCTTGTCTGTCTAGTCTTGTCTGTCTAGTCTTGTCTGTCTAGTATTGCCTGTCTAGTCCTGTCTGTCTAGTCTTGTCTCTCTAGTCTTGTCTGTCTAGTCTTGCCTGTCTAGTCAGGTCTAGTCTTGTCTGTCTAGTCCTGTCTGTCTAGTCTTGCCTGTCTAGTCCTGTCTGTCTAGTCTTGTCTGTCTAGTCTTGTCTGTCTAGTCCTGTCTGTCTAGTCTTGTCTGTCTAGTCCTGTCTGTCTAGTCTTGTCTGTCTAGTCTTGTCTGTCTAGTCTTGTCTGTCTAGTCCTGTCTGTCTAGTCTTGTCTGTCTAGTCTTGTCTCTCTAGTCTTGTCTGTCTAGTCTTGCCTGTCTAGTCCTGTCTAGTCTTGTCTGTCTAGTCTTGTCTGTCTAGTCTTGTCTGTCTAGTCTTGTCTGTCTAGTCTTGTCTGTCTAGTCTTGCCTGTCTAGTCCTGTCTGTCTAGTCTTGTCTGTCTAGTCTTGTCTGTCTAGTCCTGTCTGTCTAGTCTTGTCTGTCTAGTCTTGTCTGTCTAGTCTTGTCTGTCTAGTCTTGCCTGTCTAGTCCTGTCTGTCTAGTCCTGTCTGTCTAGTCTTGCCTGTCTAGCCTTGTCTGTCTAGTCTTACCTGTCTAATCTTGTCTGTCTAGTCTTGTCTGTCTAGTCTTGCCTGTCTAGTCCTGTCTGTCTAGTCCTGTCTGTCTAGTCTTGTCTGTCTAGTCTTGTCTGTCTAGTCCTGTCTGTCTAGTCTTGTCTGTCTAGTCTTGTCTGTCTAGTCCTGTCTGTCTAGTCTTGTCTGTCTAGTCTTGTCTGTCTAGTCTTGTCTGTCTAGTCTTGCCTGTCTAGCCTTGTCTGTCTAGTCTTACCTGTCTAATCTTGTCTGTCTAGTCTTGTCTGTCTAGTCTTGCCTGTCTAGTCCTGTCTGTCTAGTCTTGTCTGTCTAGTCTTGTCTGTCTAGTCCTGTCTGTCTAGTCTTGTCTGTCTAGTCCTGTCTGTCTAGTCTTGTCTGTCTAGTCTTGTCTGTCTAGTCTTGTCTGTCTAGTCCTGTCTGTCTAGTCTTGTCTGTCTAGTCTTGTCTGTCTAGTCTTGTCTGTCTAGTCTTGTCTGTCTAGTCTTGTCTGTCTAGTCTTGTCTGTCTAGTCTTGTCTGTCTAGTATTGCCTGTCTAGTCCTGTCTGTCTAGTCTTGTCTCTCTAGTCTTGTCTGTCTAGTCTTGCCTGTCTAGTCCTGTCTAGTCTTGTCTGTCTAGTCCTGTCTGTCTAGTCTTGTCTGTCTAGTCTTGTCTGTCTAGTCTTGTCTGTCTAGTCCTGTCTGTCTAGTCTTGTCTGTCTAGTCTTGTCTGTCTAGTATTGCCTGTCTAGTCCTGTCTGTCTAGTCTTGTCTCTCTAGTCTTGTCTGTCTAGTCTTGCCTGTCTAGTCCTGTCTAGTCTTGTCTGTCTAGTCCTGTCTGTCTAGTCTTGTCTGTCTAGTCTTGTCTGTCTAGTCTTGTCTGTCTAGTCCTGTCTGTCTAGTCTTGTCTGTCTAGTCTTGTCTGTCTAGTCTTGTCTGTCTAGTCTTGTCTGTCTAGTCTTGTCTGTCTAGTCTTGTCTGTCTAGTCTTGCCTGTCTAGTCCTGTCTGTCTAGTCTTGTCTGTCTAGTCTTGTCTGTCTAGTCTTGCCTGTCTAGTCCTGTCTGTCTAGTCTTGTCTGTTTAGTCTTGTCTGTCTAGTCCTGTCTGTCTAGTCTTGTCTGTCTAGTCTTGTCTGTCTAGTTTTGCCTGTCTAGTCCTGTCTGTCTAGTCTTGTCTGTCTAGTCTTGTCTGTCTAGTCTTGTCTGTTTAGTCTTATCTGCCTAGTCTTATCTGTTTAGTCTTGTCTATCTAGTCTTGATGGTTTTATCCGAGAGGGCGCCTCAGTCAAAAGTTTAAATATAATTTCAAATTTAAAATTCATATATGGTTGGCAACCATTGGTTGCCTGGACAATAAATAAACAAGTTGAAATTAGTACGTCATTGTGACAATCAGACATTATCCTTAAGATATACATTACCTTTAGTCCCAAAAGAAAAAAACGCATTAAAATGAAAACCGCGAATAACAGTTTCAGTTTCGTCATTAATTTCAAGGTTTAACAAAACATTTTAAACATTTTATTAAAAAAAAATTAATGTGAATCTTAGGAATTTCCGGTGTTCCATAAATTTGATACTTGATAGCCCTGCGTGTAACCTGACGAGTGTTAATTTCCCTGCGGCGGAGTTGTCGAAAATGAAAGGTTGGTGCTGTGTGAACGCGACTTTTGCTGCAGCGGCAATGACGTTAAAGTAATAAACGCAGAATTCCAGTCCGTCTTAAAGCGACCACGGCGAAATCGTTTTGTTTTTTTTGCTTTGAAAGGATCCTCGTAGACGGCTATCGACCGCATAAGGAAGAAACGGATAGGAAATTGTGTCTGTGAACCGATTTAGTAAATAGTTCATTAAAAAAAATAAAAAACGGTTTTTCTACAAGTGTCAGAAATTACTCACTCTCATCGTGGTTTTTACCTGTGCATGGCGGCTGTCATCCGAAGGTTTATCACTCTAACAAATCGTTTTAAATAGACTCTTAGCCATTAAAGCGATTCTCTTTTACTTTCGTTTCTTAGGTATGTAACCCTTTTTTCTTACGCATTTTTTTGTTATATATACGCTTTTTTCTAAACAGATTTTGATGTTATTCTGTTTTTAAAGTATTTGTTGCGATTTTATTGGTTGTAAAAATGTTGGTGTGAAGTGTGAATTGTATTAATTTCGGTTTTTGGTTGAGCTTTTGTTGAATTTACATAATGGGTGTCTCCAGATGAATGTGTAAAATATGGTGGTCAATTCATTTCCATATATGTTGAAAAGCCACAACAAGTGATTCATTCTTGAAGCTTTTCCAACAAAATCTCTACTTTTTATAAACAAACAGAAATAATTTCGTTTATAAAATCTTCAATTTCACAATGATTTGCATATTAACATAAAGTATTTTCATCCCAATATATGCACAAACCTGGATTTCAAACTGCCAACATAAATTAACACTTTCGAGGCTCAGGGTTTTAAAAAATGAAAACACCAAGTTGCACAGAAATTTTACAGTATTTTGGGGTGGTTTAAAAAATATCCCTCCATTTTAATGTTTAGGCCATTTCTGAAATGTTTATAAAATCGTCAATTTCACTAACAATGATTTGCATGTGAACATGATGTATTTAGATCCAAATTTATTCACAAACCCAGATTTCAAATTGCGAACATAATTTAATCTTTTGAGGCACAGGGTTTTAGAAAATTAAAACACAAAGTTGTGCAGAAATTTTGCAATATTTTGAGGTGGTTCAAAAAATATTCGACCATTTTAATATTTAGGCCATTTTCGAAATGTTTATAAAATCTTCAATTTCACAAACAATGATTTGCATGTTAGCATAAAGTATTTTGATCCCAATTTATACACAAACACAGATTTCAAACTGCCAACATAAATTAACCCTTTAAGGCCCAGGGTTTTAGAATATAAACACACCACGTTGCACAGACATTTTGAAATATTTCGAGGTGGTCCCAAATATATCCCACCATTTTAATGCTTAGGCCATTTCTGAAATGTTTTTAAAATCATTCTTCAATTTCACTAACAATGATTTGCATGTTAACAAAGTATTTTGATCTCAATTTATTCACAAACCCAGATTTCAAACTGCCAACATAATTTAACCCTTTGAGGCACAGGGATTTTGAAAATAAAAACGCCAAGTTACACAGAAATTTTGAAATATTTTGAGGTGGTTCAAAAAATATCCCACAATTTTAATGCCTTCCGAAATGTTTATAATATCTTCAATTTCACTAAAAATGATTTGCATGTTAACATAAAGTATTTACAATTTATGCACAAACCTAGATTTCAAACTGCCAACACAATTTAACCCTTTGAGGCACAGGGTTTTAGAAAATAAAATCACCAAGTTGCACTGAAATTTTGCAATATTTTGAGGTTGCTCAAAAAATATCCCGAAATGACTTTAAAATAAAACTGCTTTATAAAGGCATCACATTTATGCATCAAAAAGTTGGGACACTTTTAAGAACACTGTGTCTCAAAGGCTTGACGTATGTTACAATTGCTAAAGTTTATTCTAATTTTCTTTAATATAATTCCACTCATCCATTATAATATACTCTGTGAACATACATATGTGAACATACACTTTATTAATAGATGTTTAAATATCATCCTGCATTTTCTTAACTAGCGTCTAGTAGGTAGTTTTACCACCGTAGGTACAACAAGATTAGACAGACAAGACTACACACCCAAGACTAGACAGACTTTTTATGTGGTTTGGGAGAAACCTCTCTTAAGCCTTAAACTAAATCCTCTTTTCTACATTTTCTACCCCCATTGCAGTATGCGCGTATTTCGCATTCCTTCTGTCTCGGCGGGGAAACGAACCTCGGTTTTCTGCTTGGCAGGCGGTTATGTTGTCCACTACTATACCGTGGAGGACAGACAGACAAGACTTAAAAAAGTAGTTCGGGGGAAGCTCTCACTAAACCCCCTAATCAATCCACTTTGGCTTTTAGTATGTACCACCCCGATATCGTATACGTGAGATGCATTGAAAGGCGGGTTTGTTGTCAACTACACTACCGAGGAGGACAGGCAGACAAGACTAGACACACAACACTAGACAGATAAGTCTTTTTTTTTGTAGCTTAGCTGGCAGAAAGTACAATAACAGAAATACGCCAATTCTTTCTAAAACTGACACACAAGGGTTCCTAAACTCCACATTACCATGCTCACTTGAAGAGAGTCGCTTCTCCTCGTCTCTCCTTATTTAAATACATTATTTATGTTATATTTTGCATATTAAAACCCCCCCTGGCTACGCCCATGCTGTGAACAACACTCTCGTCCTGTCCGCAGACAAGTCTACACCAACCAGACTAGACAGACAAGACTAACAAGCGGGCTCTGTCAACTCGTCATACCGATTTGGCCCAAATTTACAATATGTAGGGCTTGACTATTAATGAAAGTGACGCAAGCGGGAGGGCCAGATGGCCAAGCGTTAAAAAATGATCCAAACTGATAACTCATAAGCCCGCTATGTTAGCATAAATTTCAATGGCCGGTCAGTGCAGCGGTAAGAGCTCGGGTTCATAGTACGAGGATCGCTGGTTCGATTTCCCGTGGGGACGCTTTTTTTTTGTTTACAATTTTTAAAATGACCTTAATGGTTAATTAAATTAATTAAAAGTATTGAGAATCATGCCGAGGAGTCCTCAAAAAGGCAAATCTTTTAACAGTTGTGGGCACATATTTATATGAATCACTAATTTTTATATATAAAAACAAAAAAGAGTTCAAAGAAAGCGAAAATCAGCATGCAATAGAAACACGAAGAAAAAATACTCACTATATACCACCTATGCATATCCTGACAATGACAGAAAAAGGGCCATATTATAATTAAAAATTATTAACCGTTGAAGTTATAAAGAATATGCAGTATAATCTTGAAAATCTGACACATGGAACCAGACAACCGGGATTATCAAAACATTCTGGATTATCGAGATTAAAACAAAACAATAACAATTTTACATGTTTTATGTAAATTGTATTTCAGGAAGAATAAAATATGTATCTATATAGGAAAACTTTGAAATAAAAGATATGTACAAACTTAGAACAGATAGTAATACAGTTGTAGAGTGGAGTTAGTTTAGCCAGGATCGTAAATAATATAAGTTTTCATAGTTTATATCCGGCACGGGGCAGCTTAAAGAAAAGACACGTATTTCCCCAGAGCACCGGATTACTGAACGTGTCGGACTAACGAACCGCGGGATTATTGAGATTATACTGTACAATATGTAAAAAACGGAGCGGTGTCGAAAATAGCGATTTTTTTAAAGCGGATATTGGTCCCGCATATTGACATGTAATACATAAAAAGACACGAAATTTCGTATAGAACAAACAACTAATAATATTTTTGAGTTTTGATGAAACGTAAGACTGAAATAGCGAATAAAATCGCGCAAAATAGCGCGTATAATTTTGTGTATATACACAAAAGGCGGAATTAGTGCGATCAAACGAATGCAAATAAAATTATTCTCAAGTCGACTTTTCGATTTATTACATAAAGTCGTACCTACAATTCCTACAAAATAAAGACAAAATGTTACAACGGTTCAGATTTTATGAAAAATGTTAAAAATGCTTCTGAGGCTACCATTGCCTTTGTTACATATGTTGTAGTGTAATCTACAACCGTTTTTCGTCCGTCGTATGATGTTACACATTCAAATAAGTTGTTCACAACTTTTTTAGTAAGTAAAAAAGTTTTTTGCGTTGTCTTTTTTTGTAACCGTTGTAACATTTTGTAGGTCTTGATAAAAATTTTACGTAATAAATCGATACGTCGACTGATCGACATTCGTTTGATCGACTTAAGGATGTAATGAAAAAGGTTGTAAAGATCGTAAACATGAAAATAGCGGGATCAGCATTAATACACAGGCGCTTCATAGGAAATTGACTCGAAATTTGGAGATTTGCTGTTAAATTCTGAAATGCGATTGTCAAGTCGAGGCAAAGTTCTTAATAGATTTGTAGAGCGTATTGATGATATAGAAATATTTCTTCACGAAACCGGTGAAAATGATCTCGAACTTAGTGATAAACAATGGTTTTTAAGACGTTTGTTCTTAACAGACATAATGAACCGTTATAATGATTTCAACGTACGACTCCAAAATAACGGAAATAATAACAGAGTTTTTAAAATGTATGAGGAATGGAAGAGTTTTATTTACCCCAACGTCTTCTTAATATTCACATTTTGACCCGCAGCCAAAAAAGGTTGCCGATCTCTGGCGTTGAGCATGGTGTAATGTACCACCGAACATAAGAGTTTTCACCTGCTTTTGGGGCCACCTGCGTTGGGCATTAGTTTTTCTAGTGCTGCAGTGGTTTTAAAACCACTAAAAAAGGTTGCCGATCTCTGGCGTTGAGCATGGTGTAATGTACCACCGAACATAAGAGTTTTCACCTGATTTTGGGGCCACCTGCGTTGGGCATTAGTTTTTCTAGTGCTGCAGTGGTTTTAAGTCCTTTATCTGCCATTACGGTGATTGGTGTTTAAATGATAGGTATTTATCTATTGTAACACTCAGATAACTTTCGGAACAACATTTACAATAAAAGTAATGGGACTAATCTTTCTGAGACTTGTTAGGAGCACTGTCTCTGTCTTTTCTGGGGCCAAGTTTAGTCTCTTTCCTCCCATGCAATTACCAACTTGTTCTATAGCCATATTTGCTCTGAGCATTATTCCCCTTTCTGTTTTCCCAGTCACTACTAGAGCCAGGTCGTCGGCAAAACCTACAATGTCCACTCCTTCTGGCAATGGGCATGATGACAGTAAGAAGAATTACAAAAATATTTTTTTATTTAATGTGATGGGAACAATAGATTGTGAAAAATGTATTTATTTTCATATTTGGTACGAGATTGATAATATTTTTAATAAAACAAAACTAGAAAATACAGCAGTTCGCTATGATAAGTTGAACACCAATCAGGGTGAGTTACTTCACGCGTTTGTAAACCACGTACGAACTTCCTCGACGATCTCTTCACTTTTTAATTGTTGTTACCTGCGTTTATAAAGTACTTAGTGATTTCCATTGATCAGTTGCTTAGTTTTGATCTCAAAACGTGGAACGGGGTTTTACCAAGGCAAATAGCTCTAATTTGTCTAGAGCGGATTTGTTGATATTAGAGGAGTTTTTGGCATTAAACAAAGACTTTTGTTCAGCAGAGTTTAGGAATGTCAAAACCGCACACCACTTATACACTTTAGAATTCATAACCCGCAAAACAGCTGATTTCTTTCTTTGGCTCTCTAATTTCTCGGTCGATTTACAAATATCTGACGTCACATGCAGACAGCGATCGTTTTCGAGCATATTTTAAACTTTGAATTTCAATAGCTTTTTTTCTAATAAAACTGTTTCCTGCAGAAATAATATATATTTTTGGAAATAGTAGATACTTTAGAATACCATAGAACACATTTTCCAAATAAGTCATCATGCCCATGTAAGTTTGCGACCGTCGTATGACACCGTTGTATAGGGTATTCCACAGCGTCTGACCCAACACCGAGCGCTGTGGAACACCGCTACTGACGTGGCGCCCTTCTATTGCATTCTGTGCTTGATGGATGATTTATGAAGTAGATACGGTGGAATATCCTTTCTTGCCAATTCCCCCAAGTCGTTTTGACATGTAGATAAACAAACACATGACTTGACAGACATGTCTACACAGACAAGACTAGGGACACAAGACAAGACTAGACAGATTGGACTCTGACAGAGCTTGGCTAGTGAACCAATTGTTATTACGTCTAATGAGGTAATGGGCATATTAGTGAATTAATTGATGTCTATTTAATACAATTACACATATACAAAACAATCATTATATAATTTAAGCTATTAAATTGTTTCAAATATATTCTATATTTAACATTTGTAATATTTACCAATAATTGCTTTTTTAATTGTTACTATAATTATTGTCTGACCACAAAGCCATACATATAAAATAATTATTATTTTAATTGTGATCATGTGTCAGTTGTTCACTGTTGTAGCTGTACATTACTACAACTACATGTTTTTTTTTTAAATTTATTCATAATGACAGATTACGCTAATATAAATCATTATGCAATTTAGTTTATCTACGACCACTATTGTAAATGCCCATTATTGTACAGTTCGTGGACTATGTAAATACATTATAACACATGTAATGTAACAGTCCGCGATAAATGATAAGTTATGATTGATTGACACACACGTGCGTTTGTTTTACGATTCGTTGATTGGTTGAGAGCTGCTATTACGTGCTCATACGATCAGCGCCTCCCGTGCCCCATTTCAAACTAACGGAAATTGACATTGCATACATTGGGTTGCCTATATCTATGAACTCTCTTATTACAGTTTAACCCAAATTAGGACTAAATAATAAGGTATGTAACCTTTAAGAATGTATTTATTTTCATTTTTTTCAAGTTAAATAATGTCGAGTAACAGTTATTTATGAAAATACAACTGTTTGTTTATTATAATGTTAAATAATGATAATTAAATAAACATAACCTAATAAGAAATAAATGTGTTACATCAAACATATTTTTCTTATTAAACAGAAACAAATTAGTATGGTCGTAGATAAAGTATAGTACATAACTCGAGTTGTAAGGCAATTAAGTACTCGCGGAATTACGCGCTCCCCTATACGCGGGTCGTCCGTAACTGTTCCGCTCGTACGTAATATGCTTCTTGCAACTCTCGTTACGTAATTTACTCTCGTTAACGAGAGTAAAAAATCGTAACTCTCATTACGATTTTCAAGCGTTTAAAAACACCTTGTTAAATTTACAGCGATATTTTAAAAGTTAGTTTAGTTAGTTTTCGGTTTTCTGAAAGTTTAAAAAATCCTTAAAATTTTGAAGTGAAATTTCTTTCTTTTCGTTTTGCCCATCCAAAGAGCGCGTTTGAACTTGTTAGTTGGTTTGATGGTTTTCGCCTGCTTATCCTCCCAAAATCTCTTCGTGAATGCACTATGTTGTATCTTGCTTTCTGTCGACCACTTCCTAACAGTGTTCTTTGTAGGTTTCTCCAAAAATTTATGTTTGGCTACTTTGGTTCTAAATGATCCACGGTTTGCTGTGATGTCGTCTGTGATATTCATTTCTTGGAGGTCCACCTTAGTTTCTTCTAGCCATTTTATTTTTACCTTCTTTGAGTTGATTACTTTGAATAATCTTTTAGTTAGTCTGTCGTCGTCCATTCTAAATATATGCCCATAGAAATTCGGGCGTCTCTTCCGGACGGTAAACCTGTCAGTGAAGAAACAGAGTTCCGCTGTTCTTCTCTTAATCCACCTGTTAAGACACCTGTGGAATAGACCTTTCTATAGTAGAAATTTTTTTGTGCGCATGTGTCAATTTCCGCCATGTTATACGTCAAAAAGTGTCTTTTTGTAACTTTTTGACGTATAACTAAACATGTGGCCGAAACTTTCATATTCCTTTCAAACTTGGCGGATGCGCATGCGCTTAACTAATCGTAAAAAGGTCTATTGTGCTGTTTTGCATCTCTAGCGGAGTTTTTGCAGTATTCTGTTTTTCGTATGATATCTGGAGGCCTGCCTTTGATACTATATTGTGAAGTCTTTATATGGCATATCTTGTTTCATCCTTGGTCTTAGTAATGACTGCTAAATCAAAAAAAAATGGCTAAATCAAATGGCTCAGAGACTTCCCCAAGAAATTTGACTTTAGGCGTTGTATTCGTGAGAGTCTGCTCGATAATAGCTTCCTGTTATTCTAATAGTTTTCTTGTCCACTTCAAGTTCTTCTAGAGCAGCTATTCTCAACCGCTGGTTCGGCGGACCACCAGTGGTCCGCGGAGAAATTTTACTAGTCCGCGGAGAAATTTTACTAGTCCGCGGACAATTATTTCTATCCGGGAAAAAAATTTACTTATATATAAAAAAAAAACTAAATTTTAATTTATAAAATTACGAAATACAAATATCTTAGACTAATTTTAATTCTGTAATTGAATTTTGTAATTTATGATTAGTACGGCACTGAAGAAAAATTCCCAAAATGCTTACAAGTGCGCGCGATCGCGGCGCACAGACACCGACCGGCTGACTATCGCCAAAAATGTTACAATTAGCTGTAGTAGTTCTTTAATACCTAGTAAAATTTTGTTGTTAAAAAAATATCACTGGTCCGCGATTTTTTTTTTACAAATTTTACTGGTCCGAGGGCCAAAAAAGAAACGCAGTTCTAGAGCATCAAAAACTGTCTGTCATACGCCTTCTTAGGGTCCATAAAAGAGACGATTGTGCTGGTACTTCGGGGAATACTCAATATCGTCTTTAAGTTCCATATTTGTTCTGTACATGATCGACCTTTCCTGAAACCCGCTTGATACTCGCCATGTTGATCTCGCATGATACTCGCTTGATACATGTGATCTGTTTGTTTTTCTAATCGGTTTAAACCAGCTTTGGAAAGAATTTTGTATGCAATCGGCAGTAGAGATATGCCTCTATAGTTGTTTGGATCCGCCTTGACACCTTTCTTGTGTAATGGATGTATGAATGCCCCCTTCCAATCTTGCGGGATCGTTTCCGTTTCCCATGTAAAGTAATTTATTAATATTGTTTTAAACAATAGGGCTAGGTAGAATGTTTAATTTAAGTACAATAAATAATTGCTCAGAACGTTGACACAATCCCTACTCGTATTTGTAGGATTTGAACTAACATTCTAACCACCAAAATCCACGGGAGCGAACCGGCGGGCTATAGCTAATATACAATTTCTCCATAAAACTTGAAATATATAAATAGAATTCAAAACTCGTTATATATAGAATAGAATAAATTGTTAAAGTTACCAATTATTACTAATGTATATGTTACGGTAAAAGTACTTATTGTTAGTTTGGAAAATGTGCACATTTACCGGCATATGTACACATATACCTTCTTGGTTGGTAAATGTAAGTTCTATTTACATTTACCAACTATTTCCAGCAAATGTGTACATATACCTAATGATGTTGGCAAGTGTATAGAGGTTTTTAAAAACATTAATAATAATGTCTCATAAATAATGGCTCGCCGTGTGTGACAATTCTCTCAATATGTATCGACGATTTTTTTTATTTAGAAATGGCATAAAAGGGTAAGGCGTTTTTCAGCACTTGCCCTATAAACTAACCAAACTTGTAAAATGTGCGTGCTGTAAAATCGCGCTTACTGATACAAGCGGATAAAATTATAACGAATAGGTATAACGAATAAGTTATAACGAACATATTCTTATAATATTTTTTTAAATAAATTATGTTCAAAATGTATTAATTGTATTTATGTATAACAAAATAATATAAATTATTTGAAATACATTTTAACCTTAATATACAAGTATATTTTATTTGTTTATTATTTTTAACTTTTACCTATATACGTTGGAAAATGTGTACTTTTACCGGCAAAAGTAGATATATGACGCTGATCTTTATTTTAAACTCACATTTACCTATCAAATTGGTAAATGTATACATATACCGGTAAATGTTTACATTTGCCGATTTTGTACTTTTACCGTAACATATACACCAATTCCCTGATCATTTTTTAATTACATTAAAAATGTTTTGCTTGTGAACTTTGGGAAATTAGTAGTTGACATACATAAATAGCCGCGATAATTATGATAAACATGTTTTATAGCTCATTAACTACGAATGTTATTTCCAAATACTAATTAAATTAAGAGCAAAAAAATACTATTTGGAGTCATTACGTGATTATAGTAAAATATATAGAATATTTTAATACCATAATTTTCATGTCTACATATTGAGAGAAAACTCATCAAACTACTAAAAAATCGATCCAACACAATATCTGCATAGATTTAGTAGCTTTACAAAAGTTCTTGCGCAAACATAAAAACAAACTTGTTTGATGTTTATGCAAACTTATAAACGTGCATTATACTTTATCACATGTATTACAAAGCACGTCCATTATATTGAAAAATAAACTAATAATTCCCAACATCAACAATCTTCGCACTATAAAGGAAGTTGATTCAATTGGTCAACCTTATTTACCAATGAAAATCTGAACGCAACCGAATTTGTTTCTTTTTGTCGTTGTTTGTACGCATAACCGATTAATTTTTCTTTCAATTTAAGTTTTGTGTGCCGGCAAAAATGGCCGATTCTGCAAGTGAGTCTGATTCTAGCAGCATTGATGGTGGCCCAATTATGATGCCCCCAAGCCCCATCACCAGAGAGCAGCTCCAGAAACGCATCGAGAGTTTGCAACAACAGAACCGCGTTCTCAAAGTCGAATTGGAAACTTATAAGCTCCGCGTCAAAGCCTTGCAGGAAGAAAACAGGGGATTACGGCATGCGTCTGTTATTATCGTAAGTAAATTAGCTTTCTCTACTTCGAATATTTAATCCTTCATATTTTTAAATGAAAACTTTGAAAGGAATAAAAAAAGGGTACTTACGTATTAACGCCACCACCGCTATATATTGGATCGAGAGTTCGCACTGCCGTGCGATTGTTGTCTTGATTTATCACGGGGTTATTATCACTTGTTTCATAATCGGGGTTAAAAAATAAAGAGATATTTTGAGTTTAAAAAATGTTTTAATTTTAAATATAATGTTTTATTTTATGATTTATCATAAAAAAATTAGGTGTAGATTGGCGGTGATGGCGTTAATACGTAAGTACCTAAAAAAATGTGTTCCAACGCTGAATTAGCTACTCCGACGACGATGACGACGTCGCCGTAACCGATGAAAATATTCAAACAATCTTAAACTCTGCATCTGTAGATGTTGAGCCATATTGGCCAGGGCTTTTTGCTAAAGCCCTTGAAGGTCTTAACATCAATGATTTGATCACCAATATTAGCTCTGGTGCTGGTACTGCCCCAGCTGGTGGTGCTGTTACAGCTGCCACTAAGGAAGAGAAGAAGGAGTCTGAACCTGAAGGGTCTGATGATGATATAGGTCTTGGTCTCTTCGATTAAGTTTAACTTTTTATGTTTAACTTTTTATCTTGATGTATTTAGTTTGTGTTTCCAATGAAGTCTCTTTCAACTTGTTTATTTATCCTCCTCTAGTCTTATTTATTCAGTGTTATCTGTCTAGTGTAATTACTGTTAATTTAAGATGAGCCTATATAGCCGCTTGATAATCTACTCATGCTTTATAATTATAGCTCTCTAGTGAGTAATATTTTACTTGAAGTAATGAAACTTTACCTATTTGGATAATAAATGTTTCCGTTTTTGTGGCAGCAAGCGAAGGCGGAACAAGAGGAGGAATTCATTTCGAACACTCTGCTGAAGAAGATCCAAGCGCTGAAGAAGGAGAAGGAGTCCCTGGCCCACCATTACGAGCGCGAAGAGGAATGCCTGACCAACGACTTGTCACGCAAGTTGACGCAACTGCGCCAGGAGAAGTGCCGGCTGGAGCAGACGCTGGAGCAGGAACAAGAGTGCCTTGTTAACCGACTCATGCGGAAAATCGAAAAACTCGAGGCTGAGACTCTCGCCAAACAAAGCAATTTAGAACAACTTCGGAGAGAAAAGGTATTTTAACTATTTTACATAAAACCTCTTCTTAATTAATAAAATATCACGATTAATTAATTCCTTTAGGTAGAACTTGAGAACACTTTAGAACAAGAACAAGAGGCTCTGGTGAATAAGCTATGGAAACGTATGGATAAATTGGAAGCGGAGAAGCGTATGCTTCAAATTAAGCTGGATCAGCCGGTTTCGGATCCGACCAGTCCGCGTGATATCAACAAGGGCGACACAGCCACCAATTTGAGCGCTCACATACAGACTCTGCGCTCCGAAGTTTCCCGGCTGCGCAATCAATTGGCCATCAGCCAGCAGGAGCACACTCAGAAGATGCAGCGCTACGTGCAGGAAGAACGGTGCATCCGCGAGGAGAATCTTCGGCTGCAGAGGAAACTGCAGCTGGAGGTGGAGAGGCGCGAGGCATTGTGTCGGCATCTGTCCGAGAGCGAGAGCTCCTTGGAAATGGAGGAGGAGAGGCATTTTAACGAACAGTTGCTCGGTGTTAGGCAGCATACTGTTAGTCCAGTTCCTTACAATCCGTCGCCCAGCCAGAGTCGTCCACTTAGCCCAGGTAATATTTCAAATAGAGTTGATCTTCATTTTATTGATATTATCTCATAAGTTCATTCCTCAGAATGAGTCTTCTCCAGATAAGGGTTCAAAAGTCTTGTTGATTATGAATGTCTGGTAGTGCATTTGTATACAGCGATCTATTGTACTTTATCCTCTTACTTCAAGCATTGCATAACTCAATATCATCAATCAATCATATTCATTAGTTCATTCATTATAATGAGTTTTCTGCATGTAAGGGTTCAATACTAGTGCTTCTGTTCTGTGATTCTGACAAAAGAAGTTTTTTTGGATTCTTCCTCAAAGTCTTGTTAAAGATTGTAGATTTGGTGGTGACGACTTATACTGCGACCTTCATAGATTTATTGTACCCCACCCTCTTCCTCTAAACGTTGGTATACTTACCCATTTAGAGCGCCTCCTCTAGTCCTGATTCCTTTAGGAATTTCAGGATCTGGGTAAGATTCAAGGACGGTAACTCCTCTACGTTCAAGCAGTGAGCCCCAAGATACATTTGTCTCTTGCAGTGTCCGCGGACTAGTGCTCCGCAATCTTGGACAGATGTATGGGGGTTTGCTCTGCTGAACCACATAATCTGCATCTGTCATCTTCCTCTAGGCCTAGGGTCTTGAGATGTTTTCCAAGTCTGCAGTTTCCCGTCAGGACTCCAGTCAGGATAGTTTCAGGCAAGCTTTTGTTCTTTTCTGGTGAAACGATCCCAGCATTACTTTGGATTGTCTCAACCCTGGAAGTTGCTTCCAGGTTTTCATCTATTGTTCTCTTATTTCTACATACGTGGTCTGTTATAAAAGTATGCGACCTTATTTTGAAAAACTGATGCATTTGAACCAAGCGCGCTTGCATGAGCCGACCTTGAACGTTCGTGCGCATGCGTGCATTTTTTCCCGTCTGTAGATAGCGTCAGTTGCTGTGGAGCAGTGTTCGAGTGACGTAATGTGTAGTGCTCTCGTCGGTTTTTCAATGCAAGTAAAATGACGACAAGTAAAATGAAGGATGTCCTACGTTGCCCACGTGATGCTGTGCGGCGCAAGCGACTGGAGTTGTGGTCATCAGGAAATTGGCGACTCCATCACGACAATGCTCCATCACACATTGTTCGCACTTGGTTCACAATTTTTTGGCGAAAAAACAGACTCCTCTGGTTCGACAGGCTCCTTACTCTCCTGATATAGCCCCCTGCGACTTCTGGCTATTCCCCAAAGTCAAGAGGCCATTGAAATAACGCGATTTCAGACAAAAGAGGACATTATGGCTGCAACGACAGCCGAGCTAAAGTCGATTCCGAAAGAGGCTTTTTCGGAATGCTTCCAACAATGGCGGCACCGCCGGGAGAAGTGTGTGGAGTCCCAAGGAGACTACTTTGAGGGTGATTAGGTTTCCAACGCTCCAGTTATGCCAGTATTTTTTTACCGGCTAAAGGTCGGATACTTTTCTAACAGACACGTATAAACTTTTGTGGATGGTGTTCACACTCATACCGCAAAAGGGTTCCGGACCTAAAAAGGGATTACTTTATCCCTTGTTTGCTAGGTGATCTGCTTTTTCGTTTCCGTCTATACCAGTGTGTCCTGGTACCCAGTATTGCGTTTCTTTATTTTCTCTGCCTAGCTTGTTTAGATCTACCAGTTTGGATCTGATGGTGTATGAGCTAATGGCTCCTAGGCTGTTTGACTGGATAGCAATTCGTGTTTTGCGATAATTGCTGTTGAGGTTAAATTGTGCAAATCTTTCGATTGCGTGTACCTCTGCTTGGGAGATACTTGAGAATGTTCCAATGGATTCGAAGTATTTGGTACCTTCTTTTGTCTTTGAACCATCTGTATACCACTTCATAGCATTTTGCTCTATGTGGTATGCTGATGATTCGTCGCTCCAATCGGCTTTACTACTACACATTGCTGTGCCGTTTTTCTCGCAATGGTATTTGCAGACCATTTCGTCTTTTGGTGCTTCCAGCCAGGGGATCTTGGCAGCGAGGCTGTTCCGGTCTTTGCTCCCGATTATTTTACCTCTGCCTATTTCTTTCTTGCTGAACCTTACAATCGCCGATCTGGCGGCCCTCTCCACGAAGAGGTGCAACGGAATCAGATGCATTGCTGCTGTCGGGCACGACCACATCGCCCCCGTGATGCAGACACGCGCCAGTCTTTGAATCTTCTCAAGCTGCTTCCTCATAGAGGCCAGCTTGGTTCTACTTCCCCATGCAACTGCCCCGTAAGTGATCACAGGTCTCACTATCATGGTGTACATCCATCGCAGGAAAATCTCTTGTTAACTATGAAGATGAATATCTGGTGGTGCATTAGTATACTGCGATCTATTGTACTACATCCTCTTAATTCAAGCATTACATGAGTCAATGTCATCAATCAATCATAGTATCCAGAGCTTGATCTTTATTTTATTAATATTTTGTCATAAGTTCATCCTGTAGAATGAGTTTTCTGCAGGTAAGGGTTCATACTAGTGTTTTCTGTGATCCTGACGAAAGGAGTTTTTTAGATTCCTCCTCAGAGTATTGTTGACTATGAAGATGAATATCTGGAGGTGCATTAGTATACTGCGATCTATTGCACTTCAACCTCTTACTTCAAACATTGCATGAGTCAATGTCATCAATCAATCATACTATCCAAGGCACCTCTTTGTAAAGGAGTTTGTCTTCTTCTTCAATGTCTTGTAGATTTGCAGATATTTGGGAATCTGGTTGTGCATTATGACCTTTGTATATCTGCTGTACCTGCTCATCTGACAGTCATTGGTTTAGTAGCTACCGATTTTCGAATTCAAACTTGTGGTGTGGTGGTTTCAAGAAACTCAAGAATTTAAACTGATATTCATATTGTATCCCTTCTTTCTTCTTAGTACCACGTCCTTCCAGAACGTTGGTCACCAACAAGGCTTACCTCACTCTGGCGACGGCAAGTCTGAACAGGGAGCTTGAGTTGATTTTGTACCAGTCATGTAGATTCTTGAGCCATGATGTTTTTCTGGGGCCTGGCTTTCTTTTACCAGAAATTTTTCCCAGCAGTAATCGATATTGTTCGCCTCTCATAACGTGCCCGATATATTCTAGTTTACTCCTTTTGATGGAGGTAAGATTTTCAGAGGATTTACTCAGTCTTTGGAGTATATCAAGTTAGATATTTTTTCCGCCCATGAAACTTTTAATATTTGGCTGTAAGCCCACATCTCAAAGGCTCCAAATCGTCTTTCTTCGCACTTCTTTAATGTCTAGGCTTCCATACCGAACATCAAGGTGAAGAAGACGTAACACCTGAGAAGTCGGATTCTTAGATATTCCAGTCGCACACTGGATGCGCTCGTCTCCGCTCAGCTCAGGCTTTCAGCCAAGAAAAATATAAGACCCGTGTATTTAAATAGAAACGTACATACTAAGTCCCCTCAGATCAGCTCGACTCCGTATCCCCTGATTGTCAAAAATACTACTGTTGTTGGGTGCTAGCGGATGGTTCACGCAGGCGCAACACTAACGTTTTCATATATTCGCTAAGGCATAAATAAAAGGCCAAGGCCAAGATAATGAAATCACTGAAATCACGAAATATCACATGGGGGAAGGGGAGGTGAGATATCACGTGAATTTATTTTTTGGTTGAACGCGCGATTTTTAAAGCGAAAAGCGGCGTGCGAGTACCTAAAAATACACGTGATTTTAGGTAGGGGGGGCTTAACCTAAAACCTCACCACGTATCACCGGGGATGAGGAGGGGCTTAAAAAGTTGCTAAAAAAACATGACGTGATTAATGGACGACCCCTAAACTGACAAGTTGACAAAGGGTTCTGTGGGAGGGGATTGAGTGTGGGGAAAAGTGACGGAGCTGAGCGGATGCAATATGTGGAAAAATGACGGAGCTAGAGGAGCGGGCCCGATTGGACCTGAGGTGAGCCTAGCAGAGCGTATGCAGTGTGCGACAAGCCCAATGCTAAGCATTCACCGAAACCGATTTTGTCGGCCGATGGCGGACAGAACTACCCGGTCGAATAACTCGGACGTGTATGTGCTTACATTGCTACAGTGTTCCCACTTGTGCTAACATTGGACGTTGCCGGTATTATTGTAATTTTTGGAATGTTTATCCCACAGGGTTGGTCTATTATAAACACAACTAATTAATTTTTCAATATCTTTAGTCGTTTAGGTAGATAGCAACAAAATTTAACTATAAATACACTCAATTTGCACTGTAGACGCCGGCAGACTGGCGAGAAATCCCAACATCGTTCGTATCATCGTGATGATCGTCCGTACGGGCGTCATCGGATGATGACAGTCGTGTTTGTGTACGCGCTTTCTTTTACAAGTGTTTGATTCAATCGCCGTCGTCACGCGAGCAAACTTCGGCCGATGACGGATTAGGTGTACGCGAGCCATTAGAGTTAACTTCAGATCTCTACAGCATAAGACCCTACTCATGTCTCTAAATGCTGCCCATGCCTGCTCAATCCTCGATTTTGCTTCAGTTTGACTAACCGCGCTGTTAGTTATTATGCTGAGTAGGTATTTATTTGGTTCACTTGCTTCAATTGTTCACCCTCAACAGTTAGTGCTTCTTTGAATATTCTTGCGGAGTAAACATTAAAGAGGAAGGACGATAAAACGCAACCCTGCCTTATTCCCGTTTGTTCTTTATTTCCGGTGTAACATCACCAACTGGTGGTGGTGGCTCAGAGGTGGTGGTGCCTCAGATAGCTAAGCACTTGGCTCTTGAGTCAGACAGCGTGGGTTCAAATCCCACAAGAACCAAAGCAGCAAAACTTAAACTAATAGCTGCAACCTACCACACTCAATTCCCCAATCCGGCTTATTGTTAGGCAACCTTGGGGTCTCAACTACCTAACATTCTTGCGGAGTAAACATAAACAGTAAACCTTCTCTGGAAATTTGTCGTTCGGATTCGACGTTAAACTGCTAGGTCCCCCATATTCAAATCTTAGTGCTGAGGTTGGATATGTGGCAGAGAAGAGGCCGGTGCCCAGCAGTGAGACGTAAAGGCTGATGATGATCACCATCTATTCTAACCACCGATGTTTGGTTCCAATATAATTTATCCAATATCACTTCTGTCCAGTCCTATATGGTCTAAACTCTCCCTTCTTTAGCAGACCATTATGGGCTCTAACACCCCAAATTTTTTTGACGTCTTCATCCAATTTTGACACAAAACAAAAGAATTTCAAGGTTTTTCCATTCAAATCAACAAAAAAATAACAAATTTTGCTTCGAATAGAGATTTTGGTTTTTGAAAATTTGGCAATTTTTGCAAGTTATTTTTTTGTCATTTTCGTTCAATTTTGACATAAAACAAAAGAACACACTGCAAAGTGTGTCCACACAAATTAACAAAAAAACAGAATTTGCTTCAAATAGAGATTTTGGTTTTAGTAAATTTGTCAGTTTTCGTCCAATTTTGACACAAAACAAAGAATTTTGCAAGTTTTGTCCAATAAAATCAACAAAAAATAACAAATTTTGCTTCGAATAGGGAATTTGGTTTTTGATAATTTGGTAATATTTACAAATTATTTTGTCGATTTCGTTTCTGGTTTGTCCATTGAAATTAATAACAAAAAAAAAACAGATTTTGTTTCGTATAAAGATTTTGGTTTTTGAAAACATGGCAATATTTGCCAATTATTTTGACATTTTCGTCAAATTTTGACATAAAACAAATGAATTTTGCAAAGTTTGTCCACTCAAATCAACAAAAAAACAAAATTTTGGTTTACGAGATTTTGGATGTTGAAAATTTGGCAATATTTGCAAATTATTGGAAATAATACAAAGTTATAATAGAATTCCGTACAGGCTATAATGTAATGTTCAGAATATTGAGCACACAATCACATCAGTAATTCGCAGCGAAAGGTTAATAATTGCTTTCTCAGTGAAGTAATATTTTGGAAAACACAATCACAAAACCAACTTATTATATTGGTTTTTATTATACCTAGATATTTTTTGTAATTAAAGTAGATTTTAGAATGCTTCGCGGGCCGCAGAAAAGTTCCACGTGGGCGGCATGTGGTCCGCGGGCCGCCATTTGCCCAGGGCTGGTTTAAAGTAATCTTGTCCCACTTATCATTTCTAACGATAGGTTTGGAAGATTACTAGTCACCGCCCCTCATCTTTTTGATATGTTACCATTACTGCCCCTTATCATTGATATGGTACCAGTAGAAGGTTATTGAAAGTTTCTACCTCCCTCTTCATTGTCTATGAAATGATATCAAAAATTATATAATCCCCTATCATTGTTAGGTTTGAAATGTTTGTGTCGTCTGTCTCTCTGTAAAGTTGGTACATTGATAGTCAGTCATATTTGTTTTCTTCGAACAAATGCGGACGGACATTGCTCGGATTGAACTCTCCAGGTATTATGAAGGTACTGTTCAACTGCAGAATTTGCAAACATTGCTCGAATTCTAGAATATTGAGAAGTTTTTTGAGTCTGCAGTGTTTTGTTATGATTCATCTTATATCAGCATTTTAAGCTTGTTCTTCTATAAAACTGCTTCCAGCAACTATTTATTTTTCATTTAACCCAAACTGGATCTTTCCTTCCACTATAATTGCCGCAGCCACCCGATGGAGTAATAAACTTGCGTGATCTTCACGTGATTTTCGGGGGATGATTCCCTACTGGTCAGTGCAAACGCTTTTGAAACGTAGATCACGCAGCCGAAACTTTAAACCAGTCGACCAGTCCGGTTGTATGCCACGTGCTCTCGAGTTTTCAGTGACTCTGTCTGTGACTTCAGTGACTTTTTTATTGACTCTGCTATATCTGAAACGTCACGTTAGTATTTGTATTTGGTTGTAGTATTGGGATCTATATTTTCCACACAAAAGTAAAATTTGGCAAAGCAACGTGAATGCCGCGCTGCGTGATTACTCCACGGGGTCGTTGCGGCAACTATAATATCCTCTTCCAGAGTATATATGATTTACTAAGGCTTTCAATATTTCATGGGAGTCCTTGGTTGTTTCCTCCATTACCTGGTTTCTAATTTTATTTTATTAATAATAAAAGATTTTGAAATAATTAAGTAAATTTCAGGTCTTTCTTTGCAAGCCCCATCTCCAAGAGACTCATTAATAGCTACTCGTTGTCATAGTTGTGGGCAATTACAGCCACCAATTTGCGTTCCATCGAATTTGCATCCTGTAGGTTCTAGTAGTCCTCCTGCTCCACCACACAGGCGTACAGGAGAAAGATTCATTAAGCCAGCCATACCAGCGCCGCAGCCAGCTAGTCCAATGGATACTTCAATCAATAAGGAGTGAGCCGTGAGTTTCCATCCACAAAGTTGTCGTTAGATTTTGAGTAATTTTATTGATTCTGTTTTTTTTTTGTTTTAGATGATGTTTTAATGAACTTTATGGATGATAAAAAGAATATTTATATTTATCTATGTATAAAATTAATATCTTTTTTTATGGAACTTTTTAAAAAAATCTTTTCAATGTTTAGCAATTTGATTTTGCTAGTTTCAAATTCAGAATTTTTGATGTCATAGCAGCTAAATGTTAACGAGGGCAAAACGTTTTTTTCTTTTTTTGCATGGGAGTACTTAAATGTTAAAAATCTTTCTATATTACAGGTTGAGCTTATCAATTGTACTTGGAGTTTTCGCTGTAAGCTCAAGTCGAACGGTGATTTCATGTTAAATGTTATTAGCGATGGATGATGCAGAGTTAGACATCATGTGACATTGTGAAATTGTCGTTTAATGCTTAACTTGGATTTATATTTAGTTTACACCTTTTTTTTAATTATTAATTTTAACATTATTTTAGGGATATACGAATCTGCTCATGTTTCATTCCAACTTTTTTGTTTTAATTAATTTTATTACGTTTCCTTTTTTAAAACGCATCACTATATTAATTAATGTATATCCATAAAGTTAAGTTAATTAAGCCTACACACAGTTCTAGTATAAGATTAATAGTTTTTTTTTAACGTTGAATTTACTTTCTATTTAGGTTGAGTTTTTGTTGTATTTTTTGCCATTAATAGCTTAATAATTTTGTTTGTTGAATTCTCATGCACTGCAAACAGTGTCAAAATTGAAAGTGATATTAGTTATAATGTTTGGAATATCGAGGAGGTTTTTTCCGCTTTCCCGCTGAAATGAACGCATTATATAGTATTGTATCTTATGTATTCAAAATGGCTTAAAACTTTTTACAAAATGTTTTTATTTTCCTTTAAAAGTTTTGTTTCCTTTAAACTGTGTTTTTTTATATATAGCCAGTTCTATTATAAATTGTATACAATAATTTCGTTTATAATTATTTTCTTAATTAATTGTAATCTTTTGATTATGTGTGTTACGTCGTACGGTTTCTTTTTATGGGAAAAAGTTAGTTTTTTTCGATGCATCCTTTCGGAACGAAAATAAATAATTGATTGTAAATTTTTAAATGTTATCCAGAGAATTGTAATCTTACATTAAAAACAGTTAAAGCATACACGACAATATCCAAACAGAAAAATAATCGAACAGATGTTTCTGTTTTTATTCACCTTCTCCTCATTATTACATCCAATTTTAACATGCTTATTAGGTTTTATTATTAAATTACGTTTCGTAATCTGTTTATTCACACTGTATAAAACTAAATTATGCAAATTTTTATCCTGCAGCAACCACTTAGGTTTTAAATGTTCTCTGTGAACGCGCAGACACGGCACTTCGTAAGGTAATGCCCAGAATGAATGATCCAACTACAAAACAGAAAAGGATACTTAATGAAGTATATACAGGGTATTAGGTAAACATGCCGCAAATATTTAAAGGGTTATTCCTTGGCCTATTCTAAGAATATTTTGTCCTATGATGATTTTTGAAAAACCCATTGTTTCGAAGATGCAAGGTGAACAAAATTTTCGACAACCCTCTTCAATATTTATAGAAATCATGTAAATAAAAGTATCACGTACGCCAATGATTTACCAAGTACAAAGAATTAATGAGTATATCAAGCACAACAAATTGTTCACGTAAACTTGGAACGGCTGTTTTATCTATCAATGTACTCGTGGATTTCATTTGTAATACTTCTCGTCAGTGATCATCACCTGTGTCGCTCGCAATTGTTTACATTGAGTGACGCTTTGCTGTTTGGCTTACCTTTAATAGTGAAGTCCTCTACTACGTATACGAGCGCCGAGATGACATGCAATTTATGTTTGGACTTTCTGATGGCAATTCATTACAAGCTAGACGATTGTACATCCTTGAACGGTTTCCTAGCCCTAATATCCCCGACCGAAAAATCTTCGAAAACATTCATCCACGTCTTCGTGAAATAGGCACATTGAAACGAAATGGAGGGCCAGGAAGATTAATGATAGTAAGAACTCCTCCCGCGGACCTCCTTGTTATGGAGCGCGCGTCGGTAAGGGACGCAAGAACTTCTGGTGGGAACCGCGGGAAGGCAAGGAGAGCAGGAGCAACTACTTGCCTGCTGGCAGGAGATGTGATCACGCGGCGGAAACGGTGCGTGGACTCGTCACCTCATCCCTGATTTAATTCGGTGGATGGACGACGTGGGTTCATACTTCCTCACCCAGCTTATTACACAAGTCCTTCAGAGCGTATCTCCATAGGATTGGGAAAGCCCCAGACGACAGGTGCACGTCCTGTGGAGAGGGCGTGCGCGACGACGCGCAGCACACTCTCGTGGCGTGTCCGCGTTGGGAGAGGGAGTGACAGGCCCTGGCGTTGGCCCTGGAAAGGGAAGTCACGGTCGAAGCCGTGGTGGGGCGGGGGGTGTGGGCGGCCTTAAGTCGATTCGCGACTACAGTCATGCAGGCTAAGGAGTTACCTGGGTGGGAACAAGAGCGGTAGTTTTTTTTGTTTTGTTTTGTTTTATTGTTATTGTAAATGCTATTGTATAGCATCTTGTACTTTCATGTAAATCCTGTTATAAATAAAGCTCATCTGATGTCCGTTGCGGGAAGGCTCGAAGGGTGGGCAGAGGCAATAATGCCATCGTTGGCGGTCCCTCTGTCCTTCAGTTTGGTTGCTCGTGACTTTTTAACAGCAACATACGGAGATCGCTGGATTGGTCGAGGTGGGCCACACGCATGACCTGCTCGCTCTCCAGACTTAAACCCCTGGATTATTTCTTATGGGGCTATTTGAAGCCATTAGTTACGCTACTCCTGTGGAGAATATGGACGAATTGCGAAATCTGATCATTACAGGCTGTAACTCAATTAGAAGCAACCCTGGTGTGTTTGAAAGAGTTCGGCACTCTATGGCGAGAAGATTGAATGCTTGGATCCCTTTCGAACATCTATTGTAGATTAAGCAATTTTACATGCATTTTTTGATAATATAATGTTATTACTGTCGCAAATTTTGTTCACCCTGTATCCGAAACAAAGGGTTTTTCAGAAATCATCATACTACAAAATATTCTTAGAATAGACCGAGGAATAACTCCTTGAATTTTTGACGCATATTTACCTAACACCCTGCGCATAAAGGAGCTGCCGAATCTGTCTGCTGTACGGAGCGCCGATATGGTACATGAACCTGGCAGGGTCCGAGAACGGAAAAAGCTTCTCAGTCTGTAACGCGTTTGCACATGGAGGGCCGCGAAAGCATATAAAACCGTCTCAGGCGACGCTGCCTGTGTCATGTCGGGGCTCTTGCAAGCGGCAGATCTAACAAAGAAACATCTGCTATGCGAACTAAGAGATTGAGCTGAACGAGTCCCGTACAATCTCTCTGGACGAGATCAAGAGTCTCCATTCAAGGGGTGGTGCATCCCGCGGAGATCGGCTTGATAAAGTATGCACAGGGTGAGGTCAACACGCATTCAATCATGCTGTTTACGGATGGTTCGAAATGGAAACGGAGTGCGTACGGCTTTCGCGGTGTACTCGGATGAAATTGAAATACCCTGCGAAAGCATGTGCCTCGCTGAATACTGCTCTACATTTCAAGCTGAATTGATCGCGGTAAACCGAGCGCTTGTGTAGTATATTAGATCTAACATTAATGATATCGCGAGCTGCTTCATTTTGTATGACAGCAGATCCGTTCTAGATGCCCTACAACTCATGTCAGCTCCCACAGAACTACTCGTAGAAACGTGGGAGATCGCAGAATGTGATGTAAGGCGCAGAATTTCTCTTTTGTTTTTTAGGGAATGGCAAACACTAATGGGAGAATACTCAAAACGGAAGTTGGACCAGGAAGTTCATCCAATCTATCAAAGACTGGATGAAAATGGACCTAGCGCTATCACACCAAGCGGTCCAACTCATCACAGGGCACAGTAATTTTGAATTCCTACCTCCATAGGATCGGACGTTGGACCAGGAAGTTCATCCAATCTTTCAAAGATTGGATGAAAATGGACCTGGCGCTATCACACCAAGTGGTCCAACGCAACGCGGGACACGGTAATTTTGAATTCCTACCTCCATCGGCTCGGAAGTTCGACCAGGAATCCAATCTATCAAAGACTGGATGAAAATGCACTTGGTGCTATCACACCAAGCGGTTCAACTCATCACGGGACACGGATATTTCAATTCCTACCTCCATCGGATCGGGAGGAGGGAATCGCCGGACTGCGACTGTGGTGAAGAGGACTCCGTAGCCCACGTATTATTCAGCTGCCCTGTGGCTAGATAATGGATAAATCAGAACGAGGGCGCGATGATCAGCGCCGGATGCACTTTTCCCAGGAGAGAAGAAGAAATAAAGTAGTCAGAGAGACATCATGTCTGGTGGAAGACATTCGAGACCTGCGCCAGACGCACAGGCTTAACCCACGACCTGCTCTAATATCCCATCATTCCCTCACTAATAATCTTTATTTTTCAGACCTATGAAAATGGTATCCTGTTTTCCACCTAATTTAAGACATGAATCAAAGTTTATTAGTGCACAATTTCATTCACCTTTCCCCTCTGATTATGCTCAAGTAATTGTAGATTTATATTAAAGACTACCTAACTGGCGAACAATTTATTTACCTTTCCCACTTATTTTTTGGATTATTACCAAATTTATTTTATCCTCAAACTTGATTCTTTCAACATTATTATTTTGTCATGTGTGTTTTTCTTTTAACCGTTTAATTTATTTTTATTTACTTTACCTATTTTTATTATTAGCATGTTATTTTAATTATTTAATAAAGGAACGCAAACGGAAAGGATAGTGGATGCTATCCTTGAGTGTGATACCAGCTTTGTCCGGATGCTCCCACAACTCTTCCAGATATTTCTCCGTTTGTACGGGTTCGTGTCGTCTGCCTTTGACTATAGTTGGTGTTGACGGCGCTATTGAGATTGAGCTTTCTTGCGTGCCGTCGCCCTTCGCCTCGTTTCAGCCGCGTTAGCAGCAGCATGCGGAAATGGACATGTCCCCATGCCGAAATTGACTTCACCACCTCCGACAGACGATACGAACCCGTACAAATGGAGAAATATGTGGAAGAGTTGTGGTAGCATTAGGATAAAGCTGACATGACCACTCAAACGGATCTGTTCCTGGTTAGACCCGCGACGCCGTTTTGTGTTCCTGCCAAAATTGGAGTCGATGTTGAAACACGAAAAATAGAAAACAAGGATGGGAAATTCATAAGCAACATCGACGACGTATATGGATGATGATATCAGTAGAGAAATGCTAAAACAGCTGTCCCCAAAAGGCATCCAGCTCTTGTGGGCAACTGCAAAAAGGTATGGCACTCAGGGCCAATGGCTAACTGACTGGAATACAACTATCTTCATTTCACTGTTGGTACCTACAGCGACTCAGAAGCTTCTAAGATAGACAAATTGCACAGGAACGTGGCTGGCAAAGGCATTCGAGAGCAGATCATGAATGTACGGCAAATTATTGAAAAAGCCAGAGAATTTGCAAAGCCTACATGTCTATGCTTCCTCGACTACAGCTAAGCGTTTGACTGTGTAAACTGGCAACAATTATGGAATGCCCTCTTAGACATGGGAACCTTAGACAAAGGATAGGACGAGAAGTTCAACATATACGGTGAGTTTATACCAAGAGGAGCTCTGTAGAACTGGGAAGGCGGAATAGTCATTAGCGTTAGGAAAATAAACAACTTACGGTTTGCCGACGATACCACGATCATCGCACAAAGCGAAGAAGAAATGACTGAACTTCTGGGAAGAGTTAAAGGAAGAGACTTAAGCTAAATCGCCAAAAAAAAAAACTGATGGTAGCAGATCGCGGCAACAGGAGAGAAAATCCAAACAACGTAATTAACGTAGAAACTTCGATAACATAATTTATATAGGCCCCTGCATAAATAGTGACGGCAATACGTCCACAGAAATTAGAAGATGCATAACTCTTGCGCAAACAGCCATGACGAAAGGGTGGAAAGATGACCACATCACTAAAGAAACAAAACAAAGGCTCGTCAACACACTGGCGTTCCCAATTGAACTATACGGAGCCGAGGCATGGACTCTGAAAGCAGTAGATCGGCGCTCGAGATGTGGACGTGGAGAAGGCTACTAAGGATCCCTTGGACAGCACATAGAACTAATGTATCTATACTAAAAGAACTCGACATTTACATAAGACTATCAATCGACGAATACTTAAATATTTCGGACACGTCAATCGTGGAACGGGTGACAGTCTCTAAAAACTGGTCATCCAAAGGAAAATTGAATGTTCGCGACCTCGGGCACGCTCTCCAAAACGCTGGATCGACCAGATGCAAGAGATCATCGGGACACCACTACAAGAAAACATATGAACGGCGGCAGACAGGGCTAAATGTAGGATGATCGCCAACTCCGCTATGACATAATAAAACGGCAGCATGGAATAACGACGCTTCAGCCATGAAGTAAATGAGTAAAGAGAAAGAGAGTTGAAACACAAACATTTTTCCTGGAGATTTCTTCGAGTTTGATGTGGAAGTGCAGCTGATACTGTCGCATAAGTTCTCGTCGGCAAAACGATGTTGCAAGCTTTGTTGGAGGTGCTGAGGGGTGCTATAAAGGAACGCTGAGTCGGCGAGTTTGAGGAAGGTATGAGGGTTCTGAAAGACTTGGTCATGCAAGGATATATGTCGGACTTGTTACCGTCCGTCTTGGAAAGTTTAGAAGATGAAGGTTTCCTCACCGCTAATATTAAACAATACGTGGACGAATCCTTCATGGTTGATGAAGGAAATCACTACGGAACTGCAAGGGATGCTCGTCAGCAGACCGATATTGTGCGAGAAATATTAGAAAATCGGACAGAAATTTATAGAGCTCTTAGTTCTTCGTTCTTAGGGCGACCGAAACGAGGCGGAGGGCGACGGCACACGAGTCCCCTAGTTTTAGGAACGTATGAGGATTCAGAAAGACTTGGAGGTAAGGAAGCTGGTACTGTGTTAATGCAAGGATATATGGCGGACTTGTTACCGTCTTTCTTGGAAGGTTTAGAAGATGAAGGTTTCCTCACCGATAATATTAAACAAAACGTGGACAAATCGTTCATGTCGTACTTGATGAAGGAAGTCAATACGGAACTGCAAGAAATGGTCGGACATTTTAATCATAATAATAAAAAGACGAAATTACTATGTTCTTTACCACAAAAACTTTATTTGTTTACACAAACAGTTCTCGACTTATTAGGGTCATTGTCAAGTGAGTATAAACTAAAGAAAAATTGCATTTATACACACAGATTCTATGGAACAATGAGTGGGAAAATATAGCCATTTACCTATAATTTACATGGATTTAAAAAGTGTTGATTTGTATTGCGGTAAATCCTTTTGCCCGTTCAATAGTTGAAAAAGAGGATTGATTACCTTGTGTTTTGTGAATTACGGCCGCTTCTAACAGATTTAGCTTGGTACCTTTGGTACAGTTGTGTAACATTTTGAATTTATTAATTTCGGGGAACTTGTGATTACAATTTTTAACATGATTGGCAAATGAACTTGTATCGCAATTTAATCTATACGCTTTAAAATGTTCGTTGTATCGCGTTTCAAAACTTCGATCCGTTTGGCCTTTATATACGCTATTGCATTCGGAACAAGAGATTTCATAAACCCCGGATTTCTTTAGGGGATTAATTTTATCTTTTTTCTAGCGTTAAATAATATATGTGATAATTTGCAACTTGGTCTAAAAGCGATTTGTTGATTTTGTTTTCGAAGAATGTGTGCTATGGTTTCTGGGGTTTTTCCAAAATATGTTAATGTTGTGAATGGATCTTTATTTAAATTTGAAACTTTAGGGTAAATGTGAGCAATTGTGTTTTGGTAACGTTTCTTATTGATAATATTTTGTATAATACTGACTGGGAAGCCATTCCTACTTCCAATGGATATAATTTCATTCAGTTCTGTATTAAGATTTGGATGTGACAATGCAATTGAAAACGCTCTATGTGCCATAGACTGATAGGCTGCTACCTTATGGGACAAGGGATTGTTGGATTTGAAGGGAGTTGTAGAATTGACGTTGGTCGGTTTTCTGAATGTAATATTCTATTTTGTTATTGATGTGAATTAGGGTTAAGTCTAAGAAATTAATTTGATTATTTTTCTCTGTTTCTGGTGTAAATTTAATTTTGGGGTGTATGCTGTTAATTTTATTTAGGAATTGATTGAGTTGACGTGCCGCTAAAACATGCAATTACATCATCCACGTATCGATACCAGAATGATATATGTTTTTTGCTAAAGTCTAAATTGAATACTTTTTCTTCGATAATTGGCATGAATATATCTGCTAGTAAGGGGCTTAAACGGGAACCCATTGCAAAACCCGCCGTTTGTGGATAAAACTGATTGTTAAATTGAAAATAATTTTGAGTTAGACACGTTTACATGGCACTATAAAGTTCTGAGTGTGTAGTGGGGTCTTTTACTGTTTTATCTAGTATATGCTGAATAATGTTAAAGTATTCATTTGTTGGAATATTTGAAAACATACTCGTGACGTCAAACGATACTAGTTTGGAGTTTTTTTGGGGTAACTGTTGCGATAGGAGAAGTGAATTTTTTTATAAGTATTTTCGTTTTTATATTTTTTCATTAATTAAGAGTATTTCGCAGTAAAATTTGTGTATTTTTTAAACAGAAAATTTAATTTTAGTGCTAGAGTTCGTGATGGACTATTAATATATGACACTATTACCGGTCTAATAGGGAGATCTGGTTTGTGAGTTTTAATTAAGCCGTACAGTCTTGGAGCACAGGGGTTCATATTTATAATTTGATATTTCTCGGATTTAGAAAAAATTATGTGTGTGTTTTCTAACAAGTCTCTAATTTTTGATTGATATGACGTTGTTGTGTCTCTTTTTAAAAGTATTAAATTTTCGGTTGCGATAAACGTGTTTACTTTGTTATAATATTGACTTCTTCTTCTTCTTCTTTCATGTGCCTTGTCCGGTCTCCCTGACGTTGGCGATCACCATGGCAAAAGCTGTACGGTCCTCCGCCAAGCGAAAGAGTACACCAGCCCTTCTTTTGCCGGTCCAGTCCCGTATATTTCTGAGGCACGACTGTCGCTTTCTTCCAACTCCACGGCGCCCTTCAATCTTGCCCTTTAGTATGAGCTGTAATAGACGATATTTATCACCTCTCAAAATATTTCCAAGATATGATGTCTTTCGGCATTTTACGATCGTCAAAAGTTGCCTTTCGATGTTTGCTCTTCGTAGTACATTCTCGTTTGTAACATGTTGTGTCCACGGAATACGAAGCATTCTTCTGTGAAGCCACATTTCGAATGCCTCCAGTTGGTTCATCGTCCTGACCTTCAGAGTCCACGTCTCTACTCCGTACAGCAATACCGACCATACATAGCATTCAACCATGCGTTGTCTTAGCTTCAGATTCAGGTTGTCATTGCAAAGAAAGGATCTCATATTATTAAAAGTTGCCCGAGCAATCTCTATTCGGCACTTTATCTCGCAGTCCGGGTTTAGATCCTCTGTAATAATACTACCAAGGTATTTGAACTTAGAGACACGTTCAATTTGGTTTCCATTAAGTTCTAGGGTAGTGCCATTGTGCGGTTGCCTGCTGAATATCATAAATTTTGTCTTTCCTATATTGATTTTTAGACCTTGTGTCTCTCCCACGTCACTGATTTTGTTTGTAAGCAACTGTAGTCCCTCGATTGTGTTTGCTAAAATCACTGTATCGTCAGCATACCTGATTGTTGTTATTGGCTCTCCATTTATTTTGATGCCGAGGTGTGATATTGCTTCCAATGCTTCCTTAAATATTCTATCAGAGTATAGGTTGAAGAGTAAGGGCGACAGTATGCAACCCTGCCTTACTCCACGTTGTATCTCAATACGGTCTGTTTTAATATTGCCTATTTTTACCTGTGCCGTTTGATTCCAGTATAGATTTTTAATCATGCGGATATCTCTATCATCTATTCCAACCCCATGTAGTATATCTATAAGTTTATCGTGCAGTATGCGGTCAAAGGCTTTTTCGTAATCGATAAAGCATGCAAAAACATCTTTTCGCTGATCGCGACATTTTTGGAGGAGAAGGTTCATACCGAAAAGTGCTTCACGCGTTCCGAAAGCGTTTCTGAAGCCAAATTGAGAATCATCAAGATCTTCCTCACATTTACGTCGGAGGCGTGCGTGAATGATCCGTAGGAATGCTTTGAGCATGTGGGACATGAGGCTGATTAAGCGATAATCACCACATTTTTTTGGCTGATGTTTTTTTGGTAGAGCAATAAAGGTTGATGATAACCAGTCAGATGGAATTTCACCTGTCTCATAGATACTATAAAACAGTTTAACTACCAAGCCAATATTTTCCTCTGTAATGAGCTTTAGAGCTTCGGTCGGAATGTCGTCAGAGCCAGATGCTTTCCTATTTTTTGCTATAGAGAATCCATGTATCACCTCAGATTTAAGAATAGTTGGTCCCATGCCCACATGCACGTATACCGCATCAGCTCTATGATATTTGAAGTTGGCCTCTATATAACTTGTCCATGTGTTTTTTAGTTCTTGTTCCTCCAAAATTAGTTGATTACTATCATTTGTAAGTGACATAGTCGTTCTCTTCCTGTGCATTCCAGCTACTTCCTTTACTTTTCTGTACATATTAAAAGTATCATGTTTGGAGCAGAGGTCTTCTATTTCTGCACATTCCCGTTTCATCCATTTCTGCTTGGCTTCTTTGATCTCCCATCTTATGACCTTTTGTATTTTTTTATATTTGTCGGGTCTGTTCTTTGCCAGTCTTCGCTGCTCCATAAGGGTTAGAATGTGATCTGTCATCCACTTGTTTTTGGGTTTAAAAGTTACGCGGAGATGTAATTTACACGTGTCCACAATGATATTCTTGATGTTATTCCAAAGAGTCTCTATATCTTGGAGCTGGTTCTCCTGCAAACTTGTTAACTTGTTATTTATTTCTTCGGCAACAATGTGTCTGACTTCAGGGTTATTTAGCCTCGTTACATCAACTGCTCTAGCTGGGTGTGTTTGCTTTTTAGCTTTTAGGTTTAACGACAGTTCAGCCACAAGGGGATTATGATCCGAGCCAATGTCAGCCCCAGGGTGAGTTTTGGCATTTTGTATTATATTTTTAAAACGCCTATTTATCAGTAGGTAGTCGATCTGATTTCTAATTGGTGCTGAGTTATTTAGTTCACTGTGTGGGGCTTGCCAAGTATAAAGTCTTCGTTTGGGTAGATCGAAAAACGTGTTAGCAATTATCATCCCTGAGTCCTGACAAAACTCGTAGAGTCTGTCGCCTCTCTCGTTGGAGCTACCAAGCCCAAAAGTACCAACTATATCTTTGCGTTGTCCTTGCCCAATTTTGGCAATAAAATCTCCCAATATAATAATAACACTATTGCTCTTTAAAGTCTTCAATGTGGAATCAATTAGCTCATATAAATTTTCCACTTCCATGTCATACCTCTTCTCAGCAGTTGGAGCATAAACCTGAATAAAATTGATATTGAATGGTTTGCAGGCCATTTGCAGTAAGCATATCCGGTTGGATATTGCTACAAAATTCTTGACATGTTTTGTGTATTCTGTTGCAACAAAGATGCCAACGCCGCCTCGATGGTTTTGGTCGTTGTCATCACTACCTGAGTAATATAGTGTGCCGTGCTCATGTTGGCATGATCCACAGCCTGGCCAACGGTGTTCGCTTATACCCATTATGTGTATGTTCATTCTCTTCATCTCCTGAACCAAATTATCGAGCTTTCCAGCTTGAAACAAGGTTCTCACGTTCCATGTACAGATACTTTGATTTCACTACTTTGAGCCGGGGGATTCTTAGAACCCCTTGCCCATTTAAGGGCTGCCCGGGACTAGGGGCCGTCTTATTTATGTTTCTCGCCATAGTGGTTTCCTGGGAAAAGATGATCAAGGTGGTTTCCCGTTGCCTTCCTTGATTTGATTTCAGCCGCCCAATCTGGGAACAGACGCTGTTTGTAGCCGCCCATTCTGGATCAGACGCTACTCGGTTCGTCATAACTGACTATCCTCACTTGGTTTAGCCTGCAGGTCGATGCAGTTGCCCGGGGTGTGGCACGGGGAGCCACAAGTGAGAATTGGTAGTCTTGTGAGGTCCAGTCACCGCCTACTAACTTCCATCATAGACGTTAGTTACGACCGTATTTGGTGAAAGGTACTACCTCTTCAACACTAAACCTTACACCCCAATAATATTGACTATTTTTTAAAATGATTATTGAATTAGATTTGTCTGCTTTTGTGACCGTTAGTTCATTATTTGAAATTTTAGACTTGATTGATTTTATAATTGAAAAGTCTCCTGGGGAATGTTGGTTATGTGATTTTATAGTTTTTGAAATTAGTGCTTGCGGAAGGAGGGGTTCTTGAATTTTTCTTAACGCGATTTCTGATTCTACTACTATTATAGTTTTTTCGTCTCTGTTTTTAACATAAGGGCTGTAATTCGTATTTTGGGATAAAAAGGATTGTTCTGATGCACTGAATGTGGTATCCGAAAGGTTAGTGAAGGTTAATGTTGAAATACTGACTTTTCTGAGTTTCCCGAATGTACTGAATTTAATGACTGAATTTACTGGATTTTTGGGCGTTTTGATTTTTGGTATGAGTTTAGTTTGCTTTTTTCTAAGGTTATCTAACTTTTTCTTTTGAATATTATATTCTCTATGTGACTTTACTTACATTTTCTCTAAAAAAATCATCAAAAACGCTAAATTCTATTGGGTGAAGTTTAAATCTAGTTCCGAATGCAATACCTTGAGATAATGTTGTACGGCATCTCTCCTCCGATGAAGGTTTTTTATTTCGGTTCTTAACCACGCGAGTTGGGCTGCATGGACGGCTGTTCTTGCTGCTGGGGTGGTGGACCGGGTTCTGATTTTGATATACCTCGGGATGAGGTTTTCTCGCAGACATTTCGAATTAAACCAGATGTCTTGGGATGTGCTTCTGCTTCTTGCTTTCTTGTGTTTCTTCTTACGTGATCTCGTGCTTCTTCTTACATTTTATTTATTATTGTACGAGAGATTGTTATTGTACGAGAAATATTAGAGAATCGGGCAGAAATATACAGAGCCGAAAGGGACAAAACTGACGAAGAGGGTTTACCACAAGACAATCAATTATTAGAGCCTATGAAGTTGACACAAGAGTTTTGTGGAGGGGTTTTTAAGAAATGTATATTGGAATCGGGAATTAAAACAAAGCTCATTGACAAGACTAGGCAGATGCAAATAAAACATGCAAATGCTTATTTTACTTCATATAAATTTGCCTGTGGGAATAATTTAAGACTAAAACACAAGTTTTACTTTTTATTGAAACATTATTTATTTTGGCAACAAATTATAAAATGATAACAACGTAAAAATGGTGTGACTAGTAAAATCATTGCATAAATATAAAGTTAAAGATTCCGCAGGAATTTCAAAAAACAAATTTACGATTTGTAATTTGATTAAGTGTTAGTGGTTTATAATATAAGCCAAAACGGTCTCAACGGTTAAAATGATGATTCATTTAATAATAATAAAAACATTTTATCCATCACGCGACATTCATTTTAAAAAGCTTATAAAATTCATTTCGTTTATAAAAAATATTTCATTCACTTATTAGTTTTATTTTATATTATTTAAATATTTTATTTGTTTTCTTTGGAAGGACTTGAAACTATCTTAGATTTCAGTTCAAATTCTTGTTCCATTACTACAGAGGCGTCCCGGTGGTACCTTCTATGTGGGCTGGTAGGACTCTAACGCCGTACCATCCCTACCCTGGGGTAACTCACCCCATTGATGCGCGCCATCACCCCCGCCGAATTCGCCCTACAAAACCCATATATAAACCGTTACCCAGCCCTAGAATATCAGAGTTCGGCTCTAACTGATGCTTGGGTGGGATGACATCTACTTAGAACCACGATCAGAATTCTCTCCATAACTTCTACGCTTGCACTTAAGCTACTTACATACGGTATAGGAAGCTAGCGTATAGTCCAGTTATAGTTTTACTATAGCTGTATGACCGCTTCGTATAGTCAAGAACTTTGCATATAGTTGAACTATATGAAGCGGTCACACAGCTATAGTCAAACTATAGTAGGACTATACGCTAGATATCTTTATCGTGTGTACGTAGCTTTATTGGCGTCGAGCTAGAAAAGACTACCCGGCATTTGGGTACCGATCCTTGTAGCTTGAAATCCCATAACTATAGGGAATAAAAACATGGGGACTATAGCTGTGCGACCGCTTCGTATAGTTTAAATATACGAATAGTTTTGGACTATACGAAGCGGCCACACAGCTATAGCGAAACTATAGACTATAAGCTAGTTTTCTATACCTTGTGTACGTAGTTTTTTTTTTGGGGTACCTCTTACTAAATCCCCTTTTCCACTTGGCTTTTAGTAGGTTATCTATTGATCATCTTCGAACGAGCCGTTTCGTATAATCACGATCGAACTTCGGCGGGCTCGTTTGATCGTTCAACTATAAAACACGTCTTGTTCTCGATGATAATTTGTAGTAATGCTCGTCATTGCTGACATTTCACAACGAACAAATATAAAGGGCCACATTTTTTTTTAATTTAAAGGAAGACTTGTATATCGACAAACTTATCAAAATGCCGAGTTTTTCAATTTCTATCAATTTTTATCTCAAATTATGTTTGGTGTTTTTAGTTTCTTTGGATTGTAGGAACTACATTTTACATTCACTACAATTTATTAAGGTCTTTTACAATGGAGGTTTATTTCCATTGTAGCGACCACGGGTCGCTGATAATAAATCCTTCCACGTATGGATTATAAAAGATTCCAAATCTTTTTAAAAATTTGGAAATCACCTAATGGATATTTTACCATGCGGTTTGTTTCTATAATCCCTCGGACGATTTGTAAATTTCGTAATGGATGTTTTACGACCACATTATAGAAACACACCACGAACGATTTCTCATACCTGGAAGGAGATATAAATACGGTCATACCTTAACAACGAATCAGTTCAATAATCATCATACCACAAGAATAATCATAATAGTAAGTAGCAGCTCCGGCATTTGATTTCATATATGAAATCCACTATAGTTTGTCTATTTGTAAATACATTTGATATAATTGATTGATATAATAGCCATTTGATTTCATATATGAAATCCACTATAGTTTGTCTATTTGTAAATACATTTCTCAAATCACAAAACGTGAATGATACGTAGTAGATAGAGTTTTCTATTGAAAATCCTTATAACATTTTTCTGTAAGGTTACAAATGGGAGAGATGTGCGGAAAATTAGACTTGACAGACACATCGAAGAAAAAAAATCGCGCAACAGTTCTGTTTGCAGTTCGCGATAGAACTCTTAAGGTCGATTCCCATACGCGCAACTCTCAGCTACGCGACGTCGTGCGACATCGCCTGTCAATTATCATCATTACATTGTTTTAAATGGGCACGTCGCGTAGCCATAGTGACAACGTGCCCAATTAAAACAATGTAATCATTATTTGACAGGCGATGTCGCGTGACGTCGCGTAGCTGGGTGTCGCGCATATGAGAATCGGCCATTGGAGTCGAGGTGCAGAAATATGTACAAAAACACAGTTTTTCGCAAAAGTGGTTAAAAGCTCTTTCGTGGAGTTTTCCATTTTATGGCGAAAATCTGCAGAACTATTGAAATTTCGCACAAAGTTCTCTAGAACTATTTCTTCATCTTTCATTTCAACTTACGCTAGTGCATGCAGTTTGATGGTAAGAGACATGCCACATGTTATGGTATGTCCACACTTGTTCAACTTTTAGTCGCCAAACAAATTTATTCGTGAAAATTAAAAGCGGAGAGGCAAGCCACCCAACAATGGTGGGAGTCGGTGCGCTACGAGTTCCTTTCAACTTTTGAGGCATGCGTCATGTGCGTCGTTGCATGCCTCTTGTGCAGGACGACGCGATTTAGATATAATTAGGTAGCTAGGGACAATTGAAAAAGGAACCGGGGTAACGAATCAATAAGAAAAGATTTGTGTGTGAGCGTTGGAGTCATTAAAAACCTTTGCGACAAAACCTCTCCACAGATTAGTAGATTTTGTAACTAGGGAGAAAAGTTGTCAATATTGCGCAAGAGTGTGGTTAGTGAGGTTAAGTTAGGTTTAGGCGCGCATTCGCTCGAGAGGTAAATTGACAATTTCGCCCGTGTTACAAACAATATTTTCATTTTCTCATAACTCATGCGAGGGGATGTATCTTACAAGTTTGGAATCCATGTGCCATCCAAAAAAAATAGAATCAAAAATGAAAAAATTCTGACACTTCACGTCATTTTTTTAATACCGAGGTCTTGATTATATTAATTTTACTTTTATTTACTTGTTTATTTTAATGTAACCTAGCGATATTGAATATTTGCGTGCATTACCCAAGTTACGTGTAAATAGACTAATAGTGACATTTTATCGCACAAAAAAACGTGTACCGAGATAGTACTATTGTGCATGAGTGATAAAAACAGTTAAAACAGTAAATTACTTTAAGCAAATAAGATTTACTCCCGGTCTTCCAATCCAGCGACAGGTGCATAAGCTTGTACACATCTTGTTCAATAGCGCATGCAACCTTTCAATAGGCTCATGCCTCATGACGACTATAAGTTGAATAAGTGTTGACATGCCATAACAGTTTCTGTGTAAAGTTTATTGCAAACAAAGTACAAAGAAAAGAATAAGCATGTTCTTTCACACTAAAATGTGCATTAAGAAAAATGCAACTTAACAGGAACAGGAAAGGAACAATTTTAGCTGATTGTGACATAACACCTTCATCCATTTAGCTCTTTAGTTATTATATTTCAGTTATAATAATTGAAGAGCTAAGGAGATGAAGGTCCTTAGCTTTTCAATTATTATAACTGAAATATAATAACTGAAGAGCTAAATGGATGAAGGTGTTATGTCACAATCAGTTAAAATTGTTCCTTTGCCATGCTCTTTCCAGGAGCACAACAACTAACCATGTACATAACATCTTCACTTAAGTATTAACGTTTGTTTCCTATGAGGACGAATATTGCTTATAATTCTAGTTTCTAGTCCTTCGTAAAAATATCGTTCTACCAAGCATTAATTATTAAATATCACACTGCAGTCTCTAAAAGAAAATCTTTAGCACCGGGCATATTGCTGAAATACTGTAAATCATTTGTTTCTAGGCAATAATAGGCAACGTTTAATAAATAACTAACAACAACAAAAAGAAAACAAAACCAGCTACTTTTTTATTGCACAGTAATCACTTTTCACGCAGCCTATGCTAAGCGTTTGCAAGCTGCCGCAACTTTTAGCTTTGGTTAACATCTGCTTTAACTGTTCTATGGACTTTAGGCACACCACCACGCAACAATCTTCACCGTTCTTGTCGCAGTCCTCGTTGTGCGGCTTCACCGATACGCTTTCGCCCTCACCACAACAAGACTTGGAAGTATCACTGCAACAACTGGGCCTCCGATTGCCACAACAAGAGGTTTGATTACTGGTGCAACAAGAGTTTTGGTTGTTGGTACAACAAGAATTTTGATTGTTGCTGCTAGAAGAATTTTGGTTGTTGGTACAACACGAGTTTTGATTGGTGCTGCTAGAAGAGTTTTGGTTGTTGGTACAAGAAGAGTTTTGGTTTGTACCGCAACCAGATTTCTGATTACTACAAGATTTCTCTGAGGTTTCAACGTTGTCGGAGCCTTGGTTGCAACCGTGACAGCTGTTGTAAGGATCGCACTTGCAATCGACGCATTTGCAAATATCCGCGTCCGCGGTTAAAGTCTTCAGCAGATTCACATTGTTGTTCGGGGTTTTGAAGGTGTCTTCGGTTGTGGGGTACCTCTGAGGCGTTTCTAAATTGATGTAGGATTGTATTGTGGTGGGAAGCGCTATGGGGTTTTCATTGAGCTGTTCGTAGATATTGACTGGGTCGGTATTTAATAAGTTCATTGCGTCTACCCAAGTGGACGGAGTTTCCTCTTCGCAAACTAAAGACATTTCTAGTGCTCCCGGCATGTAAATTTGTTTATCCAAGTCTTCTAAATTCGGTGGTTTCGGAGGAATATTTATGTCTTCCACGCTTAATATTTTAAAGTTGGGACTTTTGACAGCTTCGAAATCACCGGTGATGAACAAATCCTCGTCGAAATTGCTTACAGTCGTGCGATTAACATCGTACAAATCAATCGCAGCGTTCTCAATCTCCGTTATTATTGAATTCTGTTCCAGCTCCATCTCAGTGTTGTTCAAGGTTTCCCCGTCTTTGCCATTCTCTATGCTTTCTGTGCCGATGTTGTAGCTGAGCTGCGTCGCGATTGGCTCTGCCGTATTAACAGTCGCGTAGTTCTTCAGACCGTTGGCTATCTCGAAACACGTCGATAAATCGCCTTCAACGGCAGAAACAAACTTCTCTGTATTCACCTCATCATACTGAGTATTCAGATTATCCTGCAGATAATTATTATTTATTTGAGAATTATAAAATACATCGTTCTCGCTTTCCACGTAAATCTCACTTCTTTTAACATTCGTTTCTAAAACAAAAAACGCAAATAATAAACCAAATCTAAATTCCTATTCCAAACTTACCGCTATCATTGTTGATGTTCCAGGAGTCGTCGTGGCTGGCGAGGGTGACGCCGTGATCTTCGATTTCGATCTTGATGTCCTTTTGCTCCTCCTGTTCCTGAGTGTCGCCTTTGGTTTGCTTGCCTTCGTGAGGTTTCTGGTGAGTTTTCACGTGGGACTTTAAGCTATGCGAGGTAGAAAAGGCGCGTGTGCAGTCGGATTCCGCGCACGCGTACGGTCTTTCTCCACTGTGAGTGCGCAAATGAGTTTTCAGGTGATGGCTTGCCGTGAACGCCTTTCCGCAACCGTCTTCGTTACATCTATAAATTGTTAGATTGTATTAGAAAGAAGAAGCTGACGAGAAGAAGAATCTGACGAGAAGGAGAAGCTGACGAGAAGAAAATGACGAGAAGAAGAAGCTGACGAGAAGAAGAAACTGACGACAAGAAGAAGTTGACGAGAAGAAGAAGCTGACGAGAAGACGAAGCTGAGGACAAGAAGATGACGAGAAGAAGCTGACGAGAAGAAGAAGCTGACGACAAGAAGAAGATGATGAGAAGAAGAAGTTGACGACCAGAGGAAGCTGGCGAGAAGAAGAAGCTGACGACCAGAGGAAGCTGGCGAGAAGAAGAAACTGACGACAAGAAGAAGCTGACGACAAGAAGAAACTGACGACAATAGGAAGCTGGCGAGAAGAAGAAGATGACGAGAAGAAGAAGCTGACGAGAAGAAGAAGCTGACGACAAGAAGATGACGATAAGAAGGAGCTGACGACAAGAAGAAGCTGACGAGAAGAAGATGATGAGAAGAAGAAGCTGACGAAAAGAAGAAGTTGACGACAAGAAGAAGATGACGAGAAGAAGCTGACGAGAAGAAGAAGCTGACTGACTAGCTTAGTTCTACAAGTATTGAAAAATAAGTCACCGTCCTCCTGTGCATGGTTCTGACAAAACCATTACAGTAACGAAACCTTCACTAATAGTGCCTCGCCACCCACGTTAAAAACTGTAAGGGCTACCTATTCTTGTGGAGGAGGTTCAGTTCCACTTAAGACTGTAGCACAGAAGAAGAAGAAGATTAGCTTTGTTCTAGCAACAAGGCCAGATAAGACTGTACAGGGTGTAATTTAAAAATTATTCGTGTACCCCTTGGGGTACTTGTACCACACTCTGGGAAATACTGTTGTAGAGGATTGGACAAGATAAGATAAGACTAAGTAAAATAAAAGTTTCTTACTTATATGGTCGTTCCCTGGTGTGTGTACGTATGTGTTTCTTGAGATCACTGAGTGTGGTGAAGAACTTCATGCATCCGTCGGAGTCGCAGTTGAACGTCTTGCCGTTGTGGAGGCGTTCGTGAGCCCTGAGCCTGTACAAAGTGTTGAACGCCTTCTCGCATCCGTTGTGCGTGCACTCGAACGGTTTGACCTTCGTGTGGACGCGCACGTGGATCTTGAGGCTGTAGGAGGTGAGGAAAGCCTTGCCGCAGCTGGGTTCTGCACATTTAAACCTAAACTCGCCTGAAAACGAGGATAACATTAATAGTTTGACGTTTGCGGTCTGGTTTCAAGTAATATTGTCTATAGTCTTGTTTTGTGTGTAAATTTGGAAAAGTGTTTTGAAGTTGTGATAAAGTAATCATTTAGAAATTACCTATTTACTACGAAATGCATAAAGAAAATTAACCTTTATGAGTTTTCATGTGTGTCCTGAGGTTTCCGACGGTGCTGTACGTTCGCAGGCAGCCGTCGTACTCGCAATGGAATCGGTTCACGGTCGTTTCTTTGGTATCCGGATTCGTACTGTGGATGGTAATGGTGGCGTGCGAAGGCTCGTCAGGCATTTCATGCGAGGCCCCCGGGTTAATGTGCATGTAAATTTCATTGGGCGAGATTGTGTGATGAATATATCTAGAAAATGAACTAAGTAACTGTGTGAAGATGAATAGTAATTGTGTCTAATTTTCTGAGTATAAATAGAAGATTCGTGTTCAGTAGTCTTTGGTCGACTGATTTATTTCCGTCTGCTTTGTGTCTGTTGGGAGATAAAATCGGAGTTTACAATTTGATGAAGGAATATTTTTAGTATTTTTCCAAGTAAATCTTTTACGACTAAAAAATTCTAGGTAATATTTCCTAGAATCTTTAATATCATTTAATGTTTTTAATACATTAGTTTTGTCTGTCTAGTCTTGTCTGTCTAGTCTTGTCTGTCTAGACTTGTCGGTCTAGTCTTGTCGGTCCAGTCTTGTCCGTCTAGTCATGTCTGTGTAGTCTTGTCTGCCTAGTCTTCTCTGTCTAGTCTTGTCTGTCTAGTCTTGTCTGTCTAGTTTTGTCTATCTAGTCTTGTTTGTCTAGTCGTGTCTGTCTAGTCTGTCTGTCTAGTCTCGTCTGTCTAGTCTTCTGTGTTTAGTCTTGTCTGTCTAGTCTTCTCTGTTCAGTTTTGTTTTATTAAATATTGGCAAGATATATATTGGCAAGAACATTTGGGCAATAAATTATTTCTGTACACAATTTAATCTTTATGTGTGCTTGACCAATGTTCAGAAACATAACTTTGTATCGGCATCGGGCATACAAAACGTATTTTATAATTTTTAAGGAAAAAGTTTCCTTTTCTAAAAAAAAGTTTCTTGGCTTGGTAAAAACCGTTTATGTGATGGACGAAATATAGAGAATGTTTTCATTGTTTCTGCGGAGAAATAAATAAATTAAGAAATTTCGCAACGCGAAAGTGTTTGATAAATCGGATGTAAACAGTAACACTTGGCTGCAATCCATCAAATTAATATCAAAATTATATAGAAATAAAATGGTTGGTTGCAAAAGATATTTTTTAAATAAATAAATTGCATTTCTGATTATTTTTTTAAATAAATAATTTGTTTTTACCACACTTATAATATGTAAAAATGTTATATAACTTTTTATTCACAGTTATATAAATTTCTACACATAACACGACTCAAGTTTCGACTGTTAAAGGTCATTTTCAAGTGAAACTTAACTTGAAAATGACCTTTAACAGTCGAAACTCGAGTCGTGATATGTTTAGAAATATATATATATATATATATATATATATATATATATATATATATATATATATATATATATAACTGTAAATAATAAGTTAACTATAAGTGTTCATTTTTTACCCTGATGATGGCTATTTTTTTAATAATAAAGAGCCGAAACTAGTAGGTAATAATAGTTATTATTATTATTCTTGAAGTAAATAAAGTATAAAATAACAAAACAAAAATAGAAGAATTATATTAATAAAAATTACATTATATAATAATGAACATTTAACCTGCCTTTAAGCAGGCACTCAGAAAATACGCTCCGCCAGGGTTTCACTCCAGAGACTCACAAGGCAAACTGGCTTATAACGACAAGGACAACTGCCACATTTTGGCTCAGTGCTTTAAAAATCTACTCAACTGTGACCCACCCAGCGAAGACTTCGACTATAAACAAACCACACCAAACCCGGACTCGCTTCCCCCTTCATTGGAAGAAGTTGGCCAGATCATTCAACTTCTTAAGAATAATAAGGCAGCTGGAGAGGACTCTATCGTTGCTGAACTGTCGAAAGGCGCTGGAAACAATGCCGTGCGCAAGCTAACCGAGATCATCCAGGACATCTGGGAAACAGAGAAATTACCACCCGATTGGATATCTGCTCTGATCCATTCGCTTCATAAAAAGGAAGATTTTAGTGATATAAACAACTACAGTGGAATTTCTTTCGTCCCGGTAACATACAAGATTCTCTCGAAGGCGTTACAAACAAGGGCAGAAAATCAGTTGGATAGTCAACTGGGAGAATACCAGCGGGGCTTCTGGAAGACCCGATCCTGTGTTGAACAGATCCTCAATCTTAAAACTGTACTTGCATACTCCAAGATGAGAAACCGCAAGGTGGTCGTCACCTTTGTTGATTTTAGGAAGGCCTACGATTCCATTGATAGAGAAACGCTTAACAAAGTACTCCAGGAACTAGCACTAGACAACAAAACCCGCAGACTCATCCTAGAAACTTTGACCAACGCCCATTCCAAGGTTAAATTTAGAGGCGAGATTTCAGAAAGCTTCGAAATAAAAACTGGAGTGTGACAAGGAGATGGACTTTCCCCACTTCTCTTCAACTGTGTCCTTGAAAAGGTTATGAGAGAACGGCGTAAGGAACTGAATAATTTGGGTGCTCAGAGTGGTATCTACCTAGGACGTAAGAACGTTGGACTGGTTGTAGATTGCCTGGCCTTGGCAGATGACATGGCACTGTTTGCTGATTCTCTTGAGATGGCAACAATGCAGGTAAACTGCCTCAGAAAACAGGCTGCCAAAGTGGGTGTTCGCTGCAGAAAACAGAATTCTTCACCAACATCAGAGAAGCAGAACAGGGAAACATAAAGAGGGCTTAGAAATTTAAGTATCTCGGCGAATGAATTGAACCCAACTTATCAGAAAGAGCATTATTATCCAAGAGATTCAGCAAGTTAGAACTAGCCTATCGGCTGACTAAGAACACTTACAAGAAATGCCTGTCACGCAACCTGAAACTTAAGCACTACACATCAGTCTTACGACCAGAAGCCCTGTATGCCATGGAGTGTCTTTCCTTGAACCGAAGGGGTCTAATAGAGAAATTGGAAATCAGAGGAGAATCCTCAGGAAGATCCTAGGCCCGATAAAGGAAGATGGGGAATTCCGAAGACGGCATAACTCTGAGCTCTACGAACATATTGAGATGCTCTCTGACTGTGGAAGGAAAAGAAGGGAAGATCTCCAAAACAGACAGTATGTGAGACGCACCCTGAAGGAAGTCCGTGGATTTCAGGAAATACCCCGTAGGAAAGGTAGCCCCTGGACAGAAGAGAGAAAGGAGTTACACCGGCAGAAGATGCGACATTACTGGGCAAAGGTCAAATCCCAACAGTTGACCAAGCGTGGTCCAAAGTAGGCCTATTCGAAAGAAGAAGAATGAACATTTAACCCTATCTCCAACAAAAAGTCGAGGCTAACAAATAGCTACACTTGCTATAGCTATACCCCTAAGGCATGTATGCTAGAAAAAAGGAACGATGTCATGTCATAAAACTCTGGTACTCACAATCTCAGTTTCAACCTTGGAATGGATACTAATCCTATCCCCGTCACAAATTTTAAATAACGAACGAAGAAAATCTTTCTAAGTAGAACTACTCTAGGAGGTACCGTAGACAGAGAATATTCCGTCACAAAGAACAACGCAATCAATCGGGCCATCGGATTCTAGAGAGCCCGAACCAACATGCAACCAACCAAAGCTCCAGAAAACACCAAGGAAGGGAAGAAAGAAGAGAGAAAAATCAGTCATGAGAAGTTATTTCACGTGGTTGTTCACTATAGTTGTTGTCCAAAATCGAATAAAAAAAAAATTGAACATTTATGTTAATAATAGTAATTTATTATACAAGTGTGTGAAGGATTTTTTATGAGTTGGGAAGTTTAAAGAAGACTCTAATCGCAATGAGTGCACAAAAGCCTTTCACACACGGGTATCATACATTATTTTATCTACGAAGCATGTTAAAGTACAGTTGAATCTACAAAAACATAATTGTTTCTTACCGATAATATTGAAAAATTGTAATTTTGACAGACAAAATACTTCAAATCACTAACACAATAAGGTTAGAACGATCAGCGCCCCCGTATTGCCAAAAATTGCTAACTAGTAAAAACGCACAGTAATCTAGGTACGATGTAATCTAGGTTAACCTAGAAATAATCTACATCAGGTTATGGTTAGGTTAAGTTATATTAGAGCGAAATAAATCTCTCCAGACGGGAGGCAGAGACTTTTTTATTCAAAATAAGAAAAACTAATTAAATTTTAATTTACGTTAGAAAATTTATTTTCACTACGTCTATGTTTTTTGTTTAGTGACGCGAGTTGTTGTCATAGTTACAACAAACAGAAATCGTTCAATAATGGAACTCCATTTGATTTACATTGGACTTTTACGCACGCTTTGGATACTTTTACACACGATTATTATAATGACAACATTCACAATTTTCACAATTTTTTTTCACAATAATATACTTATTAATGTGTTTATTTTGGTGTGCGCTAACAATTAGATAAATAATTATGTTATATATCATATTGTGAAATAATTATATTAGAAATAATTTTGAGTAGTATTATGGATTTCCTTTGAGTAACTTTAGATTGGTGTAGTAAAAGTTACGCAGCGCTAATTAAACATCTATTATTACAAATTTAGCCTTGTCGTGTATTATTTATTGCCTGATTTTTACGATAATCTATTATATGAGATAATCCAACTGTACATGTTTATGTTGGGATCATCAGTGAAGGTAAAAGAACGATGAACGTTTGAAAAAAAGCGTAATTAGCACGTAACAAGTAGGTCTAAAAATAATCTGTTTTAGTTTAGATACTGTGGGGAAATCAAACAATAAACATTTTTTTATTCTTGCTTAGAGTGATTTTAAGCAGAAAGATAAAAAATTAAAACTATACAAGATTAGACAGACAAGATTAGACAGACAAGACTAGACAGACAAGACTAGACAGACAAGACTAGACAGACAAGACTAGACAGACAAGACTAGACAGACAAGACTAGACAGACAAGACTAGACAGACAAGACTAGACAGACAAGACTAGACAGACAAGACTAGACAGACAAGACTAGACAGACAAGACTAGACAGACAAGACTAGACAGACAAGACTAGACAGACAAGACTAGACAGACAAGACTAGACAGACAAGACTACACCACCGAGGAGGACAGACAGACAAGACTAGACAGACAAGACTAGACAGACAAGACTAGACAGACAAGACTAGAGAGACAAGACTAGACAGACAAGACTAGACAGACAAGACTAGACAGACAAGACTAGACAGACAAGACTAGACAGACAAGACTAGACAGACAAGACTAGACAGACAAGACTAGACAGACAAGACTAGACAGACAAGACTAGACAGACAAGACTAGACAGACAAGACTAGACAGACAAGACTAGACAGACAAGACTAGACAGACAAGACTAGACAGACAAGACTAGACAGACAAGACTAGACAGACAAGACTAGACAGACAAGACTAGACAGACAAGACTAGACAGACAAGACTAGACAGACAAGACTAGACAGACAAGACTAGACAGACAAGACTAGACAGACAAGACTAGACAGACAAGACTAGACAGACAAGACTAGACAGACAAGACTAGACAGACAAGACTAGACAGACAAGACTAGACAGACAAGACTAGACAGACAAGACTAGACAGACAAGACTAGACAGACAAGACTAGACAGACAAGACTAGACAGACAAGACTAGACAGACAAGACTAGACAGACAAGACTAGACAGACAAGACTAGACAGACAAGACTAGACAGACAAGACTAGACAGACAAGACTAGACAGACAAGACTAGACAGACAAGACTAGACAGACAAGACTAGACAGACAAGACTAGACAGACAAGACTAGACAGACAAGACTAGACAGACAAGACTAGACAGACAAGACTAGACAGACAAGACTAGACAGACAAGACTAGACAGACAAGACTAGACAGACAAGACTAGACAGACAAGACTAGACAGACAAGACTAGACAGACAAGACTAGACAGACAAGACTAGACAGACAAGACTAGACAGACAAGACTAGACAGACAAGACTAGACAGACAAGACTAGACAGACAAGACTAGACAGACAAGACTAGACAGACAAGACTAGACAGACAAGACTAGACAGACAAGACTAGACAGACAAGACTAGACAGACAAGACTAGACAGACAAGACTAGACAGACAAGACTAGACAGACAAGACTAGACAGACAAGACTAGACAGACAAGACTAGACAGACAAGACTAGACAGACAAGACTAGACAGACAAGACTAGACAGACAAGACTAGACAGACAAGACTAGACAGACAAGACTAGACAGACAAGACTAGACAGACAAGACTAGACAGACAAGACTAGACAGACAAGACTAGACAGACAAGACTAGACAGACAAGACTAGACAGACAAGACTAGACAGACAAGACTAGACAGACAAGACTAGACAGACAAGACTAGACAGACAAGACTAGACAGACAAGACTAGACAGACAAGACTAGACAGACAAGACTAGACAGACAAGACTAGACAGACAAGACTAGACAGACAAGACTAGACAGACAAGACTAGACAGACAAGACTAGACAGACAAGACTAGACAGACAAGACTAGACAGACAAGACTAGACAGACAAGACTAGACAGACAAGACTAGACAGACAAGACTAGACAGACAAGACTAGACAGACAAGACTAGACAGACAAGACTAGACAGACAAGACTAGACAGACAAGACTAGACAGACAAGACTAGACAGACAAGACTAGACAGACAAGACTAGACAGACAAGACTAGACAGACAAGACTAGACAGACAAGACTAGACAGACAAGACTAGACAGACAAGACTAGACAGACAAGACTAGACAGACAAGACTAGACAGACAAGACTAGACAGACAAGACTAGACAGACAAGACTAGACAGACAAGACTAGACAGACAAGACTAGACAGACAAGACTAGACAGACAAGACTAGACAGACAAGACTAGACAGACAAGACTAGACAGACAAGACTAGACAGACAAGACTAGACAGACAAGACTAGACAGACAAGACTAGACAGACAAGACTAGACAGACAAGACTAGACAGACAAGACTAGACAGACAAGACTAGACAGACAAGACTAGACAGACAAGACTAGACAGACAAGACTAGACAGACAAGACTAGACAGACAAGACTAGACAGACAAGACTAGACAGACAAGACTAGACAGACAAGACTAGACAGACAAGACTAGACAGACAAGACTAGACAGACAAGACTAGACAGACAAGACTAGACAGACAAGACTAGACAGACAAGACTAGACAGACAAGACTAGACAGACAAGACTAGACAGACAAGACTAGACAGACAAGACTAGACAGACAAGACTAGACAGACAAGACTAGACAGACAAGACTAGACAGACAAGACTAGACAGACAAGACTAGACAGACAAGACTAGACAGACAAGACTAGACAGACAAGACTAGACAGACAAGACTAGACAGACAAGACTAGACAGACAAGACTAGACAGACAAGACTAGACAGACAAGACTAGACAGACAAGACTAGACAGACAAGACTAGACAGACAAGACTAGACAGACAAGACTAGACAGACAAGACTAGACAGACAAGACTAGACAGACAAGACTAGACAGACAAGACTAGACAGACAAGACTAGACAGACAAGACTAGACAGACAAGACTAGACAGACAAGACTAGACAGACAAGACTAGACAGACAAGACTAGACAGACAAGACTAGACAGACAAGACTAGACAGACAAGACTAGACAGACAAGACTAGACAGACAAGACTAGACAGACAAGACTAGACAGACAAGACTAGACAGACAAGACTAGACAGACAAGACTAGACAGACAAGACTAGACAGACAAGACTAGACAGACAAGACTAGACAGACAAGACTAGACAGACAAGACTAGACAGACAAGACTAGACAGACAAGACTAGACAGACAAGACTAGACAGACAAGACTAGACAGACAAGACTAGACAGACAAGACTAGACAGACAAGACTAGACAGACAAGACTAGACAGACAAGACTAGACGGACAGGACTAGACAGAGAAGACTAGACAGACAAGACTAGACAGACAAGACTAGATAGACAAGACTCGACAGACAAGACTAGACAGATTAAACTAGACATAAAAGCCTAAATAGACAAGACTAGACAGACAAGACTAGACAAACAAGACTAGACAGACAAGACTAGACAGATAAGACTAGACAGATAAGACTAGACAGACAAGACTCGACAGACAAGACTAGACAGACTAAACTAGACAGAAAAGCCTAAATAGACAAGACTAGACAGATAAGACTAGACAAACAACGCTAGACAGACAAGACTACACAGACAACACTAGACAGACAAGACTAGACCAGGAGTCCTCAACCCGCGACCCGCGAGCCGCATGCAGCTCTTTTCGTAAGATGTGTGGCTTTTGAACTCGTCCAAAATATGTATTTTGAGTTCATTGGAACAATCAAACTTTTAGTTATTAAAATAGAGATTGAGAGACATTTAGAAAAATTACATTCGATTGCTTAAATTACATGAGAGAAGTACGTTTCCTTTTTCCGTTGTAAGACATTTTCACCTTTCATTGCATTATACATCAAGATCTGCTGCTGTGTACGCAAAAGATTTCCTGTCAAGATTAAAATAGTATTTCATGATACAAGTGTGTGAAGAAGGGCTTTTGTGCATGAGTTGCGAAGTTTAAATGTGGCAAAAAAATTTAACCTAAAAAACGCACAGTGACGGGAACACTATTTGGTCGTAGTCGCTGTAATCTATGTAAGTCTAATCTAACCTAACCTAGATTTAATCTACATTAGGTTATAGTTTGTTAGGTTATATTAGAGTGAGATAAATCCAAACTGAGAGGCCAAGACTAAAAAAAATTATTCAATTTTTATATATTTCAGAAAATTTATTTTTACTACGTCTATGTTTTTTGATTAGTGTCGTGTGTTGTTGCTATAGTAATAACAAACAGAAATCGTTTAATAATGAAACTCCATTTGATTTAGATTGGAATTTTATGCACGATTTGGTTACTTTTACACACAATTGTAATAATGGCATAAGAACATAGATAGGACATACAATAATTTATTTACCAATGTATTTATTTTTGAATAAATAAATTGCGAAGTGTGCGAGTTGATGTGCGAGTAGTGTGCGAGTAGTAATAACGGGCTTGGTACTAAAAATAGTCAATCAAATCGTGGCAAAAACAATAAATCATTGCGAAAATTTTCTTAAGAATTTCAGTCAATGTATCGAACATTTGACATATTTTCATTGTCTTCGAATGCTTGGTCTTAAACCATCATTAACTCAGAGTATTTAAAGTCCTTTGTCGTCATCACGGCTGGTTACAAAAAAACTTTTTTGCTACTGAAATCAGACAGCGCATCTTAACAATCTCAATAAGAAGTTGCGAGAAGGACGAGACGATACTTCGAATTCACTATTAGAAATCATACTTTTTTAAAATCTTTCTTGAAAGATGAAATTATATTTGGAACAGTTTGAATATTACAATTAATTTAAACGGGGGGCATTTGAAATCTTATCAATTTGCGGCTCTATATATTATTGTGAGCAGATTTTTAACAACATGAATATTCTGAATATAAAATGGGTGCCCAGCAGCTCTACGACGTTAGACTTGAAAGTTGTTTAAATCTAAAAACCTCAAATTACGAACCAGATAATACAAATCTCTACATCAATTCACTAGTAAAAATCTTACTGATTGTTTATACCATCATCCCTGCCGCTCTTGTATAAGATTTTTAAGTTAATTTTTTTAAGGAAAATGGCTCTTTACTTAAAACCGGTTGCCGACCCCTGACTAGGCAGACAAGACTAGGCAGACAAGACTAGACAGGCAAGACTAGACAGACAAGACAAGACAGACATGACTAGACAGACAAGATTAGACAGATAAAACTAGACAGACAAGACTTTTTGTGTTTTGGGCGAACTTTTCACGAAACCCTCTTTTCCACTTGGTTTTAAGTATGCGCCACCCCGATATCGCATATTTTGCATTCCTTCCGAGTGGACAGACCCGAGGGTTTGTGCCGCCCGGGTTGAAAATACTTCTGCTTCTGACTTTCATTGGAATTAAACCCCGTTCTCCCGCTTGTCAGGCGAGTATGTTGTCCACTAGACTACCGAGGAGGATAGACAGACAAGACTAGACAGACCAGCGTATGTGTAATATTCAGTTAATTATATTAGTAAGATAAGCAATTGTGTAAAAAATGTATATTAATTGAAAACTTCTAAACAAGTCTTGTCTAATTAATAACTTATATAATTTGTATCTCATTGAAATAATTCGGTGTAACTTATTTAAAAAGAAATCTTTTCTTGTCCTGTTCTAAAGATAGATATTATAAGCGACACGCGAATAAATCAAGCAGATGTATAAATTTCTTCTGTAAGTAACCATGAATTGTGAATTATTTTAAGTTCGTATTCTTGGCAATGCGTTACATCAACTTTGATTTATATATAAAGACCAAAACCTTTTAAATGAACGGGGTATTAAATTATCGCGATATTTTTCTCAAGGAATTAATATTAAAAATAACTGCTAAATAATTAATTGCAGGAAAATCTGGATGATGGATGTTTATTAAACTGCTTTATGAATATCAACATTAATTTAATGTATAACTTTGTTATGGGGACAGGTTAATATATTTCACTTTTGTCGTAAATTTCTTTCCAAAAACCTGCGTGTAAAAGTTTTTAGCCAAAAATTTTCGAAAAGCGATTTTTGAAATTGTGTTTAAATTATTTTTAGAAAAACAATTTTAAAATACACTTCATAACATAAATACAAAGTAAATTTTAATGTTGAGTTATTAAAAAATTAAGTTAATCCTTACATTTATTCGTAATATATTTAGTTAATCCTTACAAAATTAAGTGTCGTATGAAGTGTCGTCGAAGTGCAACTAAATGTCGCCGAAATGCAATGTAGTGTCGTAGAAGTGCAACAAAGTGCAACGAAGTGCTTCAGAGACAAACGAAGTCCTTGTGAAAATTAAATGTCGTATGAAGTGTCGTCGAAGTGCAGCGAAGTATCGTCGAAGTGCAATGAAGTGTCGTTGAAGTGCAACAAAGTGCAACGAAGTGTTTCCGACATAAACGAAGTCCTGTTAAAAATTAAGTGTCGTATGAATTGTCGTCGACGTGCAAAGAGGTGTCTTCGAAGTGTTTGAACGAAGTGTTTCCGAGACAAAGGAAGTGTTCCCACTCTTCCGCACTTCCCCGACACATCGACGAAACTTTAAAAGTAGGGAAAGATGATACGTTCTGGAACTTCCTCAGTCCTCATCAGGTAATCAGCTTTTAATCAGCTTAAAACATCTTTTAATCAGCTTTAATCCGCTTGTCATCAGCTTTAATCCGCTTGTCATCAGCTTTAATCAGCTTTTAATCGGCTGTAGTCCACTTTAGTCAGCTTCAATAAGCCTTTCATCGGCTTTTAATCAGCATTTAATCAGCTTTAATCTGCTTTAATACACTAATAGAGTGTGAGGTCTATGTAGCCACGCTAAACAGGTTGTGATGTCTATTTTTAGGAGGTTTTTGAGGTCTATCAGCTTTGAGTCAGGTCTTAAAACCAAAAGCAACTATATAAATTCATCAGTCATGTCTCAGACCTTCACACCATGAGGAGTGAGGAGGTTCCAGAACATAGGATCTTTCCCTACTTTCACATTAAAAATAGGATGGTTGCAACCGTTATTACGTGGTAATCCATACTTGTGATAGGTAGAAATTTATATAACTGTGAATAATATGTTATATAATATTTTTACAAATTATAAGTGTGGTTAAAACATTGTGAATTTATCAATTATATTATGCGATTGTTGTTGAAGTGTTTGAACGAAGTGTTTCCGAGACAAATTTCCGAGAAGTGTCGGGTGGCACAAATGTCAACACTTCCCCGACACGTCGACGAAACTTCACGTTAAAAAAGTTCAACTACACTTCACTGATACTGCTATTATGCGATTGTTAACACTTCCCCGGCACATCGGCGACACTTCACGGAAAATCAATTCAGTGAAGTTGCACTGTTCCAAAAGACACTTCATAAAACTTTGATGATACTTCGACGATATTCTTTCCCAGGAAAGTGAATTTGACAAGTAATTATCCATGCTGGTTTACGAAGGAAATCATTAAATCCATAGAATGCTAAAAGTATAATTGGAGCATGTTTAAAAAATATGACCTTCTCTCGCATAAAGAAAAGGCATGTAAAATATCACGGATCATCAAAAAAGAGATTCGTAAAACATTTCAAGTTTTGTGAAGCGAGCGCAAGAAAGAGTTACAACAGATTCGTCCTATTTGTGGTCCTATATCAACGCTAAAAAATGATCTTCAAGAATTCCTGGAACAATGACCTCTAGCAGTAACCCTGATGTAATGTTGAAGGGCCCGCTTGCAATTGTCAATAGTTTCGCATCCAACTTTAGTAGTGTCTTCAAAAAGAGTTGTGCTACCAGCTCCATCGTAGATTCATCGGTTCCTGCTAGCAGTGATGCCCGTGATAGTGTTAACTGTGATAACAACGCCTGTGATTCAAATCAAATATATGATAACTTCTGTGACAGATTTAGCAACATACTTACTCTCCACTGCTTTTCAATCGACGCCTGTGATATTTTGAGATGTGTACGTAGAATAAAAGCAAATTTTACAGCAAGTGCTGACCAAATACCGACATTCTTCGTTCGAGATTGTATATCGTGTGTAAGTAGTCCATTACATTATTTGTATAACTTCATAATGAGATCTTCTGTGTATCCAGTGTGTTGGAAAATTTCTAGAGTGTGTGCTATATACAAATCTGGTACGAAAACTGATATAAAGAATTACCGCCCTGTAGCAATTATTCCAAACTTTGCTAAGTTGTTCCAAATTATTATGTACGAAAATGTTTACAGCCATGTTATACCACATTTAACAGATTGCCAGCATGGCTTCATAAAGGGAAAGTCAACATGTACAAATCTGACCGGATTTACTCAATTTGTGTCGAACGCTCTGGACCGCAAGCAACAAGTAGATGTTGTATATACCGATTTTGCCAAACCGTTCGACACTGTTAACCATGACATCTAACTGAGTAAGTTAGGTTTTCATGGTTTTAGCGATAATGTGGTCTTGTTAATGAAGTCAATGTTAGTGGGACAGAAACAATTTGTGGAGTATCAGTGAGTTAGATCTGACGTATATGAATGCTATTCTGGTTTCTGTCAAGGATCCAACCTAGGCGCCTTATTGTTTTTAATCTTCATTAATGATTTTGTAGCAAATTTTAGTCCTACCTCTCATGTGTATTTGTATGCCGATGATCTAAAAATTGTGAAGGTTATTGACAGTGTCGATAGTTGTGACATATTGCAGCAGGATATAGATGCATTAGTAGATTGGTGTCATAACAATGAACTACAGTTGAACACTGATAAGTGTTACGTTATGTCGTATTTTAGAATAAATAGGCCTGTTCTTCACAACTACACAATAAACAATCAACAACTGAAGAGATGCGAAGTTTTCAAAGACTTAGGTGTTATAATGGACTCATCTTTGTCGTTTGTGCCACATTATCTAGCCACACATTCAAAGGCCTTGCGTATGCTGGGCTTCGTGATGAGGAATACCAGGGAATTTGATAACACCGACTGCTTGATGCAACTCTATGGTTCGTATGTAAGGTCGGTGTTGGAATATTGCACAGTTGTCTGGTGCCCTCACTATGAAGTTCATGTTAAACTGTTCGAGAGCGTCCAAAGAAAATTTTGCAAATATTTACACCTGAAAAAGTATGGAATCTATCCTGAACGTAACTACCCACATGATAGATTGCTCGCCAAATGCAATTTACTTAAACTATTTTTTACTTAAACTATTTAATGGCATTATTGTGGATAGTGAGTTACTTGCATGTACCTCGCGAAAACGCTCGTAACGCCGTAGTATTTAGCACATCAATGGCCAGAAGTAACCAACATTTTAATTCCCCCGTCCATCGTATGTCGCATGTATATAATAAATATAGACAATCCTTGGATTTATTTTCATGTACTCTTGTTCAATTTCGATCTTCGTGTTCTGATGTATTGTTTCTGTGATCTCTCCTTTCTATATTTTTGTTGTATTTTTAAGTATTTATGTAATGTAGTAATAGTTATTTATTGCCAATTTAATTTAATGTACTTATATGCCCTTATGGGCCCTGGTGCTCGCTGGGTTATTAAACTTTATTATTATTATTATTCCATTTTTTGCGAGGCTAAATTTGGGGCAATCGACATCTCAATTTGGACAAACTGAAATTGTCCCTGCAGATTAGCCCATGCATCCAACCATTTTGAATTGCTAAACTTTTGAATATTTTAGCTTACATTAGAATATATACCTATAACAGAGATTCTCAACCTTTTTGTAGCGGAATCGCTCTCGAGAATGCAACAAGTAGAACTAGGATCTTAATATAATACACAGCTTAATGCACCTAAATTTCCAGATGTTTTAAACATCGATATCTAAACGATTTTTGGTAAAAAAATTTTAGGCACTGATTAATTTTTACGCGGAAAATCCTGCCAAAACATTTTACTTTGAATTGAAAAAATCACTATGTTTTTACCACACTATGTAAAAATGTTATACAACTTGTTATTCAAAGTTATATAAATTTCTACACATACCACGACTTAAGTTTCGACGTTTGACGGTCATTTTCAAGTGACTTAACAAATTGATGATGTTGAATATATATATACCCCTATAATTTTGGTGGGGAGGGGAGTTGTCAGTTTGCTCGATAAGGAGATTAACGGAGGGATTACGGGTTGTTTTGAAGATTTGTAATGACTCTAGAACAGCGCTTTCCAACTGGCGGCCCGCGGGCTGCATCCGGCCCGCGATGCTTTTTTTTACGGCCCGCGAGTTATAGTAAACTTTACATCAAAGTAAATATCTGTATACGTTTTATTTAAAATATAAAATTAAAAAAATTTATGAGATTTTTTAAATAATAGTTGTAATTCAACCGTCTTCAACAAGAAATACAAATATGCTAATGATGAATAAATATGGTTGTTTTATGGCCATTCGATAAAACTAATCTACGCTTTATGCAAGTGTTTACGCGCTCTCTACCACCAAAAAGTCAGTCCTGTGAAGTTAGCAACCGAATTTGCAAAAATATAATATTTCATCGGAGTTCCCGGCAGATATGTAATAGCTCTAGAGTACTTTGTGCAAAATTTCAATAGTTCTGCAGAATTTCGCGAAAAAAATGGAAAATACCAAAATTGAGCTAGCAACCACTTTTGAGAAAAACTGTGCGTTTTTTACATATTCCTGTACCTCGACCATAGTTCTGGAGTACTTGATCAATTTTGAAAAAGTTCTGCAAAAATTGACATTTTGCAAAAAAAATTGAATTTTGAAACTTGAAAAAATAGAGTTCTATTCGCGGATCTGAATAGCACCCTAAGAGTTCTATCAAAGATCCCTTTGTCATTTTTGATAAAAACCTTAGTTCAAAAGATATTTGCAATAATAACGGACCCGTTATTTTGAATGAAAATTTAAAAAAATCGCGGAACAGTTCTATTTGCAGTTCCCGATAGAACTCTTAGAGTTCTATGGAAAGTCCTTACAAGATTTTTCTGTAAAGTTAAAAATTAGAAAGATTTGCGAAAAATTAGACTTCACCAATGCGACGAGGTGAAGATGAAAAAAAATCGCGCGACAGTTCTGTTTGTAGTTCCCAGTAGAACTCTTAGAGTTCTATTGAAAATCCTTATAACATTTTTCTGTAAAATTAAAAATAGAAAATTTTGCGAAAAATTGGACTTTACCGACGCGACGAAGTGAAGAAAAAAAAATCGCGTAATAGTTCTGTTTGCAGTTCCTGGTAGAACTCTTAGAGTTCTATCGAAAATCCTTATAACATTTTTCTTCAAAGTTAAAAATTCGAAAGATTTGCGAAAGATTAGACTTCACCGATGCGACGAAGTAAAGAGAAAATAATCGTACAATAGTTCTGTTTGCAGTTCCTTATAGAACTCTTAGAGTTCTATCGAAAATCCTTATAACATTTTTCTCCAAAGTTAAAAATTCGAAAGATATGGGAGAATTAGACTTCACCGATGCGACGAAGCAAGGAGAAAATATTCGCGCAATAGTTCTGTTTGCAGTTCCTGGTAGAACTCTTAGAGTTCTATCGAAGATCCTTATAACATTATTCTTCAAAGTTAAAAATTCGAAAGATATGCGAAAAATTAGACTTCACCGATGCGACGAGGCAAGGAGAAAATAATCGCGCAATAGTTCTGTTTGCAGTTCTTGGTAGAACTCTTAGAGTTCTATCGAAAATCCTTATGACATTTTTCTCAACATGGCTGAAAACAATGTTTCACTAAATCCAACACATTAAGAAAAAGAGAAGTCTGATTATAGCAAGTCCGAACAAAGCAGTGCTATTTCGGCTGGTGTTTCTTGTCGAGAAAGCAATAACTATTTTTTCCAATAGGAGGCTACACCAGGACTCAAATATCTAAAACGAGAGTCCGACCACTGCGTCACTTCCGAAAGAGTCGATCTCAAAAGCGCCGACGACCAAGCGGCGTTTTGAATCTTTCTTGTTTGTTGTCGGCAGATAGTTTTAGGGCCGCACGAAAATCTGCGCGCCGAGCTTGTACAATAATTTTAATTAGGAAATTTTATTAAGAGAATGTGCACATTTTGCAGAAAACCACCAAATTCAAATATGAACACAACTGTTTCACGATTATTTACTTTTTCACTTCATTGGTGAATTCGAAATTCAATCGTCAACTTGTATTTTTCGTATATCTTTCCAATTTTTAACTTTACAGAAAAATTTTATAAGGATTTTCGATAGAACTCTAAGAGTTCTACCAGGAACTGTAAACAGAACTATTGCACGATTACTTTCTCCTTGCTTCGTCGCGTCGGTGAAGTCTAATTTTTCGCATATCTTTCGAATTTTTAACTTTGAAGACAAATGTTATAAGGATTTTCGATAGAACTCTAAGAGTTCTACCAGGAACTGCAAACAGAACTATTGCGCGATTTTTTTCTCTTCACTTCGTCCTGTCGGTGAAGTCTAATCTTTCGCATATCTTTCGAATTTTTAACTTTGAAGAAAAATGTTATAAGGATTTTCGATAGAACTCTAAGAGTTCTACCAGGAACTGCAAACAGAACTATTGCGCGATTTTTTTCTCTTCACTTCGTCCTGTCGGTGAAGTCTAATCTTTCGCATATCTTTCGAATTTTTAACTTTGAAGAAAAATGTTATAAGGATTTTCGATAGAACTCTAAGAGTTCTACCAGGAACTGTAAACAGAACTATTGCACGATTATTTTCTTCTTGCTTCGTCGCGTCGGTGAAGTCTAATTTTTCGCATATCTTTCGAATTTTTAACTTTGAAGAAAAATGTTATAAGGATTTTCGATAAAACTCTAAGAGTTCTACCAGGAACTGCAAACAGAACTGTTATGCGATTTTTTTTTCTTCACTGTCGCGTCGGTAAAGTCCAATTTTTCGCAAAATTTTCTATTTTTAATTTTACAGAAAAATGTTATAAGGATTTTCGATAGAACTCTAAGAGTTTTACTGGGAACTACAAACAGAACTGTCGCGCGATTTTTTTTCATCTTCACCTCGTCGCATTGGTGAAGTCTAATTTTTCGCAAATCTTTGTAATTTTTAACTTTACAGAAAAATCTTGTAAGGACTTTCCATAGAACTCTAAGAGTTCTACCAGGAACTGTAAACAGAACTATTGCGCGATTTTTTCTCTTCACTTTGTCGCGTCAGTAAAGTTCAATTTTTCGCAAAATTTTCTATTTTTAATTTTACAGAAAAATGTTATAAAGATCTTCGATAGAACTCTAAGAGTTCTACGAAGAACTGCAAATAGAACTATTGCGCGAATATTTTCTCCTTGCTTCGTGGCATCGGTGAAGTCTAATTCTCCCATATCTTTCGAGTTTTTAACTTTGGAGAAAAATGTTATAAGGATTTTCGATAGAACTCTAAGAGTTCTATAAGGAACTGCAAACAGAACTATTGCACGATTATTTTATCTTTACTTCGTCGCATCGGTGAAGTCTAATCTTTTGCATATCTTTCGAATTTTTAACTTTGAAGAAAAATGTTATAAGGATTTTCGATAAAACTCTAAGAGTTCTACCAGGAACTGCAAACAGAACTGTTACGCGATTTTTTTTTCTTCACTTCGTCGCGTCGGCAAAGTCCAATTTTTCGCAAAATTTTCTATTTTTAATTTTACAGAAAAATGTTATAAGGATTTTCAATAGAACTCTAAGAGTTCTACTGGGAACTACAAACAGAACTGCCGCGCGATTTTTTTTCATCTTCACCTCGTCGCATTGGTGAAGTCTAATTTTTCGCAAATCTTTCTAATTTTTAACTTTACAGAAAAATCTTGTAAGGACTTTCCATAGAACTCTAAGAGTTCTATCGGGAACTGCAAACAGAACTGTTCCGCGATTTTTTTAAATTTTCATTAAAAATAACGGGTCCCTTATTATTGCAAATATCTTTTGAACTAAGGTTTTTATCAAAAAATGACAAAGGGATCTTTGATAGAACTCTTAGGGTGCTATTCAGATCCGCGAATAGAACTCTATTTTTTCAAGTTTAAAAATTCAATTTTTTTTGCAAAATGTCAATTTTTGCAGAACTTTTTCAAAATTGATCAAGTACTCCAGAACTTTGGTCGAGGTACAGGAATATGTAAAAAACGCACAGTTTTTCTCAAAAGTGGTTGCTAGCTCAATTTTGGTATTTTCCATTTTTTTCGAGAAATTCTGCAGAACTATTGAAATTTTGCACAAAGTACTCTAGAACTATTACATATCTGCCGGGAACTCCGATGAAATATTATATTTTTGCAAATTCGGTTGCTAACTTCACAGGACTCAAAAAGTCGCACCGCTATTGTAACTGACGGCGCCAGACCTATGACGTGCAGGACTCTTACAAAAAGAAGGAATAAATTGTCGTATGTTCCATTGTATTGTACATCAGGAGGCATTATGTGGTCTTTCACTAAAACTAAAAGACGTAATGGACAAGGTTTGCAAAATAACAAATTTAATTCGTGGCGGAAATCGTTCTCTCACACATCGAAAATTTAAAACTTTTTTGGACGATTCTGAAAAAACAGCAAGCTGAGTATGGTGATTTGCTTTTACATTGGAATATTCGCTGGTTAAGTACGGGAAAATGCCTGAAGAGATTTCGAAAAAAAATTCATCTTTTATTAACGCAAGTTGGCATCGATGAAGATTTGACAGTAAATTTAGGTGATAAAAATTTTCTTTGTTAACTTGCTTTTCTAACAGACAGTACAAAATATTTAAATATTTTGAATAAATACTTGCAAGGAAAAGATCAAGAAGTGTGTTGTATTTATAAACATGTCACAGGATTCAGAAATAAATTAAAATTGTAGAAGTTAAATTTGCAGGAAAATAATCTAGTTCATTTTGAAAGTTGCAAAGGGATGTATGAATAAATGAAGGCTTGTAACAGAAGTGAATTTTGACATTTTTTTACCTAAATTAGATATGCTTATTGAAGATTTTAATAGAAGATTTTCAATTTCATGATTTAAAGATGAATATTGATGTATTCAGTGATCCATTCCATATCGATATTACCTCCGTTGAACCTAAATATGAAATGGAATTATGCGACTTTCAGGCATTGCATCTAGTAGAGCACCTGGAATACAAGTGTTCAAACATTTGGATAAAGAAAAATATCCAAAAATGGATAAATGGATTTTGCACTTCAAATCATTTCTATGTTCAAAAGTACATATATCTGCGAGCGTGCATACTCTGACATGAAATATATAAAATCAAAATTTAGAAACAACTTGAAAAGACAACCCACTCTTTAAAATATAATTAGAGTTGCCACAACAAATATTGATATGGACATAAAAGAAATTGTTACTCAACAACTATGGCCATAATGCTCCCATTAAATAGCTTAGGCTTGATAATATTCTAATTTTATTGTGTTTTTATTATTTCTTGTTATGTATTATTTTTAAGAATTATATTGTTTTGTCCGTTACTATGTGATATTTTATTTGAACAATAAATATAACGCAATATTTATTATGCAAAAATATATCTTTGACTTTATTTTCTTCGTATAAATAAAATAACTTTTGAGTTGTTGAACTGACTTTTCTTTTCGGCCCGCGAAATATTTGCTAAAGAAAAAATGGCCCGTTGGCTAACAGAAGTTGGAAAGCGCTGCTCTAGAAGATTAAGCTTTAGGCCTTTGTTGCAGTTTGCAATATTTTAAGATTAGCTATTTCGGGGAATTTCTGATTATATTTTTGATTTATGATTTTACTTTTTAACCCAGATGTGCCTGACGTCCTATATATAGGACGCATATTAATTAAATTTAAATGTTACGTTTATCTGGGTTAATGAATTATTCTATTAATACAATATTAACTAAAAAAATTAAAATAACTAAAATAATTGAAATAACTAAATTATTGCCTTACCATCCCATATAGGACATTTTTGAAACACCTAAACTTTAAACAAAACATTTGTTGCATCATCCGTTTAACATTTATTTTGTTAAATGAATTTTTTGAATGAATATAAGCTGGCACATTTATTTTAGGAGGCACAGTTATTACTTTTATATTTAAAAATATTTCTGGAAATATAGAGGATTCTCTAATTGTTATCGGATATAAAGAATAACCTCAAAAAGTTACTCGCTACGTTTACTATTGTATTTACCTTATAGTAGATATGCGTTTTATTTACGAATAATTATGTAGTCGCGGTTGCCTTCATTACATTTTAAATCAGGGGTCTCCAAACTACGGCCCGAGGGCCACATCCGGCCCGCGGACAGATTTTGTCCGGGCCCGCGGAGAGCTAGCATACTTGAAAACTCCTTTTAGAGAACATATTTTTTATAGCAAATTAAATTTAGTTTGCTGAAGTATTCTAATTTTATGTCATGGGCTAACTACTCATAACATTGTTGTAGGCTTATTGTTATTGTTTTTGTGATAAGTTGGATAAAGAAACACAGAATTGTAATGAGTAAAGACATGTATAATATGCATAAAATTTAACTTCAGTATATAATAACTAACAAATTATTGAAATGAATCCAACTAACATTTTATACATTTTAAATAAAAACATAACTTATAACAAGCATAATGACATATGAAATACTAATGAGATTTATGTAATTGAGATTTTCCACTGACAATAGTTTGTAGTTGTGGACTAATTTTACTTGTACCAATTATTAAAAGAGATTTAAGATGCTCATCAGTTAATTTAGATCTGTAAACATTTTTTGTGTACTTCATTTTGGAGAAGGTCTTCTCACACAAGTAAGTAGTACCAAAAACAGAAAACAGCCCACGAGCAAATTATCAAATTGTGTCAGTGGAAGACTCTTATAAAATTCCAACAAATATGAGTTTTGATATTTGTTCTTAATTATATCACTGCACTGTAGATCAATCATTTCCATTTGAAGTTCCGGGGCTAGGGTTTCAATGTCAGTATCAAAAGAATTCTGAAAAATCTTAATTTGATTCGCAATGGCATCCGAGAAACGAGTATCAAAATTTATTTTCAAAGCACTCAAAGTTTCGATTGCAAAATCGATAGGAAACTCAGTCTCAGTGGTGTGGCTGAATATTTCACATGTTTAAAAATGTGAAAAATACTTCGTAGTTGTGATTGAAACAGTATCATTTTGTTCCGGAATGATTTGATATTAGTGTATAAATCAGGAAGATGCTGGTTTTCTCCTTGCAAACTCAAATTCAGTTCGTTCATATGTTTTGTCAAATCAACATAGAATGCTAACTTCCACAGCCATGCGTTGTTTTGTAATTCAGTAAGAGGGCGATGCTTTTCATTAAAAAATAATTCGATCACTGCTCGAAGTTCAAAAAAGCGCTGAAGGACTTTCCCACAACTAAGCCAACGTACGGCAGTATGATAAGGTAAGTCATTTTCTCCAATCTCTTCAATAAATTGTCGGAATTGTCGGTGATTCAGCCCAAAAGATCTGATAAAATTAACAGTTGGTATGACTGGTTTCAGAACTTCAGACATATCCAAACATTTTCCGCACAAAGACTGTTGATGAATGATACAATGTAAGACTAATGGTTTTGAACCACCGTCATTTTCTACAGCCTTTGACACAAGAGCGACCACTCCTTTATCTTTCCCACTCATGTTTTTGCCTCCATCAGATGTAATACATTTCAAGTTTTTCCATCGAAGGTTCTTTTGATTAATGACCATTTCAACTCCTTTAAAAATATCTGTACCAGTAGTTGTGCCATGAATACTATACATATCAAGAAGTTCTTCATGCACTTCATAGCTTCTATCTACTCCTCGAATACAAATCAACACCTGAGCAGTATCTGACACATCCGTTGACTCGTCCAAGGCCAAAGAAAACCACTCAACATGTCCATTTTTGTCGAACAGTTGAGAGGATATATTTTCAGCGATGTTTTCTACTTCGAACCACAGTGTTTGCTGACATACTGACAGTTTTTAATAAATTTACCTTTTCAGGGCACATTTCTTCGGCTACTGCAATTATGCATTCTTTGATCATTTCTCCATCGGTGAATGGTTTTCCACGTTTTGCAATTTCAAGAGCCACACGAAAGCTGGCACGAGTTGCAGCCTCTTGTTCAGTTTTGAGTTTTGTAAATGAAGATTGCTGCGATTTCAATCCGCGCTTCATAGCTTCGAATTTTTCTGTCCGCAAACTTCCTGTATATTTTGAGTAATTTTGAAAATGTTTTGTTTCATAATGACGTTTAATGTTATATTCCTTGAGAACGGCTGTGCTTTCATTGCAAATCAAACATAGCGCCTTGTTACTGGACTCAATTACGAAATACTGAATGTTTCACTGATCTTTGAATTTTCTGCATTCACTATCAATTTTTCGCTTCTTTTCCATACTACTAAATCACACACAAAAGCAACAATTCAAATCAAAATACTGTTACAAAGATGTTTAAACTTAAACACGCACAAACACGTTTTAAGGAGGTACAGTAAGTAAGGAGTAACAGTGTCATAGGAACTGACTTGTGGTTGCGCCACTAGCCTTCTTATATATTCCAATTACTGCCATCTAGAAGTGAGTGGAAGACACCAGAACTTTCTCGAACCAACGAGATTATTCTGTACGTGCTATTAGCGCCATCTGTTAGCGATAGAAGGTACTACCTATTTCCGCTTGTGTCCACCAGATGTCGTGTCACGTTACTCCTCATGGCTCGTACTCTACGACTAATCTAGAAATTACAGATAATGACGGGAAAATTAATAATATGCAGTGTTGCTGTTTTGCGGAATTTAGTCCGATTTGCAGCCTTTTTTAAACGTTGCGTACTTTTTCGGACTTTTTTTTTCATCAGTGGACTATTTCACTTTTTACCACCGACAACAATGATAATATGGTTTTGGCCCTCGGAACTTACTGGAGTAATCAGTATGGCCCTAAGGCTGGAAAGTTTGGAGACCCCTGCCCTAGAAGATTAAGCTTTGGGCCTTTGTTGCAGTTTGCAATATTTTAAGATTAGCTATTTCGGGGAATTTGTGATTATATTTTTGATTTATGATTTTACTTTTTAACCCAGATGTGCCTGACGTCCTATATATAGGACGCTTATTAATTAAATTTAAATGTTACGTTTATCTGGCTTAATGAATTATTCTATTAATACAATATTAACTAAAATATTTAAAATAACTAAAATAATTTAAATAACTAAATTATTGCCTTACCATCCCATATAGGACATTTTTGAAACACCTAAACTTTAAACAAAACATTTGTTGCATCATCCGTTTAACATTTATTTTGTTAAATGAATTTTTGAATGAATATAAGCTGGCACATTTATTTTAGGAGGCACAGTTATTACTTTTATATTTAAAAATATTTCTGGAAATATAGAGGATTCTCTAATTGTTATCGGATATAAAGAATAACCTCAAAAAGTTACTCGCTACGTTTACTATTGTATTTACCTTATAGTAGATATACGTTTTATATAGTAGATTTACGTTTTATTTTATGTAGTCGCGGTTGCCTTCATTACATTTTAAATTATCAACAAAATAGTTTTAAAATACTACACTCAAAGAGCTTAAACTGGTTACTAGTCACATAAGTTAGTAACTTGTCATTAACTACTACTACTACTAGTCACTTAAAATTGTCACTAGTTACATAAACTTGCCATTAGTCATTCAAATTTACAACTAGTTACTTAAACTAATAACTAGTATCAGTTGTAACTAATTTAAGCTATCCTTTAATATAACTGTATTGTAACTATTTTAGAGATAGTAACTTGTCACTTAAACTTGCTACTAGTCACTTAAACTTGTCAGAAGTTACTTAAACTTGCCATTAGTTACAAGTATTATCCTGCAAGAGGGGCAAGTCGCAACAGAAATATTATCTCAAAACTGTGTTTGCGAACCGTTTTTGCAGAATAAAATTATTTGCAAACCTTTTAGAACGTTTTCCATTTAAACCCATGTAAATTGAAAAACGAAATTCAGAGAAACTTCAATTTTTTTTTTCCATTTTATATTTTTTTACTTTTGCGACTAAACCGAATGTTGCTACAAAATTTGCAAAGAATACTTTTTTGTAGACACCGACGTCGTACATACGGACATCCCAGTTATAATTTTCTATTTTGAGGCGTTAACGAGGTATCTTCAAAAAACCGTTGAAGACAAAATAATTCCTCACGCCGTCTCCAATGGAGGGTTAGCGTTCAAATTTAATCAGCTGATACTTCTGGTGAATACCCACATCCAGTAAAAGTTTCATTGAAATCCCTCAAGGGTTAATACATTTTTTTGCAATTTTTTAATATTTTTTTTAAATTTGTGTTCGTTTTTGGTTGAAATTCGTGATTGACACAACGTGGAATAATAAAATTTGACACATTTGTAGCGAATTAGTCAGTCTATGATATCTCTCAGTTAGTTTTGCAAAATATATAGCCTTGACACAGCTTTTTTTTATTCAGAAATTTGTGTTGAAATTCTTTAAGTATTTTTTTCTGTCCAACTTTCTGAACTCTGCCGTACATGCATTTTACACTGTTCGATAGAGCAGATTTTCATCTAAAAAAATCTGTCATTTTCATCTCTCTAAAGCAAACCGTTTTTGCAATTTTTTTGCAAACCTCCAATCGCGTTCTCAATTTAAACCCATCTAATTTAAGAAATTCAGTTCAAAATCTTGTTGAGAGTTTTTTGTAGTAATTACTACAACAATAATAAACCATAAACGTTACCAGTTCTTATAACAAACTGACTGTATCCATCCAGTCTCGCTATCCAGTCTGATTCCTTGTTATTACTTTGCCACAACTGTCTTATAGAGACAGTCTTGTTGAAACTCCTTGTTATAATGTCTTTGACGCAACTGTCTTATGAAGTGGAGGCCGTGACAACATCAAGTCGACTATTATCCTATTACAATGGAGGCCGCGAAGATCAAAGACAGTCGTTCGTTTGGATGAACAGGGTATTAACTCAAAATGGTCTTGCATGCAGAATTACTTTTTTCTTCTCAGTAATATCAAAACTTACAAAGTCAGGAAGTGAACAAAAACGTTATCAATAAACGTTAATCAATAGTTTAAAAGATACTATAAGAGAGGTTAACCAATTATTTACAGAAATGGAAATATATTGATTTGAAAACATCAAATCGCTCTTCAGGCTTCTTTGAGGACCGAAGAAGTGTTGGTAGGCCTCAGGCAAGATCCGACGCCACGCGGAAGGAAACTGGATGCAAGTAGCACAGCAAAGATAGAAATGCAAAAGTTTGAGGAAGAGGTCTATGTTCAGGAGTGGGCGTGGGAAACAGACTAAAAGAAAGAAGAAGAAGTCTTGTCTCGTAGCAGATCTTTACCAAGGAGCTTTGGTACTGGCATTTTTGTATGGAGTCTCAATTTGACACAAGTCCTGTAAAACTAAAGAGAACCTGAAGCTTCTGGGCTACAATGTCTATGAACGATCCCTGCCTCCAAAGCCTAACGCATCGTATCCACAGAGGCTGCCTGTGTTATTTCAGGCCTCCTTTCTATCGGTATCCGGGCAAAGCAAGTAGACAGTTTGCAGACCGTTTTGACTGTTCGAACAAACCACGAAAAAAAGTTTTACAATCACCCGGATCCGATTTAGTCACCAAATGCCTCATCAGACTCCTCTCCGAAGACATCCACTCCTTTATAACAAACATTTTCAACTTCTGGCTCTTGAAATGTTCCTTTCCAAGTTGCTGGAAAATGACCACAATCGTCACAATCTCTAAAGCAGGTCAAGATAATTCCATCCCCAGCATTTACCGTACGATCTCTCTCGTACTAAAATCCTCGAACATCCTTAAAACCCGATTATGGAATTCCGTTGCAGACCACATCCCCAAATACCAATTCGGTTTCAAGCCCTTCCATTCCACTATCTGTCCTCTGTTCATCCTCACCAATAATATCCAATCATCATACCTTCAAAATAAGAAATCCGCAGCCCTTTTTTTGGATATTACCAAAGCATTTGACAGCGTCTAGCATGTCGGTCTTTTGTTAAAAATGTCGCTAATAATGTCCCTTCTTACATAATCCACATAAGTAAAAGTTTCCTTTTTAACAGATCCTCATAGGAGAAAATCAATTCCATCTCATCTCCCGCATTTTACCCTCTGCAAGGTCTCCCGCAAGGCTCTTCACTTTCCCCTCTCCTATAAAATATATACTGTCCTGACATTTACAACAACCAACTAGACAAATCCTACATTGACTTTTCATCCTACATAATACAATACGTTGACGACACTGCACTGAATTCCCACAGCAACTCCTTCAAATCTACCTACAACCTACAGATTTTGGAGTAGGTCGATACTCCAAAATCTTACCAACACATACCTCACATGGTTCAACCAGTGGAGATTATTTCCAAATCTTTCCAAAAAAACACAAAATTTTCTCAAATTCACCTCGCATCCACACAGGCTCCACCGACGTACTGCCACTTCTCTACTTCTCCAGCAGCGTTAAATATCTTGGACTACTTTTGACTTATGATTAAACAAATTCATTATCGACGCCAAATTACTTTAGAGGCTTAACCTACGGAAACCAGGGCATTTCCACAAAGACCGCGTCGAAAATGAATAAATCTGTCTGTCGTCCTATACTTGATTATGGACATGTAATAACCTCTAGTAATAATTCATGTACCCTTATTATTAGCGCATTTCGCCTCACCACTAAACTCTGACATCTAAACAACCCCTCCAACGAACTTCTATATAGACAAACCCGGGTCCCTCTACACAACCATCTAAACAATCCCTGCAACGAACTTCTCTATGGACAAACCCGGGTCCCTCTACTTGCTGACAGACATGACAGACTTAGGAAAAAGCTTAGAAACAACCCCATCACCTTCAACATCATTGACGAACTTTGCTTAAAAGGACCATCTAAACATTCCAACAAACAATACCCTTCTAAAGCTCTTATTGAATCCTTAAACGAGGGCTGACTCACTCATTCTCATCCAATTTTTCGATAATTTTTTTAAGAAAATATTTCGGGTGGGGTCTTGCAGAAATGCACCAATTTCCTTTCTAAAAATGACACTCCACATCTACCATGCACTCTTGAAGATAGTCTTCTCTAATTAGTCCTTCCTGATTTCAATATATTATTTATATTATATTTTGCATATTTCGTTTTTTTTTTCTTTTGTGGAGTTGCATATTTCATCTAACGCATCTTTAATATTTTTGTAGCCCCATTTTAACGCTAAAACTGCATCAGCCCTGGCAGACCATCTTGTATCTGACACTTTAATGTAAACTATCCTATCTAATTTATTGCATAACTTAAATATTTTTCTTTTGGTAATGTAATTTGCAGGGAACAGCATTAAAATCGATGCGATTTAATGAAGAAGAGCGCTTGTATAATGTACAAATTGAAGCGACATGCTCTTTTGACATTTTATGCTCGGACAAAGTTATTACAATATGTTTCCAATTTTGGAATCCTGTAATTATCCTACACTTTAAGCCCGAAAACATTTAGCATGGGTAACAATAATTGATTTGCATGTTTCGGAAAAAAATAGTCCCCTCCTTTCTTCTTTTTCGCCATTCGAAATTTTTCTGTAAAAATGATCTTTACACAGCCTCTGTCGTAAATGTGATCACCGGGTTTATAGACCAATTTAAGTGTAGTTATATCGCCTAAATTTTTTGGTTTATTTGAAATTAGAAATTCAACCATTTCATTAGATAAAACGTTAGGCCAGACAATATCTTTTAATGTATCTTCGAATGGTATATTTTCCGTTTGCATTTCAATATTTTCTAATGAACTATTTATTTAAAATGACTATATTCTTTATTTCTTTCTACTAGTTTTTGACCTAGTAGACTATTGACTGGTTCTTCATTCTGGTCATCATTGTTGCTTTCTATACCATGGTTTTCAACTTCAACTAACTCGTTTCGTTGATTGATCGACCTCTAAGGGGCCCCGCAAAATCCTAACTTATAAATTATTTTTATAGTGACAACAAGTTGGGTTTCATATGTGCCATTTTAATTACGTACAAGTTTATAACACTTTACCCATTTAGATTATAAACTTAACGTACGTAATTAAAATGGCACATATGAAAACCAACTTGTTGTCATTATAAAAAAGTGTAAACTTAGGTTTTTGCGGGGCCCCTTAGAGGTCGGGGGCCCCGTGCGCGCGCCCGTTGCGCCCGCCCTTAAATCGGCCTCTGATGATGGTGACGATTTGCACTGCGACGTTTATAGATCTATTGTACCCCACCCTCCTCCTCCAAGTGTTGGTGTACTTACCCATTTAGAGCGCCTCCTCTAATCCTGATTCCTTTAGGAATTTCAGCATCTGGTGAATTGGTGGGATTCAAGGCCTGCAGCTCCTCTGTGTTCAAGCAGTGAGCCCCGAGGTACATATGTCTCTTGCGGAGTACTCCTCCGCAGTCTTTGAGCAAATGTATGGGGGTTTCCTCGGCTGAACCACAGAATCTGCATCCGTCATCCTCCTCTGGGCCTAGGGCCTTGAGATTGTTTGAGAAGTCTGCAGTGTCCCGTCAGGACTCCTGTCAGAAGGGTTCCGGACCTATGGGGTTACATAGACCTCACACCCCCCGGTCAAGTGCTGGCGGTGAGAATAGAACATAGGATCTTTCCCTACTATGGCGATCTCCTGTCGACACCATCGGAGAGTTCCGAATAGATCACGTCACGATTTTCCGGAAAAACAGACCTGAGATTATGAATGTAAAGGTTAAAAAGGAGTAAACGTGGCATCTGACCATTACATGTCCATAATTAAATTCAAACCGGTTGGCGTTTGCAACCAACAAGACATCCAAACATATTATTCGCTTTGACAATGATAAACTCCAACAAAAAGTAACGTTCCAGGAAAAGGCTCGACCAATTCACTTTAACAACACACGAAACCGTTTGATTGCGGCCACCAAAGAAATTGCTGAAATTAATAGAAGCAAGAAACATTCCTGGTGGAATGATACATGTGTTACAATTCCCAAAAAGGCTTGCTGCACGGAAACAATATTATTCAACAAAATCGCAATTTGATTGGGAATCCCAACGAGTCCAGAGAGCTATAGTGATCCGAGCGGAGAAGCGTAAATATCAAATCACTTATTGAGAAGATCGAACAAAACTTGAAATGATACCAGAGAGTATTACAGTACCTGGATAGTCAATCTTCAGGAAGGGGGGGGGGTTGGCTTGAGGAAGACCCCATCCTGTGTTGAAAAGATCCGCATTCTTAAAACTGTACTTGCATACTCCAAGATGAGAAACCGCAAGGTCGTCGTCACCTTTGTTGATTTTAGGAAGGCCTACGATTCCATTGATACAGAAACGCTAAACAAAGTACTCCAGGAACTAGGGCTAGACAACAAAACCCGCAGACTCATCCTAGAAACTTTGAACAACACCCATTCCAAGGTTAAATTTAGAGGCGAGATTTCAGAAAGCTTCGAAATAAAAACTGGCGTGAGACAAGGAGTTGGACTTTCCCCACTTCTCTTCAACTGTGTCCTTGAAAAGGTTATGAGAGAATGGCGGAAGGAACTGAACAATTTGGGTGCTCAGACTGGTATCTACTTGGGACGTAGGAACGATGGACTGGTTGTAGATTGCCTGGCCATTGCAGATGACATGGCACTGTTTGCTGATTCTCTTGAGATGGCAACAATACAGGTAAATTGCCTAAGAAAACAGGCTGCCAAAGTGGGTCCTCAAGTGTCGCTGGAGAAAACAGAATTCTTCACCAACATCAGAGAAACAAACAGAGAGATATTACTAGATCAGGAGGACAACAATCAAAGGAGGATCAAAAGGAAACATCAAGAGGACTGAGAAATTTAAGTATCTCGACGAATGGATTGAAAAATAATTTTCAAATTTACTTTATAACAAATACAAAGTAAATTCTAATATTTAGTTATTAAGAAATTAATAAGAAGTTAATCCTAGTTAATCCCAAAAAAAATGTTAATTCGGTTGAAAATTAAGTGTCGTATGAAGTTTCGTCTAAGCGCAACCAAGTATCGTCGAAGTGCAATGAAGTGTCGTCGAAGTGCAACAAAGTTCAACGAAGTGTTTCTGAGATAAACGAAGTGTCGGATTGCACAAATGTCACTGATGTCAAAACTTCAAACGAAGTCCTGGTGAAAATTGAGTGTCGTATGAAGTTGAGTGTCGAAATGTAACGAAGTATCGTCGAGGTGCAATGAAGAGTCGTCGAAGTGCAATAAAGTGCAACGATGTGTTTCCAAAATAAACGAAGTATCGGGTGGCACAAATGTCACTGATGTCAAAACTTCCCCGACACTTCGACAACACTTCAAAGAAAATCAAATCAGGTAAGTTGTACTGTTCAAATTTCAGTGTCCCAAAAGACACTTCCTGACACTTTGAGGACACTTTATACACTTCGACATTTAATTTTCACCAGGGAGGACAGTGCCACACTAACTAAAGCCTTGCATGAAGCTAAATTTGTGGTAATCGACTTCATCACATATCACCAAATAAATCTTAAATATATATTTAAACACGTTTCAATTCAGAACTAGTTTAGATAACGTCACATTTTTTAAATAAACTGAGATTATTCAATTTATTGCATTATTTAAGTCAAATACTAAAAAATATTAGAATAAATCCAAAAAGATTTGTAATTTAATGCAAAAAATAAATCACAAAATCTATTTTCCGATGTAAAAAATTCAAAATGAAATTTAATATTTTCTTAATAAGAATCAATTTGCATAAACAATGTTGAATTTAGCAATAACAAGTTAAAATATCGATAAATATAATCGATCTAATTGTAAGTTTTTGAAGTAATAATGTTTTTTTTTAAATCCTGCGGTATTAAGTTACGTTTACAAAGCGCTGGAAAAGAAAAAACAAACTAAAAAGTAATTTTAGGAAATGTAAATAATTTAAAAATAAATTGCAACAAAAAGAAAACGCGTAATGTTACAACAATTGAGGTTGCAAACATTCTAGAATCAGCTGATATTACACAAACCGCATTCTAAATTTGGCCAGGAGTACGAAAACTTTAAGAAGGATTTTCCGACAAACAAAACAATTTCCTCTTTACCCAGCATTTTCGTCCTGCTGTTCCAACTTTCCAATGTATGTGGAATTTTCCGGCCTTTCCTTCTCATCCGAATACTTGCTGTAATTTATCACTGGCAATTGTTCGTACACTTTGTTAAAACACAAGTCCAAACTCTCGTCCAAGCAGTCCTGCAGGTCGTGCGTCACCACAATATTTGAATAATTGGCCTCGTAATTATTTATGCCCAGCTTTTCTTCGGGCCAAGATTCCATTTTCTCACCAATAACCAATACAAACTAATCACTTATCAATGAAAACCACACACATTACTAACTATGACGAAAACATGATTAGGAGTGGAGATTAAAACCTCACACAAGTTATTTATAAATATTTAAAAATCTGGAGTAGTTCCAATTACATATTACATATTATTTCGAGCATTCCGACTTAAAGTATACAATAACACATAAATATTTATGCGGTATCGACATTATAGCTCGATTTGCATAATTAGAATAAATACAAGCTTTAATTACTTCTGCAGGAATTGCAGGAAAATTGAAAAGTTTTGAAAACGGCGGCAATTCCCCGTCGGTAATACAGCGCCCACGATTTACAAACCCCAACTAAACGACAGCACTTTCTCTCTTCCTGTTAAAAATCCAAGATGGTAAGTCTGTGCTTGATTCTCTGCCGAAATCTTCAATCATCCGTCCTATTTCACAACTTATTTCCTCAAAAACCAACCAAAAACCATTTCTAAACCAACCCAAACCTATTTTAAGTTAAATTTCCAAACAAATTTATCTTAATTTTCCTTAAAAAACAAAGTGAAACTCTGACTTGTTTTTAGGTTATAAACTGTTTGTAAACGACATTCAAAACATAAGATGGTTTGTAAAATCCTTAAAAACCACCAATTTTTTGCGCAATAAACCCCTTTTAATCCACAAATGAAACGATACCTCCTTTGTTTAAATAGTGAACAATCTCTTTAATATTTTTTCTTTTTTAGGCCCGAGGCCCTAAAAAGCATTTGAAGCGTTTAAATGCCCCCAAGGCATGGATGTTGGACAAATTGGGTGGTGTTTTTGCGCCACGTCCATCCACCGGTCCACACAAACTTAGGGAGTCACTCCCGCTTGTGATTTTCCTGCGTAATCGTTTGAAGTATGCGTTGACCAACTGTGAAGTGACGAAGATTGTTATGCAAAGGCTTATTAAGGTTGACGGAAAGGTCAGGACTGACCCCAACTACCCAGCTGGATTCATGGGCAAGTTAATAAATTTTTTGTTATCTATTATTTTATTACAATTTAAAAGAACATTTTATAATTTCAACATATAAATAGTAGTAGTTATCAGTGTCATCTTATGCTATGGGGCCCTTGGGCCCACAAGAGGCCCTGTTGGAAAGTAAAAAAGTGAATGACAAAAACATTTTTCTGCTATGATCTTATATTTGTTATGGTTAATTGGTACAAATCAAATATACATATGTTATTAATTAGATAAATATGCTTTTGGTTTGAAATGGTTACGATTATGATACTTTCTTTTGGGATTTCTGTAGAGCAAAATCTTCTATTATATCTTCAAAGTCTAGTTTTTTAAGGATATCACTTTCTATGCACATAATTGACAAATTAGTTAATCATTCTTGTAACATAGTTGTTTGTAATTAATTTTTTATTTTATTTAGCTGTGAAAATAATCACTCTACAGTACAATTTATAACCATTAAGCAAAGGAACATTCTTATAGCAATTTCAACATTTTGAAAAGTTTCTTCTAATTTATCAGACCACTATTCATTTATGTAAGGTTGAGATACTTAAACCCGCTGATTCCTTGGCTATGTTCTTTAAATACTCCCTTAAATGTAAACATTCTGATTTGAGCTGAGCTCATATGCATTAATGTCCTCGTGGTAGAATTCTTAAAGTTTATTCATTTTTTGTCAACACATCAGAACCGATTGTTATTAATTGACAAAGAAAACTAGAACGATTGTCAATTTCTTCGTATGCTGCCAAACGATTTTTTAAATTTGCATATGATGTGTCGATTATAGGAATAAATGTATCTACATGAAATTTTTTTTGCCATTCAACTGTACAGATTCTGATGATCCTTCAAAAAAAGTAACACATGTACTGTGAATTCTTTTTCTTTCAGACTTAATTGTATAGTCAGCATTTGGTTTTTTTTTGTTAAGCAACCAATTCGTACTGATCGAATTTATTGTGTGCATTATTGACATAATCGATCAGGGATGCGTAAAGTTTCGTTGCAATGTCATTGGTAATAGCTATTCTATATTTTCAATTATCCTAATAGTTGTTCAAATGCATTATTTTTATTTATAATAACATAACAAATTTAAAAATTGGTAATTATTATTTATTTAATAAAATAAAGTTATTAAATGACTTCGTTATTTTTGACTTATAAGGTGACATAAAAAGATCTGGCAACATCAGTGTTATTAGTCGGCTGGTTGTAAAGGGATCAGAATGTTATAAGCCCAAGATGTTGGCCGAAAACCTCGAATTACCAAAAGACAAAAAATTATTGATAATCTATGTAAAAAGCTGTATTCTATGTGTATTCTATCAAATAGTTCCACAGACATTCAAAAGTTCAAAATGTTTCCATGTTTTTCTTTTCTCTCACAATCAGCTGTTATCGACGACGTTGCCAAACCATCTGTCATGTGAATTACTGTCGATAAACAAGATTCAAAACAAACAAATTTAACTTTAATTATTTAAATAATTACATCAGGAACATCACATTGCTTTAATGTTATCGTTTTTAATATTATCTAAGTTTATTGTATATAGTTTTTTATTCCCTAAAATTGGGAAATTAATACCGAAAAAAATAAATAAAGACGTGACGGAAGCTTGTCTGCCATAGGCCCTGTGTATAAGATTCGAAAAATCATCATTTTTGATTTTTTTTTCCGGATAAACTAAACGCAGGATCACTTTCAAATTTTGAGAGGACATAAATAAAGTATTGATCTTCATGTATAAAAAGTTTCAAAGCTGAAACTTAAAATAAATAAAAAATATTTAACATGGGATTCGCTCGAACCTCCTTAAAAGAATTGTATTCAATTTTCCATTTTTTTTTTTGCTAGGCTTTAGGCTTCGTTTCTTGTTTCTCCTGGTTGTTTGATGTCACTTGAAATTGAGGACAAAGCTTCAGAAATATTTAAATAACCATTTTGTAAGGCATTAATAGCATTAGCACGTGCAGACCATCTAGTATTCGAGAGAAACTTCAGGACTTTATTTCTGTCCAAATTTTCCATCGTTTGGTCAAAACTGAGAAAAAATTGTATAATTTTTGGATAATCTGAAAATATGCTACAGCTTTCATGGAAACACATTCAACAGCCTGAACACCTACTAAATTTAGCGAATTTGTCCCACATGGGACAAAAATTGCAAATTTACATTTTTCTTTTATTCTTGACTGAACACCAGAATACTTCCCAGCCATATTTGATGCATTATCCAAACTCTGCCCACGACAATCTTTTATATTAATATCAAGGCTTTCAAAAAAGTTTCAAATATTGTCTGCTATGTATTCTGCATTATGCTCATCCATAGAGAAAAACTGCAAAAATCTCTCAATAGGGAGAGCCTATTGAGAGTCTTTTACGTATCTAACGATGAAGGTCAGTTGGTCAACGTGAGAGAGATCTGGTGTAGAATCTACGCTTATAGAGTAGTATTTTGATGATTTTATTTCGTTAACAATTGGTTTTAAAACTTGCTGCCCCATTATATTAATAAACTCATTACAAATATTTGCAGACAAATATGATGTAATTCCTTTTCTACGATTTCCGCAGTTTCGTATATGATCAGAAAGAAAAGGATCAACTTCACTAATCAGTACTAAGCATCCCAAAAAATTCCCGTTATTTTAAGACACCAATATCTCATTATCACCATGAAAAGCAAGACCTCTAGAAACTAAAAATTTCACTACTGCGACAATTCTTCTAAGTACATTCTTCCAATAATTGACTTATGTATTATATTGGGACAGCTACTCACTGTCAATTTGTCTCATAGTTTTGCTTCTTGTGACATAATTTATCATAAATTGCATTTTGCTGTAAACTGTTCCCATGCTCAAGCAATAAGTTACTTATATGCTTCCAATCTTTATATCCATTCAGAGAACTCAAATTATGTCCAGTAGCAGTATTAAATAGATGGTAGCAATAAAGGTACACAGATTTCTTCGACGGTGAATATTTTTAGTCAAGTATCTAGTTTTTGTTTTACCGCATGAATCTGGAAAACTTCTAAAGTTTCTGAGAAGTCACAATTTTTATTTTGGAAAAACTGGCCGTTTTCGAATCCAAATATCGCGTAATTCTTCTGTAAAAAATTCGTCACAGTAGGTACCAGGATCAGGTGATACATTTTCCAAGCTTGTAGTTATTAACTCACATTAGCTTGAAGTAGAGGGTTCATCATCTGATGTGTGTTGGTAATTTTTGTCACATATAGGATCTTTTTCCAGTTGATATTCAGCAGTATTTCGATCTTGAGGTGATAAAGGTGAAGAATTAGTCAGCCTATTTGCTTCTTCAACTGTAAAAAATGAAGTGAGTTTAGGAAGTTTCTTGGTTATTTATATATATTGGTTATTACTTTTTGAGCTACATCTTTTTTATTTTTTGTGAACCACTTAAATATGTTCTTTTCGAAATAATTAAAATAAAATGAATAAATAAACACATCAACACTTCTATTACTTTGGTATCTTGGTGGCAAGAAAGATGGATTTAAACTGAAGATAATTATATATTGTTAAGAGCAGGAAAGGTTTACTCCCTGTTCCCATTTGTCTGCCCCCACTAATAACTAAAGAATTCCAACCCTAAGTGCACATAGTTGTTTCTATATTTAATATTCACAACTACAGAAAGTAAATAATTATATGTGACGCAAGCTGACGATAGGGACCTTATCTTGTCAGAGTAAAAATTTCAGTACAGGCCAAAACGTGAACTTAGGTCAAAATTTCATGTTTTGGGTTTTTAGTTTTCAGCAGGGATGAGGATATTAATTAATAAATTAATTAAGCCTAAATTTGCGCATGGGCACTTTATTAGACTGTCATAATGTTTGAAAGTACGTCCAAACTTAAGTCAAACTTTAACCTCAATTACCTCAAAACTACCTTTTTTGTACCTTAAACTTCAAAATGCCTTCTCTTCAGAATTTTGTTCTTTATCCAGTGGCATCAAAAACTCAATTTTCACCTCTGGCAAGAGAAGGTCCTTTTCGTAAGCTTGCGTCACATATATAAAATTTGTAAGTTTAAATATTACATTGTTTACAAATGCATTCAAAACCATTAGCGCGCCACGACCAGATGTTAGCCTATTGGTCGCTTTATCGTAATCTTAGTATAATATGTAAATATCTAATTTTAAAAACCAAGAGATTAAAAAAGAAATTAAAATAATTTTAAGACAATAAAAATAGAATTGTTGGGTCAAAACGAAATCACGCTACTTTCGGGAATTCTCCAACCATAGATAATGTCGAAATGCTTTTGTCGGGTTATATCTACATAAAATAGAAAACAAAACTTGTATAGTGTAAGCGAATATATCGGCCTTTCGCCTTTCAAACCCCAGTCTTCCACCACCGGTCTCTCCTCACTGCTCCACTAACACCCTTCACAGTTTTGTGCCCACATGTCACTAGCTTGCCCACATATGGGGTCGTCCATTAATCACGTGATGCGTTTTAGCAACTTTTTACATTTACCTTTTAACGAAGACAGACTTTTCAATTATCCAAAATCTGGTTTTACCCAAAATCCTTTCAGAAGAAAGGTGGCATTGAAAATATATGCATTCTTGAACTAAGCCAGTCTACCTAAATCATTAGGATACATTTATTCCAAGAAAAGGACTTTTACCGTGAGGGTTGATGATGAAAATTCACCCATTTTGGTCTAATTGAAAACTTTTAATTGAACTTGTTGTATGCCTCCTGTTGTTTTTTAATTCGGATACGAGTCTATCAATAAGGACGAGAAATGTATTAACCCTGAAAGTATCACTTGTAGTCACTCTCATTTCTTCATCGCGTGTTTCAGCATATTTTTGTTTTATTTCGGTTGTCTTTTCCCATGTCTTTTGTTTACTGCTTCGACACGCTTAATTCCATCGCCATTTCTTCAAAATGCTTAAAATTCTCTCGTTCAGCTACGAAAAACTTGCAAAGGGATTCGTAAAGATCGGCATCAGTGATCACATCTACAGTAAAAACCAGCATTTGAATATTCACTTTGTTTATTCTTTCCAAAAAAAAACACATCACACAAAAACCATTAACGCCGTTTCCAGTTTTTTTTAATTTTAGTAAGTTCTAATATAAGATTTTAAACAATCAAACTTTTAGATGCGTTCTCTCTAGCTTACGAACGTATCAAATTTACTCTCTTTAGCATTTTCTCTTTCCCAATTTCAGTCATTAACTTTTGCCTGCGTTGTGTCTAATTTATAAAAATAATTTTATTTTTTAAATAAAATGTTTATCAAAATATTTTATAAAAGTCTTAGATATTCAACTTGACTCGCTAAGAAAGGATCGAATTCAGCTAACAGTTCCAAAATCATACAATAATTTCCGGTATTCGGATCACTGAACTTCATTTTTCCCTCTATAGTACACAACCGAAGAAAGATTATTACATATAAGAAATCGCAAGACTCAATCAACATTTTTGGCTTTTCTTTTCGGCGGCTTTTTCGTTTGTATCGCCGCTCTATATCTGTCTCTCTCAGACCACTACGCGGCGTATGCCCACCCCTAACAGCTCGGCCCCGTCGATCCTGCTTCGGACCAACCACTACTACGCTAAATTGTAGAAAAAATGTATTTAACAATATGTGGTGAAACATAATACATGTTGAATTGTTTTTGTGGACCTAATAACATTTACATTAAGGTATATAAAAATGAATCTGAATCAGCCTGCTGGTAAATAAAGCACTGTCTCCTAGTTTAGACATTGTTTTGAGACAAAACATATACGGCAACGATTTACGTATATATTCGGCGTCAAAATCACATACTTCTACTGGGACTGACAGCGAGTCGCGCGCCGCTCAGCAGTTTAAAAATCGCGTGTTCAATGAAAAAATAAATACACCTGATATCTCACTACAACACTTTTTTCTTTCGCTCCCCCATTTTGTGCCCTTATGTATATTTCATTCTAACAACTCTCAGCACTTCTTTTACAATCCTTTCATTACCCATTCCATATACTTTCCTTTCAAACTTAACGACCCTCCTAGATGCCTGCGAAAACAGTTTCCTCATATTTGTTTCTTGCAGCACAATGTATGCTGGCGTAGTTCTATCTAAATTGAGGGCCATTTTTAAAAACTGCAGCTGAACTCTCTTCCTCTTTCACTCCCCACACATCCACTCCATTCAAAAGGATACTTCTCACACTCGCCTTCCATACTACCATTTTTGCTACAAAGAGATTGCTCAAGCACTCCTTCCATACGTTCCCTACCCCGTTCCCCACCCACGTCTTTCTAAAAATATATTTCACATGCTCTTTCGCGAACCCATCCTGCCCAAACATAAAACCATTTGAAACTGCTAACTTGCTTGATTAAACTCCTTCCCCATTCAAATGATTCACTCCTTCTACCCGCTCTCTTTCGAAACATCATCCATTTAGTCTTTTTCACGTTCACTACCAATTTCCTCTTTTCAAAAAATCCTTTCACCCGCTCGATCATCTCTGACATTTCTTCTTTCGATCTACCCAAAATCACAACGTCGTCCGCATAAGCCAAACACCAAACTTTGCTATTACCAATTATTACCCCTCCCGCTTGACCTTTGCCACTCTCTAAATCGGCCGTGTACAGGTTAAATAATATTGGACTCAGCTGACAATACAGCCTTAGCCCTTATTGCCATCGAAAGTTTCTGATACTTCCTCTCCTACTTCCACTCTGCACCGAGTATCCTGATATATATCCCTGATTCTCTCGATTAACTGCCGCGCTATACCTTTACGTCTCAGACACTCCCACATTCTCTCCCTCACCACAGTGTCGTAGTTTTCTTTCAGATCTAAAAACAGAGCATAAAGTTTCCCTTGCTTCTTAACCAGCTCCTTCTCCACAATATATATATATATATATATATACTTCAACGTAACCAAGTGTTCCACCGTACTGTAACGCTTCCTAAATCCAGCTGGTACATCCGGAATCAGACCTTTATCTTCTTCTTCACACAAAAGCTTTTGCTCCAGCACTTTCGCTTAAATTTTATACGACGCGTCCATAACGTCTTTCCTATCTCCACCCTCATATGAACAACTTTATAAGGAAACAATCGTTTTATGGGTTTTGTGAGACACAATTTGAGTTTAACGAAAATATTACAATTACTATTCATACAATTTGCCTAATGCAATAATATATTACGTAACGAGAGTTGTAAGAAGCATTTTACGAAGTTAGACTAATCTGTTAATTATGTATGGTTACTAATATGTTAATATTAAATATTTAATTTTGATTGTGTTTATTTTATTTATTTATTTGTTTTTTTTTATGTAACCTAACGACATTGAATATTTGCGTGCGTTACCCAGGTTATGTGGAAATACAACGAAAAGTGGCATTTCTCGTATTAAAAAACGTGCTTCACGAAATACTTTTCACGCAGGAGTAATAAAAATTGTATAAATTGTATGCGCCTCCCAAACTGTTTGCTGCAGACACAAAAGTGCAATTGCTTTCAAATTATCCTTCTGCTTGTTGATGATTTGTGTTTGTTTGGTGAGGCTGCCATTTATTATTTATTTCATGATGTATCATGTATCTCTTTGCAAACTGATTTTTTGCTGAAAACTGAATTTCTTAATGAAGAAGAGAATCTACCAGAAGAAGCATGTGATATGATAGATACAGCGACAGGTCAATGAAATTTATTGATTTTTAAAATAATGCTACACTTCCTGGGTTCAATAGATTCTTGCGAAGCTCAAAATCGCGAAGAACTCGGTTGGTTACCAAAGAACTCTTCCTGTGGTAACCAACCGAGTTCTTCGCTATTTTGAGCTTCCCAAGAATCTATTGAACCCAGGAAGTGTAGCATTATTGAATCTATGATATCGCATGCTTCTTCTGGTGGATTTGATAACCAACCGAGATCTTCATGGTTTTTTCACCTGCCCGTGATCCAAGTGCGAAATGTGGACTTGCTTTATGAGAATATCGAGAAGCTTCGTGCGAACGCTTGGGAAGAAATGTTTTTAACAGGCCTTTTCTTCTGTTTTGGCTCAAAAGAAGAAACGGCCGGTTAAAAAAAACTTCCGGCGCGAGTTCTTTGATACGGGACGCGCTTTCGCGGCATTTATAGCGTCCCGTACCGCAGAACTCGCGCCGGCAGTTTTTTGAGCAGCGAAGGAACATAAGAAAATAAGAGAAAAATCCTCCATCGAAAATCTTCTCATTGATACATTGAATTGAAAAATTCACTATGTTTTTACCACACTTATACTGTGTAAAACACTTAATAATTTTATTAAAAATATTTTATTACTAAAGTTTGTTATTGTGTATAATTTGATTAAATTTAATTTTGTTAACATTAAAAATTAGAATTAGTTTGGTTTTTAAAAGAGGGTAAAAAGGAAAAAAAAAGGTGATATTCTAATTTATATATAAAAAAAACCCTTGGATATTCTAATTTATATATAAAAAAAACTGTCAAGTAATTAAACACTTCTTAATCTCATTTACTTTGATGTTACACTTTTATTAATTACCCCACAAAATTATAATCTAAGGCCGAGGCCGCACTACGGTTTTTTCCAGTCACGAGTGGTTAGCCGCTATAACCGTGAAACTGCTGTAGAAGCACACACTACGCTATTAAAAGAAGTCGCGGGTAAAAACCGCAAGCGAGGCCGCATGTATTAATGCGTTGGGGGGGGGGAGGAGTTGGAAGAATCATGAAATATCACTTGTGGGGGGTGGGGGTGTACTGAGATATCACGTGTATTTATTTTTTTCGTTGAACGCGCAATTTTTAAACCGAAAAGCGGCGAGCGACTTGTACCCAAAAAATAGACGTGATTTTGGGAAGGGGGAGGGCTTAACCTAAAACCTCACCACGTATCACCTGGGAGAGGGGGCTTAAAAGTTGCTAAAAAGCATCACGTGATTAATAGACAACCACTTACTTGACTCTCAAAATCACACTATTAAAAACTGCGGCGGTTTTGCCGTAGTGCGGCCTAGCACTAATAATAAATTTTTGTTTGGCATTATCGAAGCTATGTTTAGTTACAAAAAAACTTAACATGGTCAAAATGTGCCCAAATTAAAATCGTTCTGGTATTTTCAAATCATTATTTAACTCGCGCATGGTTAAATTAATCAAGAAACAGAATACAAAGTTATTTTTAAACAAACTTTCATTAAAACCAGATTTTAAAAATGTTTGTTATAATTCGAAATGTTGCATTTTGTAGATGTTATCACCATTGAGAAGACTGGAGAATTCTTCCGTCTTATCTATGATGTAAAGGGACGTTTCACCATCCATCGTATCACTGCTGAAGAAGCTAAAGTAAGTCAAATTATTAATTTTCATAAGTGTAATAATATTATATTTAGTAATATTTAGTTTCAAGTGCAATAATATTTTATGAAATTTGATTACTCAAACTTTGTTGTTGTCTATATTTCATTATTACATAATTCTATTATTACACAATTCTTTTATTACATATTGAGGGCTTTATGAAGTTGGATTTTGTATTGCCAAACATTTTTCAAACGGTAATGGCCCAAGAGAAACTTAGTTGCAATTGGTCACTGGCTAACCAAACTCTATGGCAAGGCAGTATAACCCAAGCAATGCACAATTCTGATTAAACTTAACGCTTTGTTCCAAATTTGTATTTATCTAATGATGATTCAATTTTGGCACACAGGTCGAGACTTTCTCCCTAAATTTTCTATATGAAAACACATGAAATAGATCTTACTCATCTGAAGATATAATATTACATTGGATTTATTATCTAATTTGTTTGTCTCCAAATATAACAGTGGCGTAGATAGTCTTAAATGGGCTAAATTTTTTTGGGGGGCCTTCTTTTTTTCCGATTGCGTCGAAGCCCAAATTTTTGCTTACGCACGTCGGAACTCCTTATAACTTGAGGCCTCTGTATCACCGATACTGCGGTAGCTACGCCCCTGAAATATATATTTGTAGAACAAACAAGAAATATAAAAAATAGGAAAACATCACTATGAGAATTTTCATATTATAAGAAAAGAATTAAGAAAATGAAAATGTGTGAAAATGTTCTTTAATTCACAAATTGACTAATAACATAAATAAAATATAATTATTAGTATGGTGTGGCTCCGGAATTTTACTGCTAAGAGATACCACAAGGTCACAAGAAAATGACATAACTTGATAATCTAAAACTTAGTAAGTTATGTCATTTTCTTGTGACCTTGTGGTCTCTCTTAGTAGTAAAATGCAGGAGCCTCACCATACCAATAATTGTATTTTATTTATGTTATTAGTCAATTTGTGAATTAAAGAACATAGTTTCCTTAATTATTTTCTTATACACAAGTAATAAGTCAAATTTTAATTAAATTGTTTAAAATTAATTACACTAATTGTGTTAATAAAATTTGTTTTGTTATTTTTTTTTTATAGTACAAGTTATGCAAAGTAAAGAGGGTTCAAACTGGCCCAAAGGGAATTCCATTCCTGGTGACACACGATGGCCGCACCATCCGTTACCCTGACCCAAATGTAAAAGTCAACGACACCATCCAATTGGAAATCGCCACTTCCAAAATCCTGGATTACATCAAGTTCGACTCTGGAAACCTCTGCATGATCACTGGGGGTAGAAATTTGGGACGTGTCGGTAGTGTAGTAAATAGGGAACGCCATCCTGGATCATTCGATGTTGTCCATATCAAGGATTCGCAAGGACACACTTTTGCTACTAGGTAAGAACGTAAAAACTATTGTTCATCGTTTGTTTTATTGGGCTTGGGAAATGAAAAGGCTTTTTATAAGTTAATATTTATTGACTATAAAAAGGTTATAAAAAACCCATTCCCAATAAAACAAACGATGAATAATAGGGATGATAATAACCAACATGTAAAAACTATTTTTGCGTATAATTATTATTGGCCCTATCGAAGATATGATTTATTAATTTCAGATAAATTGTACTCAAAATGTGGCCTATAGTGTACAGTTGCAATTGGTCACTGGCTAGCTTTTTTGCTATAGCTACGACAGTATAACCCAAGCAATGGACAATTTAATATTTACCCTCTTTAGCTGTTGCAAGTGTAATAAAATCATATTAAAACGTTTCATCAAATATTTCATTGCATTGCACATGTTGCAATAGACCTTTTTACGGTTAGTTAGGCGAATGCGCGCCCGCCTTGTTTATTAGGCGGGAATATGAAAGTTTCGGGCACATTTTGTCATACGTCAAGTTTTGCGTGCGCATAAAAAAAATCGAGCTATGAAAAGGTCTATTGCAATTGTTGTGTACTGAAAATTGTAATGATTGTTTGTCGTCCTCTTGAGTGTGCAGCGTCATTAGTGGTAAGAGTCTAGTAGCTGGTCATAGACATAGTCTCTCTTCTCTCAGCCATGAAGGTGTTAAGATATTCTACTCACCTGTCTATAGTCAGTTTTATTCGCTGTACACACGTAATAGTTACCATTTAAATACATCTCTAGAGACTAGAGACCACTAGAGAGCATGGGATCTCATCGACCCAACCCATCCAATCATCCCATGGGATGGAATGAATGGTATGAACGTCGTGTGGCATGGGATGGGAAGACAATTTTGTATGGGACGGAGTGGGACGAGTTTTGATAATCTAGTAAATCTACTTGGTGCATAATTGATTGCTTATCGTGCCAATACACACATTTTACATAATATGACCAGCCCAGGAAATTCCTGAGATAACAATATAGTTCGTGAAAAGTCTTACAATCAAATAATTATAAGTTTGTACTATAAATATTTTTTTTTAATTACAGGTTAAACAATGTATTTATCATTGGTAAGGGCGCCAAGGCATTCGTTTCGCTTCCACGTGGAAAGGGTGTCAAACTCAGCATTGCTGAGGAAAGGGACAAGAGGTTGGCCGCCAAAACACACTAAGATGTTGAATTATGTACATCATTTACAATAAAAAATAAAAAAGTAAAAGTTTGCATTTTTGTAAATTTCGTGATGGATACTTCATTGGGATTCATTTCCTTTCATTGTTTGGCCATATCGAAGCTGTATTTTGTTCCCTCCTGGCAACTTACAGTCAAAATTTGGCCTAGAGCAAATTGTTACAACGGTCACTGACTAGCCTAAATACATGGCAGAACAGTATCACCTACGTAATAAACATTTTCAAATCTCTAATTCTATTTATTTTTCAGATAAATAATTTAAATATTAATATTTTTTTTTTTTACTATGAACCTTGGTATAAACATTCCTTTACATCCCTCTTCACAATATATTTTATCTACTAGCACACGAAAATAAACACGTTAATAAGTAAATTATTGTTTGTGACGGATGCCATTATAATTGTGTGCAAATCGTGCCTAAAAGTACAATGTAAATTAAATGAGTTTCATTATTAAACGATTTATATTTGTTGTTACGGTGGCAACAACTAACATCAATTAATTATAATAGACCTTTTTACGGTTAGTTAAGCGCATCCGCTAAGTTTGAAAGGCGGGAATATGAAAGTTTCGGGCAAATAATCAGGTTATACGTCAAAAAGTTCGGGTAAAACATGGCGGAAATTGACACATGTGCACGAACAAATTTCAACTATGAAAAGGTCTATTTTTCAATATTAGCGGGAAGTAACAATATTTTTTGTTGTAGATACGTTAGTATTTTAAAATGCTTCGTAGATAAAATTATGTATGATAGTCATGTTTGAAAGACTTGTGCACCCATTGCGATTACATTTAAGCTTTGCTTTTCTTGCACAACTGCCCTTCACACACTTGAACATACGTATTTGAGGTTGAAATTTCTCATGATCGACAAGCGGGTATTGATACCAATAGACCTTTTTACGGTTAGTTAAGCGAGTCCGCAATGTTTACAAGGCTGGAATATGGAAGTTTCGGGCACATTTTGTTATTTTCACTGTTTATACGTAAAAACGTGCCCGAAAGCATGGCGGAAGTTGACGCATACGCACAAAATTTCAATTATGGAAACGTCTATTACAAGTTTTTTAATCTAGCTCTGTTCGTCTATTTTGGTCTATTTGGCACAAATGAGAAGGAACAAAGAAAATCATTTCGACAAAAAAAATACATTTATTAAATAAATTAGTTATTTCTTTTTTCTCGTTAACAATCTTACATGTTAATGTGTGCGTAAAATCCAATAATGCTGTGAGTTCAAGTAACTTATTACAATGGGTTTAAATAGTATTTAAATCTATGAAATGCAAAGGAACAGTTTATAACTTGTACGACAATGGCTGAATAATAGTTGTAAAATTCTTCCTTTGTTACCTACAAATAATATTACATTACACCATAGAATATATCAAAATTGGATAAGCAAGGTTACATGCCGAAATTAGATTGGTCAGAGTATACTGCCCAAAACTAATTTTTGTATTTACCTTTCCGTCGCCGGTTGCTTCATGTTCAAAGAAGATGTTTAGGAATTTCTTCAGGATAGTTTCTTCGCTTTCCTCGCCGGAAATATATCTAGGATTTGATTTGACGTTGTAAACGTTCTTCAAATCGTCTATTGTGATTTCGCCGTCGCCGGTTTTGTCCAGTTTTTTGAAAGCTTCTTTTATCGCGTTTCCTCGTATCTGACATCGGCGGCTAAGAAAGGTAACAAAAAGAAGAACATGTTGATTAGGATACAGAAATGAGGAAAACCCATGGATGGAATTTTATTCATTTAAATTTGAAGGAACAACCTACAAATAACTTAATGGACATCAAATATTGGACCACAAAATCACCAGAAGAAACTAATTTCTAGTAAAGGAAAATTTCTTTCTTTGAAAGGCAGGTTAATAAATGTACAGCTAACAATTTTAATTCCAGATACCTGGATAATTTCTTCGACGATTTTTCAAAGATGGATTAGGATACAGAAATGAGGAAATCCCATAGAATTTTGTACTTGTAAATTTGAAGGATCGAATTACAAATAACTTAAAGGACATCACCTATTGGATCTCAAAATTACGAGAAGAAATTGAGTTGTAAGGATACAGAAATAAGGAAATACCATAGTTGAAATTTTATACATGTAAATTTGAAGGATCGAATTACAAATAAGTTAAAGTACATCAACTATTGGATCTCAAAATTACCAGAAGAAATTGAGTTGTAAGGTTGGTTAATAAATGTTGAGCCAATAATTCTAATACCCGATCCCCGGATAACTTCAATAACTCCCACTACATAAACATCAAACCGCTGTATAAATTTAACACGCAATTTCACAACGTTTTGAACAATTATACACTTTCTACTCACGCGAATCTGCACTAGGAACTCCTCCCTGTTGATTCCGCCGCTGCCGTACTTATCGAATTTTTCAAACAATTCGTTGGCCTCGTCGTCGGTAATCTCCAAACCGGACTCCCTCAATCCCCCGACAAACTCCTCCAAATTTAACTCTTTGTTGCCGTCGTCGTCCAATCTACGGAACAAATGACCCAGCCCCAAAATTCCCGAAGCCCCACGAAACAAACACACTAAACACAAACGGGTTACTGGATCAGCATTTGCTCCTAAAAAAACCAATATTTTGAAGAAAAACGTTTTTGAAATTATGAAATGGTGAGTTAATTAATTCTAGCCAGTAAACAATTCGTAAATGGATTTGTATCGAATTAATACCACAGAAAATTATCCATGAGTCATCTAAAATGTCTTGTTCTTCGAAATTGCTTTTTTTTATCAGTCTTGACTATTTAGATAAGCTTGTTTAGTTTACATAACATTGTTTACTTAGTCTGGTAATAATAAAGAACAATATTTGGTGTGGGGTTCCGCAAGATTCGTCGGAAGCTAATGGGGCCTATTATCAATAATACCAAGTCTGGTCAAATGAGTCTTGTTACAATTATCTTCGGTATTTTTCGGTAATTCAAAAATTACGGAAAAATTAAATTCGAACCAATTATCGTTCAAAAAAGTCTGAATCGAAAAGAAAGTATGCTTTATACAAAAATGGGACGTCCCGCGCTACCGGGATGGGAGTGGACGAATATTTTAGGTTTGTGGAATGGTACAGTGGGACGAAAACATGATGGGATGGGACAGTGATAGAAACTTGTCCCATGCTCATATCTAATCTCCACTTGTCCACCTCAATACATATTAGCTATAAAATCATATCGAATAGTTATATTCATGTATCTATGAAGAACCTGGTGGTGGTAACCTTCTCACTCTCATGTTCAGAGGGCAGGGTTAGAATAAACACACCTACTCTAAAAATAGCACCAAATCTTGGAATTCTCACAAATTTTGATTATTGTTCCATCCAGTAGCGTCGGTCAATCGGGCGAATGCACGGGGGCCCCGCAGAGCTACCTTATTTTAATCAACAATGCAGACGATTTGAAACCGTTTGAAAACGACAAAGATACACAATAACAAATGAGGAGATAATTTTTAAAACGCATTATTTAACTATTGTTTCAGTTTTATTTTTCTGTTGTAATAGCCTTATTCTAACTTTCAGATATAGATTTCTTAATGTTGTGCCATTGTTAACCATTTTACCACAATTGTATGTTGGTACACTAAGAAGTTTACTAAAGTTTATTCCAAATGCTTCAACTTCGAGTAGTCAAACTGAATTAGATTTCAATACCAAAGAAAATGAATATGAAAAGAAATTAATTGGAGACCAAAAAACAAACCTAATCCTAACCACATCAATAAATGAAACTGAATCAATTAGCGAAGAAGGTGAAAACGAAACAGATATCGTTACATGTGAAAATGTAGGTACAGAGGATACAGATTTTGATTCAGAACAAATCATTGATATGTTTGAGAGCGAAGAACAAAAGCAAAATTCTGATTCGGAATGCGTAAAAGAATGAGACGACGAAGTAGAAATAAATTTACTAGAACATCCGGGTTTCTGGCCTACACATCTTTCAGATAAAGAACGAATTTTTTTAATAAATAATAATCCCAAGCAAATTGTTGATTATGAATTTCCAATTGATACAGAATACCGAAAATTCAATGTATTTTTACACAAAACGTCTTCCAAACGGCGAAAATATTTCTATAGATTGGCTGTTATATTCTGCAAAGAAAAACAAAATTATGTGTTATTATTTTGTTTTATTTAATTCAAGTGCAAGATTACCTTTATGAAATGAAGGTACTTCTTACTGGAAACATTTATTAACAAGAGTAAATGAACATGAGAATTCTTAAGGACATCGAAAATCACAAATTAAAATATTGACATTATAATGAACGCACTTATTTAATTAAACGAAACAACAAATGATCCCAAAATAAAAAGCGAATCAATATCATTGTACGAACACGAAATGAATTTTGAATTTTTGCTGTCAATTATCATCTGGTATGACACATTGTTGAACGTAAATACCGTTAGTAAAAGTTTACAAAACCCAAGAACCGATCTTCCGGCAGCAGTTTCTCTTTTGAAGAACTTTTTGAAAAACTTTAGAAATGTTGGTTTTGCGGAATCAAAAGTCGTAGCTGAAAAATTACGTGAAAAATGTAATATTCCTCCAGAATTTAAGAAAAGTAGAATTAGAAAAAGAAGGCGCCATTTTGATTACGAAGGAGAAGATCGAGTTAACGATTCTGAAATTAACATATATCGAGAATACTTTATCTTTGTCTACAAATAGTAGACCAAGGTATAATTTCAATTCAGGAGAGATTTTAACAGCTAGAGATACATAATGACTTGTTTGGCTTCCTATATAATATATCAAATTTAAAATATGAAGAAAATAACAAATTAAAGAAGTTTTGTAGAAGTGTTTATATAATGACAACAATGGAGATAAAAATATCTACACCGTAACGAAAAATAACACAAGAACAACAACGAGTCTGGCTGATAAGAACGGTAAACTAGTCACGGAAACCTCGCACAAACTAGAGGTATGGCAGGAATACATTGAAACCCTATTTAACGACACCTCTCGCTCAGAGAAAAAAACCTCAATAACAATAACAACAAGACAGAAAGCGGTCCAGAAATCACGAAAGACGAAGTAAGGAAAGCCATAGAACTAGCAAAGAATAATAAATCTGCAGGTCCAGACAACGTCAACACCGAAATGTTAAAGGTAATTGTGCAATGCGAACACTGGGAACGATTATCTAGACATCCTAACAACTGCTCTCTTTAATAATATCTATAACACCGGAAACATGCCAGAGGACTGGTTACACTCCATATTCGTCACGATACCCAAGAAACCAACTGCAAAGAACTGCGACGAACACAGATTAATAAGCCTAATGAGCCACATAGTTAAAACCTTCCTTAAAATCATACATGCTAGAATCTATAAAAATGCCAAGAATATCTGGGTGAAAGCCAATTCGGCTTCAGGAAGGCACTGGGAACAGGAGAGGCTATTTTTACAGTCCAGGTTTTGATCCAGAGATGCAGAGATATGGGCCGTGATGTCCATGCCTGTTTCATAGATTTCTCCAAAGCCTTCGATAATGTACAGCACGATAAAATGATCGAGGTATTACAGGAAACAGGAATAGATACAAAAGACATCAGAATAATAGCCAACATGTATTGGAATCAAACAGCGTCTGTAAAAGTAGATGACAACAACTCCGCAAAGATTAACATCCGCAGAGGCGTACGACTCTATTCAACCTGTATTCGGAGAAAATCTTCAAAGAAGCGCTCAAAGACACCAGCGAAGGCATCAATATGAATGGGGAGCTTATAAACAATATCCGATACGCCGACGATACTATCGTACTTGCTAGCAGTTTGGAAGGCTTACAAGAACTAATGACCAAGATTCACACCACTAGCTCGGAATATGGTCTCAAGCTCAACAAAAGCAAAACAAAACACACATGCTAATAAGCCGAAATGCTTCAGATCCCAGCGTATTGATGCTAGAAGGAGAGATCATCGAACGAGTAGAGAAGTACCCTTACCTGGGAAGTATTGTCAACGACAACTGGGAGCACTCCGTAGAGTTGCACTGCAGAATAACGAAGGCTAGAGCGGCATTTAATAAACTCAAAACAATGCTATAAAGCAGCGACCTGACATTACAACAAAAGGTCCGAATGGTCAGATGTTTCGTTTTCTCTGTTCTGTTGTAGGGCGCAGAAGCATGGACGCTAACGGAAGCAATAGAAAGGAAGATAGAGGCGTTCGAGCTCTGGGTATATAGAAAGCTACTCCGCATATCCTGGCGGGATCACATTACGAATGACGTGGTAATGCAAAGAATAGGCACGCAGAGGCAAGTTCTGAGCACAATCAAGAAGATAAAAACTGGCTATCTAGGCCATATAATGAGAAACCAGAAATACCGCTTACTACAGCTGGTTCTGCAAGGAAGAGTAGATGGGACACAGAGGACCAGGTAGAAGAAGAAACTCGTGGCTAGGAAACCTGAGGCAGTGGTTCTCGCTCACTTCCACACAACTTTTCAGACAGGCTGTAAATAGAGCGGAAATTGCTATGTTGATCGCCAACATCCCGAAGGGATAAGGCACGCAAAGAAGAAGAAGAACAATGGAGACATTAACGGAAATGATGTCTATGTAGAAATAAAATTGTACGGTAACATTTTCTGTGAAGGCATACTTTGTGAAGGTGCATTGGTCACCATTAGCATGCCTAAACAAATCACCAAACAAATTTAAGTATAATCTTAAGAATTTTTTAATTCCGATAACCACTACTGAGTCCGAACGTAGTTTGTCAAAACTGAAATTATTAAAAAACTATTTAAGATCCACAATGACACAAGAAAGATTATCGAACCTAGCTTTGCTTTTAATAGAAAATGAATTATGCGAGGGCTTAAATTTAAGTGAGATAATAGATAAATTTGCTGAAATTAAAATCATTTTGATTAAATTCATTTTGTTTTGCTTTTATATTAATATATTATTATATTATATTTCTTCTATACATATGTTCCTTTCTTGTATGTATTAAAAATTAAAGAATTTATTTGTATATTATTATATATGTTTGTACTGTACACCTTTTTTTTAATTACAGGTTAAACAATGTATTTATCATTAGTAAGGGCGCCAAGGCATTCGTTTCGCTTCCACGTGGAAAAGGTGTCAAACTCAGCATTGCTGTGGAAAGGGACAAGAGGTTGACCGCCAAAACACACTAAGTTGTTAAATTAAGTACATCATTTACAAAAAAAATTAAAAAGTATAAGTTAATTTCTTGATAGATCCTTCATTGGGATTCATTTCCTTTCGTTGTTTGGCCATATCGAAGCTGTATTTTGTTCCCTCCTGGCAACTTGCAGTCAAAACTTGGCCTATAGCAAATTGTTACAACGGTCATTGACTGGCCTAAATTCATGGCAGAAGAGTATCACCTACGTAATAAACATTTTTTAATCTCTAATTCCATTTATTTTTCAGATAAATAATTAAAATGTTTTGTTTATTATGAACCTTGGTAAACATTCCTTTTTCTACATCCCTCTTTAGAATATATTTTATCCACTTGCACACCAAAATGAACACAGTAATAAGTAAATTATTGTATGACAAGGATGTCATTATAATTATGTGTAAAGTATCCAAATCGTGCGTAAAAGTCCAATGTAAATTAAATACAGTTTCATTATTAAACGATTTATGTTTGTTGTTACTATGGCAACAACTAACATCAATTAATTATAATTTTTCAATATTATCGGCAAGAAACAATAGTTTTTCTTGTAGATACAACAGTATTTTAAAATGCCTAGTAGATACAATAATGTATAATACTCGTGTGTGAAAGGTTTTTGTGCACTCATTGCGATTACATTTAAACTTTACATCTCTTGCACAACAGTCCTTCTTCACACACATAAACGTACGTATTTGAGGTTCAGATTTCTTGTGATCGACAAGCAGGTATTACCAATTGACCTTTTTACGGTTAGTTAAGCGCATGCGCGTCCGCAATGTTTAGAAGGCGTGAATATGAAAGTTTTGGGCACATTTTGTTATTTTCGCTGGCTATACGTCAAAAAAAGTGCCCGAAAACATGGCGGAAATTGACGCATGCGCACAAAAAAAATTCAACTATGCAAAAAGGTCTATTACAAGTTTTTCAATCTAGCTTTGTTCGCCTATTTCAGTCTATTTGGCACAAATGAGAAGAAACAAAGAAAATCATTTCGACAAAAAAAAAAAACATTTATTAAATAAATTAGTTATTTCTTTTTTCTCGTTTACAATCTTACATGTTAATGTGTGCGTAAAATACAATAATGCTGTGAGTTCAAGTAACTTATTACAATGGGTTTAAATAGTATTTAAATCTATGAAATGCAAAGCAAAGGAACAGTTTATAACTTGTACGCCTGTCTCATCATCAAATCGAAATATCCGTCGTTATCGATCGACGCACTAATGGCTGAATAATAGTTGTAGAATTCTTCCTTTGTTACCTACAAATAATATACATTACATTAAACTATAGAATATCAAAATTAGATAGGCAAGGCTACATGTCGAAATTAGATTGGTCGGAGTATACTGCCCAAAACTAATGTTTGTATTTACCTTTCCGTCGGCGTTTGCTTCATGTTCAAAGTTGTTCAGGAATTTTTTCAGGATAGTTTCTTCGGATTCCTCACCAGAAATATATCTAGGATTTGATTTGACGTTGTAAACGTTCTTCAAGTCGTCTATTGTGATTTCGCCGTCGCCGGTTTTGTCCAGTTTTTTGAAAGCTTCTTCTATTACACGTTTCCTCGTCTCTGACATCGGTGGCTAAGAAAGGTAACAAAAAGAAGAACATGTTGATTAGGATACAGAATTGAGTAAAACTCATTGACGGAATTTTATTCATTTAAATTTGAAGGATCAAACTACAAATAACTTAATGGACATCAAATATTAGACCTCAAAATCACCAGAAGAAACTCAATTCTTCTTCTTTGTAAGGCAGGTTAATAAATGTACAGCTAACAATTTTAATTCCAGATCCCTCGATAATTTCTTCGACGATTCTTCAAAGATGGATTAGGATACAGAAATGAGGAAATCCCATAGAATTTTATACTTGTAAATTTGAAGGATCGAACTAAAAATAACTTAAAGGACATCAACTATTGCATCTGAAAATTACGAGAAGAAATTGAGTTGTAAGAATACAGAAATAAGGAAATACCCTAGATGGAATTTTATACATGTACATTTGAAGGATCGAATTAGAAATAACTTAAAGTACATCAACTATTGTATCTCAAAATTACCAGAAGAAATTGAGTTGTAAGGTTGGTTAATAAATGTTCAGCCAACGATTCTAATACCCTATCCCCGGATAACTTCAATAACTCCCACTGCATAAACATCAAACCGCTGATTAAATTTAACACGCAATTTCATAGTATTTTGAAACTAAACACTTTCTACTCACGCGAATCTGCACTAGAAACTCCTCCATGTTGATTCCGCCGCTCCCGTCCGCATCGAATTTTTCGAACAATTCGTTGGCCTCGTCGTCGGTAATCTCCAAACCGGACTCCCTCAATCCCCCGACGAACTCCTCCAAATTTAGCTGTTTGTTGCCGTCGTCGTCCAATCTACGGAACAAACGACCCAGCCCCAAAATTCCCGAAGCCCCGCGAGCCAAACACACTAAACGCAAACGGGTTACTGGATCAGCATTTGCTCCTAAAAAATAAATATTTTGAAGCAAATCGTATTTAAAATTATGAAATGGTGAGGGTTAATTAATTCTAGGAAGTAAACAAGTCGTAAATGGATTTTTATCGAATTAACACCGCAGAAAATTGTCCATGAGTCATCTAAATTGTATTGTTCCTCGAAGTTGCTTTTTTGCTTAGTCTTGACTATTTAGATAAGGTTTAGTATTTTTAATCTTGTTTACTTAGTCTTGTAATAATAAACAACTCTGTTTGAGGTAGGGTTCCGCAAGATTCGTCGGCAGTTATTGGGGCTTTCTATTATCAATAATACCAAGTCTGGTTAAATTAGTCTTGTTACAAGTATCTTCTTATCTAGAATCATTCGTGTTAGTACACAGTGCAAAGGACGTTTACGCATTTTGTATAGTCATGCTCATTTAGAAATGCAATAGGCTATTTTGATAAGATTGTTTAGTTTTGTATGTCTATCTAATTTTGTTTGCTTAGTATTAACCCTGTTTGAGGTGGGGTTCCGCAAGATAAGTAGAAAGTTAATGGGGCCTATTATCTATGATACCAAGTCTGGTTAAATTAGTCTTGTTTGTCTAGTCTTGTTAGCGCATACTTATCTAGAATTATTCTTGTTAGTATACTGTGAATAAAAGCGTTTGCCCATTGATAATAGGCCCCATTGGTCTAATTAAATTTGTCTTGTTACAACTAAATTCTTATCTAGAATCATTCTTGTTATTATAGTTATGATTATTTAGATAAGTTTGTTTAGATTTGTATGTCTATATAATCCTGTTTACCTAGTCTTGTTGTAAAAATATAGAACTGTGTCTCAGGTGGGTTTCCCCTATTCGTCGAAAGTTAATAGGGCCTATAATCAATAATACCAAGTCGGGTTAAATTATTTTTGTGTGTCTAGTCTTATCTAGAATTATTCTTGTTAGTATACACAGAAAAGAACGTTTACCCATTTTGTAAAATTCGCTGTATTCACTACTTGTTGGATTGTTCACTACGTGTTTGCTTACCGCTAGCTTGCAGCTCTCTGAGACTCTTGTTGACCATTTCGTTCTCTTGTCTAGTCATAGCACTTTGCGGCCGGAACATTTTCGCTGTGGGAGAAAATTGAAAACAAGTGAATCATGTTAGTTTGCTTAAGCGAATTGTAACGCACATCGGCCTTGGCAGTGCCGATTTTTAATAATTCATGCCCGTTTAGTTGAGACACTGCGTACAAGGAAATTGTAACATTGTTTCGGTAATCGGCGTAATTATGTTCGTTATTAATGAGCGGATAGTTTGAAGGAGATTGCCATTTATGTCTTCATTGTGTGTAAAATTTACCGTTGAGTTTTTTTGTTGGTTTGGTAAATTCGGTTGGCACATCAAAAATCGCGCAAGAATTTTTTTAATGTTTTGTGCAGTCTAAATAGTGAACGAGATAATAGAGATCTCTTGACAAGATTCGGTATTCAAGCTAAAAATGACAAGAGATTCAAAACGTGTCGAGCAAATTTCGCGAAAAATGCGACAGAAATGTGTTTTCATTGTAATTGTTAATTGTAAATTGTTATTCAAAATAAAAATTACAGAAAACGTTTTAAAATTTATTTTTTTGCTCATTTGAAGGGCAAGACTGGAAGGTTTTCAAGATTGCTAAAATTGGATAAAAAGTCTGATTGATTGATTAAAAAGTCTTATATATCTCGTTTTGTCTGTTTATATAGTACTATTATTGGTTATTTATAAACCGTTTGATAACAAGTAGTTAAACCAATCTATACTAGATAGTGTTGAAATCCTTGACTAAATTATATTGGCATAGATCAGGGTCGGCAGACCGCGCCTCTTTCCATACACATATGCGGCTGCTCCAATTACAACAACATTTTTATTACCCATGCGTTAAAAGTGTTATCTTTGCGCGCGTTTTTTAGTACGAAAAATGCCATTTTTGGCTGTATTACCACATAACTTGGGTAATGCACGCAAATATTCAATATCGCTGAGTAACATTAAAAAAAAAACAAATAAATAAAATAAACACAATCAAGACATCAATATTAAAGTGACGCGAAAGCGACAGAAAGTTGTTTTCATTGCAAAATAAAAATTAAAGAAAACGTTTTAAAATGAGTGTAAATTTAATTGTGATGCCGGAGACTGATGAGAGTTCTTAAGACGAATCCACACCACCGGAGTTAATTGAAAAAGCAAATTCTTCATTTTTGTTTCTATTTTTTTTTTGATAACAGGGGCGAAGATACGTCCCCTCGCATGAGGATACGTCCGCTCGCTATTGTCAATTGCCCTCTCGAGCGATGTGCGCACTCAATTCGTTCGTGCCTAATGCCCAATTTCGCTCTCGTGACCAATTGACAACTTACCGCCCTAGTTGCTAAATATACTATTATATTATTATTTTTTGGATTAATAGTAAGCAGACGTATTAATTAAATCTACATAACTACTAATACTATTTTAAACTAGATTAAATTACCTATAAAATGATATATAATACTTAAATGCAGTATTAATACTTGAGTAACAAAATTGATGTTGCATACGTTACTATGTACAAAACAATTTTGTAAATTGCTTACATCTCCGAAAATGCCAACTAAATTACGACTAGTCGGTTACAAGCTAACCAAAACTAATTAAAATGGTGTCACAGAAAAATGGCAATATATTTAAAAATATGAGGAATTTTGCAATGACAAAAATCGATAAACTAGATTAAATTAGCGTTAAAATGGTATATTACACGTCTAAGTAATATTAATACTTGGGTAACAATCGACGTTTGAAAATTCACTATGACGGGTACGTAACAATTTCGCAAATTCCTTATTTCTCCGAACATATTTATAATTTTTAAATGAGTTTGGAATTTGGTCCAAATATTTTTTTTTACGAATCTTTATGGACCGGACATTTGTACTAAAGCATTATTTTTGTAATTAATATCTTTTTAACCCTTAAGGTCATATCACCCAGTAGTCAGCCATCCTACGCCTACCGGCCTTAACGGCCCGTGACAATTTAGTACAATGGCAATGTAATTATAGAATTATTTTTCAATTACATCTTAGATTTTTGGTTCTCTTGTATTCTATTTTTATTCAATAAATGTTTTAAGAATTTAGCTGCATATTTTTAATATAAGATTATGTGGGATAAACAAAATAAATCATTTTTTTCGCATAGTGTTTAAAAATAACAACAAGTTTAGAACTTAAGTTTTCTATTAATCTACACACTTATTGCATTTGACATTTCAAGGACTATTACAAGTATTCTTTTTACAATCTATACAATATTAGAATACTCTCCTATTACTTTCACATAAATGACATTACATGCACCGTTTCATTTCTGAAGGAAGAATAAATACTACCGTTCAAAATCATATTTCCATCTATTTGTCTTTCTTTTACATGTATAAGTTTTGATCAGCTTGTCCATAAAATCTGTTTTGTCGTCATCAATAATCACTTCTGGTTTTCTCTTATTTTTCGTGATCGTGTCACTATGATGCAGTGTTGATAATAAAATAACAGATGTTCCCTTTTTTGAACGTATGACACTAAGGTGAGATTTTTTGTAAATCCATCAATTGTTGAAAATTGTTCTCGAGAACATTTCGCCTGAAAATTTTGCGGATAAATACCTTATTTTTTCGTACTGTTCCAGTAATAGTGAGACCAGAATTCTTCAAATTCAGAGCCAATTGTTTGGTAGTAAAAAAATGGTCGTTTCTATTTGTACCGTAATATGGAGTACATAAATCTTGTACGATATTTTCACCCAGGTTGGTGGCACGTTGATTTCCCTCTTTTCCTAAATATTCAATTCCTTTTAGTAGGTATCCAGTTTCAGAATCGTTTAGCCAAAACATTTTTATTTCATATTTTTTGTTTTGACGGTATGCATTACCGTCATTGAATTGAATGGACATTTTCCGTCAAAACCAAAAAATTGCTCATCTACAGTCCGATTACATAATGGCATGTAGAATTTTCCTAAATTATTATTCATTCGATCCCACAGTTCTCTAATAGGTGCAAGTTTATCCTTTGCACGCCGTTTGATTTTGATTCTTTATCATCAACTCTACTAAATTTACAAATTTTTTGGCATCTGTTATTAGAGAAAATTGCTCGAAAAATTGGTGGTGCATATTTTTTTGCCCCATAGACCAGGGGTCGGCAAACTCTATAAACTTAAGAGCCATTTTTTTTATTTAAAATTATTTTAAACAGGATCAAGAGCCACGGATAATTTTTTTCATGTCATATTTTTTAATTTTCTTCCTAATTGGCGGTGATTAAGCGCCTTTGCTATAATATTATTGGTGGCTTTGACTACCAAATCCAGCGTCTGACTGGCCATATAGTTGAGGTAGCGTTTGCCAGCCGGGCCCTATCCTGCGCGACCCCCCTGAAGTTCTGGCTTGCGGGGCATGCCGCTACATTTATTATTGTCTAAAGTGCTAAGTGCTAATAACGGTAAAGTAGTTCATAATTGTCAAAAATTTTAATAACTGTTAAAAATCGCAATTACTACAAAAATGATAATTGCTGATAATAACTGTCAAAAATGACAGTAAATTATATTATCATTTCTTTATATCCAGAACTTTTGATGGTTAATGCCGGGTTCACGATGAACTTAACGTAACGGGACGCGACGCGACGTAAAGTGATTTGACGTGAATTTAACTAACGGTATGTTTGTGAAAGGTCCATCGACATTTTCTTTTCTTTCTGTTGTAGTTGCTGGCTATTGCACAATATAAATCACAACACAAGACCACCAATTACAACACAATAACAATGTCACTCTTGAATTCGATTGTATGCGCGCAAGAATCGAGAGCGTTGATTGGCTAAAAAAGTCATGTGAATCAGCCAACGTAACAGGAAGCGAAGTTTGAACTTTGGCAGCTTTTACGTTACGTTAAGTTCTGATACGTCGCGTCAGCCGTAATCAGCCGCATATAAAAGAACGTGTTTAAGTTATACGTCACGTCCCGTTACGTTAAGTTCATCGAAAACTTATATTTCCAAAACTTGTCATGAATGGCAACAGCATTCTTTGCATCTTTGGATAATTATGTTTATTTATCTAATCAGTTATTATTAATCAATAAAGCTACATTTGTAATTTCAATCTGTCAAAAGTGGAAAAAATCGTAAAATAGTTTATAATTGTCAAATAACATTCTAATAACTGTCAAAATTGATAATAACTATAAAAAATGCTAATTACTGTCCAAAATGACGATAGCTGACAAAAACTGTCAAAAACGACAGTAAATTATATTATCATTCCTTTATTTCCAGAACTTACAATTATCAATATCCTGTACCGCGCCCCGGGTTTATGGGGAGCTACCTAGGCCCTTACGGCCCAGTCCAATCCCGACCACATCCATAACTTTACCCATATTTTCTGGAAATGTTTGTCCGCAAAGTGCTTCCTTGTAAATTATACAATGGAAAGATAACACGTCATGATCAATTTTTTGTTTTAAAATTATTTTTTTACTGCCCACCATACTTTTAGCTTCATCTGTTGCAATTGACACTATTTTAATAAGATCGATGTGATTTTTATTCAGACATTTGTTCACTGCATTTTCTACATCTTCTCCTCGTCTTTGGAACCAACTGATGATATTTGCCGAGCAAAAAGGACAACTTGTGCCGTATCCTTTATGTCACAAGACTCATCGACCGCTATTGATATGATGCTAATTCTCAACTTCAACTTGTTGGCATACATTTAACGACTTTTTTTGTCCTATCTGTTGTAGTTTTGGCATACAATGGTAAGATTTTGATTTTATTCACAATATCTGGTTTATTGTTAAAATTGTGAAAAAGAGTTATTGTGAGTTATAAACTTGGCGGCGGTCCTAAGACTTTCGAAAAGGGGCAGTTATAAGCTCACACCAAAAGAGCCACATGTGGCTCGTGGGCCACACTTTGCCGACCCCTGCCATAGACGGTCAATACACGCATTGGAAAATTTCAGATGCCCAGCAGTAAACAATATCCCAATAATCTTTATCATAAAAGTGCGTCTTGATTAGTAGGTGATATTCCTACCTATTCTAAGGGCTTGCCTTGTTTTTAAACATAATCCGTGGTCTGATGACACGCTGTCACTCAAGGCCGCTGCGGCCGGTAGAAGGAGTCTAGCGGAGTTTTTTGTAAAAATTCAGAAATTTTTTAAACATAATGATTTTTTAAAAACTAATTTCATATCTTTCCATAGCAATAGGAGATTACAAAAAGGCGTTTCATCGAAATATTATTCTAACCATATCTAATAATTAGTTAAAAGTGCGTCTGGCCGCCCCGGCCTGTAGAATGACCTTAACGGTTATACTTAAAATTAATAAACAAAAGCAAATTAAGCGAGGGAAATTCAAATTTGTAAAACGCAACATCATTGGTTAAAACGAAAGTGACGTAACATACCATGTAAACAAGGTCGTTTTGTTAAAATTTGTATGTCATTGCAGTCTTTTGGTTAGAAAACAAACGTCAAAAACGCGAAGTTAAAAATAAGAACAGCTGTAGTAAACAATGGACTGAACTGCCAGTAGTAATTGACGTCATCAACAGACCGCGCGAAAATGTCGGCGTTTAAAGAGCTCAAAATTTCTCTATTTTAAATATTTTTTTAAAACTTAATTACAGCATTTTTAACTACTATATTTTTTACTATGTTATAACGGTGTGAACAGTGAATTAAAAATATAAAAAGAACATGCATATTCCATATTATCTGGGAAAACTGGCGATATTTGAGAAAATATCGAATAACCCTCTTCAAACCTTTCTTTATCCCGTGTCCTTGGCAACTTGGCTGTTCTCACTTGAAAGTCTGCGAACCCCTGGCATAAGCCCCTAGTGAATATAAGTGTCGTAAAAGTATCAGGGAAGTTTCGCTGAACTGATGTTCTGTTAAGAATCATGAAAGTCCCGGGAAGTGTTGAAATTCCTGCAATCGAAGTATCAGTAAAGTGTTGTTCAACTGTTTAAGTGTCGTCTAACTATCAGTGAAGTGTTGAAATTCGTGCAATGAAGTATCAGTATAGTTTCGTTGAACTGTTCTATTGTAAAGTACCGTCGAACTGTCAGGGAACTGTTGAAATTCGTGCAATAAAGTATCAGTATAGTATCGTTGAGATGTTTCATTTTGAGGTGTCGGAACTGTTAACATTTGTGCCTACTGATACTTCGTTTGTCTCGGACATAACCGACACTTCGTTCCACTTCGACAACACTTCATTTCACCAGGGACTAGAGAGAATACAAAATGGCACAGACTACAGAGAATCCATATTGGCAGTGACTAGAGATAATCCAGATTGGCATAGATTAGAGAGAGAGTTCAGATTGGTATAGACTACAGACAATCCACATTGGCATAGATTATAGAGCGTCCAGGTCGGTATAGACTAGAGACAATCCAGATTGGCATAGAATACAGAGAATTGAGATTGGCATAGACTAAAGCGAATCCAGATATACTTAAGAGAATTCATTGGCATAGACTTGAGAGAATACAGATCTTCATAGACTTGAGTAAATCCAGGTTGGCATAGACTATGAATAATCCAGATGGGCATAAACTAGGGAAAATCCAGATTGGTATAGACTACTGACGATCCAGATTGCTATAGACTAGAGAAAATTCAGGTTGGAATAGACTGTAGAGAATCCAGATTGGCATAGACTATAGAGAATGCAGATTGGAATAGACTTGGGAGTATACAGATTTTCAATTTGAATTATTTATACGTTTGCCACAACAATATAAAATGATGTGTTTTTCACCTTGACACTTAATCATTAAAACTTTAAATCAATCTTTACATTCAGTTTTGAAATTTTAATAAAGCCAAGACGTACAACGTACGACGTATAGACCATAGGATTATAAAGTTTGAACTGGAAGGAGCGACTGAGGAAAAAAACCCCATCCGAAACCCCAGACAAACTGTATTTAGTACCAAACTAAAATAGAACCTAGAACAAAAATTTGTCTACATTAAGAGCAAAAGCCTACGTTGGCTTTTCAACAAAGCTAAGCTATAAGGATATTGGCTAGAATACTCCGAGGTGCTCACCACATACAATAAAGAGATCAAAGGGCAAAAAGCAAAAACTTCTGTGAACACATAGAATCATTCCCGCTGGCAGCTAGATTGCACAAAGCACTAGCGAAGGATAAGTAGAAATGTCAACCAATCTTAAGAGACCGGATGCGAGATACACGGAAGACGAAGAGCAGACAGCTCTCCTCCTACTTGTAACCCATTTTCCGGGATTTAGAAAATACAAAGAGACTGAGTGCTTGATGCACGGATACCAAGTATAAATTTAAGGAATAATTCAATAACCATCGTTGGTAGTATTACAAACATGTGGTGTGATCGACCACTAACAGTTGTTCTAGCTATCACACGTATGTTGTGTGACCGGCCGTTAAAGTGTTAACAACCCTAAATGGCCTTAACAGAAAACAAGGGCTGACTGGGACTCTCTGGGCTGACTGGAGGACGGCCGCGTCCATCTTTACGGAAAACCGAATCAGATGGGCTTTCTGCACTTACCAGCCATTCAAGGCCCCAGGTGTGGACGGATTAATTCTCGCCTTCCTACAAAAGGGAGGGAGAGAATTGACGGGAGAGCCGTATCTTCTAAAAATCTTTAGAAGTAGTTTAGCGCTCGGATACATACCGTAGCTATGGAGAAGGGCTAAGGTGGTATTCATACCGAAGGTGGAAAAGAAAGATACCACTCAACCGAAGTCATTTAGACCCATTTGTCTAACATCTTTTATGTTAAGGACAATGGAGAAGGTAATTGACAACTACCTTAGGACAACAGTGCTGGTAAGTGCACCACTACGCAACTGTAAGCATGAATACAGAGCAGGGAAGTCTACAGAGACCATCCTGTATCAGCTGACAAATGTAATAGAAGCAGCACTAGACACAAAGGAAGTAGCGATATGTGCCTTTTTGGCACATATTTGAGGCTGTCAAAGCGGCTCTTGAAAGAAGGAATATTGACAGCATTACCTCAAAGTGGATGGGAGAAATGCTGAAAACTAGAACGGCGGAGGCACAAGTGGAAAAAGACACTATCAAGATCTCCACAACTCGAGGGTGTCCACAGGGAGGTGTATATTCACCATTGATGTGGAATCTGGTAGTTGATGAAAGACTGGCTAGGCTGCACTACATAGACATTAAATGTCAAGGTTACGCTGATGACATAGTCATCATAGCCAGAGCGAAGTTTGAGGGAACGATCTGTGAAATCGTACAGGGAGGCCTCAAAGTAACTAGAAGATGGTATCAAACCGTGGGACTGAAACTCAACCCGAGTAAAACCACGTTGATATCATTTACTAGAAAGAGAAGACTAAACTGCCCATACTGTTAGATAGGAGGGTAGTAGAATACAAACAGGAGATAAGGTATCTGGGTATAACACTAGATAGCAAACTCCTATGGAATAGGCACCCTGAAAAAGGTTCAAAGACTGGCGTGCGTCTGTAGCACGGGGGCGATGGGTTCGTGCCCGACAGCAGCAATGGAGCTGCTGCTGTATCTGACTCATTTGCACCTTGTCGTGGAGGGGGCCGCCAGATCGACGATTATTTAGCAAGGAAGGAATAGGCAGACATAAAGTAATCGGGAGCAGAGACCGGAACAGCCTCGCTGCCAAGAGAATCCAGATTGGCATTAACGAATCCAGATTGACATAGACGACAGAGGATAAATAAATGCATATTAAACAAGTATTGACTAGTGTTTGAAGTGTGTATAATCGATGTAAAATATATTTTGCTAATCTAGGGAACATCTAGACGAAGGAGGAATTAGACTGGAAAATGTCGATAATAGTTTGTTTGAATTAATAAATTCAGGGCAATAAACCTATAAAGGTCGCGAGATAACCGAAATCTACAAAGTATTGAGATTAATAACGGCATATTAAGATATAATTTTGGTGTTTTCTGTTAGGCCCATTTGGGGTTGTTAACACTTTAACGACCGGTCACACGACATACGTGTGATAGCCCGAACAACTGTTAGTGGCCGATCACACAACATTTGTGTGATACTACCGACGATGGTTATTGAATTATTTCTTTATAAAAAAATTATACAAAATATATTATATGTTTATATAAAAAATAGTATATTGTGCAACTAGGGCGGTAAGTGGGCAATTGACAATACCGCACGGGTTGCAGATAATATTTTTTATTACTCATGCAAGTTTGGGGACCAGGGGCTATCCAAAAAAATAGAATCAAAAATGAAGTTTGGTTAGGTTGCCTTGCCCCACGAACGATATACCTAAAACACAATTTATTATTTATGTTATATACTTTGTGTTTCATATGGATTTTAGTTTCGAATCGACACTCGCGACAACGTTATCCGGCCGCGGGAAGAAACGTGCGTATCGTGTCGAGCACGAAGCTAAAATCGTAAATCATTAAATATTTATTGCATAATTTGCTTTTTCAATTGTCTCCGGTGGTGTGGATTCGTCATGAGAACTATCACCATAGAATTTTAATTCATTTTAAAACGTTTTCTTTAATTTTTATTTTGTAAAGAAGAAAAATTTCTGTCACTCACGTCACTTTTTTAATATTGAGGTTTTGATTGCGTTTATTTTATTTATTCACATTATTATTTTTTTAATGTAACAGCGATTTTTATTGAATAATCCTTAAATGCGTGCGTTACTCAAGTTATGTGGTAATAATTGAATTGACAAACGCCATTTGTCGCACTAAAAAACGGGCGCCAAGATAGTACTTATCCCGCATTTAATACATAATATCCAATAATTCAATGATCATAATGAAAATTTCAATTTAGCCAAGAATGGCACTTGTCGCACTAAAAAACGTGCCCTAGAATAGTACTTTTAAGGCATGTGTAATAAAAAATTACTCATTACTGATGAACATTATCATCAATACATCATTACTGATGAACATTATCATCATTGAATTATTTCGTGAATTTAGATAACGTTTTTTTTTATTTAATACACCACCCTTTATCATCATTATCATCATCGAATTATTTCATGAATTTATAAAAAGCTTTATTTTTAATAAATTCTTTATTTTTAATAAAATCTATACAATCAACCGCAGATATATAAAGCTACTCGAAATAATAAAATCGATGGAAATATATCTCAAGAACAACCATGGGCGGTACAGCGACATAGGAAAAGGGATACACGGAAATCTAATGTAATTCATGGAACTAATGATGACGTAACTGAGATAAAAGCAGCAATGCGCTATAAACATCTCCATGTTTACAAGCTAGACCCCCAATTAAGTGAGGAAGATATTACCACATATCTCTCAAATAAAAATATTGATCAGGTGATTTGTAAAAAGTTGCAGTCAAGGCGTCCGGAGGAGTACTCGTCATTTAAGGTGACAGTACCTTTTGATGTTTTCGAAAAGGTGAAAAGCCCAGATATTTGGCCGCGTCATGCCTGCATCAATAATTTTTTATTAAGATTAGAAAGGGCCCCAGCGAAAATGCTAAAATAAATATAAAATCCCCAACAGATACTCAAATAATCAAGGAAGCTGAGAACCATCTCTTGAAACATTCAAAACAAAACCAACAGGTGTCCAACAGCGCATCAAAATCTGAGATGTGTTCAATTTACTATCAAAATGTAAGAGGTTTGAACTCTAAGACTGATAACTTTTATTGTAACTCCTGTAGCTCTGATTTTGATATTATTCTGCTGAGTGAAACGTGGCTTAATGATTCTGTATTCGATTTTGAATTATTTCCGTCTAATTATCAGATAGTGCGCTGCGACCGCAAATTTAAGCAAGTTAGTCGAACTAGAGGTGGAGGAGTGTTAGCAGCATTTAGTGATAAAATCAAGATCATACCAGTGGATATTTCCAGGGTTATTAATATTGTTCCCCTCGTTGATATTGTATTATGCAAGTGCTTCATCGGCTCACTGAAGCTTATTATTGGTGTAGTTTACATACCCCCTGATATTCCAAATGAAGGCTTCGAAACCTTCATGTCCGCCTTGGAAACACTCCTTGTTGATCATCAGTTAATTATTGTTGGCGATTTTAACATTCCTGATGTTTCAAGAGCTGGTACTCCAGCTTCGAATAAAGCTCACTGTTTGCAACAATTTAACAATGGTCTCGACATTACACAATATAATAACGTCAATAACTTAAGCAATAATTTGTTAGATTTAGTGCTAGCCAATATAAATCACAATTTGTCTGTTTTACACTCCATATCTCCCCTAGTTAAGGAAGATAATTATCATCCTGCGCTAGACATTAATATATGTATTCTCGAATCACATCATTTTCGTTCGTTTCCGTCTAATAGCCAAATGGCGTATAATTTTCGTAAATCTAATTTAATGTTATTGTATCAATCCCTTTGCGATATTGATTGGTCAACTTCATTGGAACAGTATAATAACATCAATGATGCTGTTGATTCCTTTTATACCACATTATATCAATGCTTGGATGAGTTTGTGCCTAAGAAATCTTACTCTGTTGCAAAGTATCCTATATGGTATTCCCCCGAAATTAGGTCTCTCTTACGATTGAAAGAAAAATATAGGAAGCAATGGTCAAGAACTGGTGATCGCCTATTTTATGACAAATACAGTCAACTACGCAGACAAAGTAAAGCTAAAATTGCGAATTGCTATAAAACTTATATCCTTAGGATGGAAAGCAATATTAAGAAAAATCCAACTGACGTGTGGAAATATTTAAATAACAAGCGTGGTCACTCAAGAATTCCTGGTACGCTTCATAATGAAGATTCCGAGTTTTCTGAGCCTAACACCATAGTTAACGCTTTTGCTGACTTTTTCTCAAGTTCGTTCTCTTCAATTGATGCTACTGCTCCTACTGAATATTTAAATAACATTGTTCCTTTTAACTTTCCTGAAGTTAATGAAAAGGACCTTCTACTAATTATGTCCCAATTATCTAATAAATTTACAGCTGGTGATGATTCTATACCTTCATTTTTAGTACGAGATTGTAGGTTTGTTTTCGCTCAACCCTTAATGATTCTTTTTAATCTATCCATTAAAACTTGCACATTCCCGAATAGGTGGAAACGCGCTCGCATCTCACCAATCTTCAAGAATGGCGACAAGTCTTGTATCTCCAACTATAGGCCGATATCCATTTTATCCAACTTTGCCAAAGTTTTTGAAATTTTCCTCTACCGTGTTATTTATAATAAAGTAAAAAGTTTTATTTCTCCTAAACAACATGGATTTGTGAATGGTCGTTCCACATGTACTAATTTAGCAACATTTGCACAATACGTATCGGAAGAAATTGATAACCGCGGACATGTTGATGTGATATATACTGATTTATCTAAAGCTTTCGACAAGATTCAACACAACCTAATTTTACAAAAACTTTACAACCTAGGCTTAAACCGTGATGCTTTAGCACTACTTAAGTCCTATTTAGAAAATAGAGTTTGTTACGTATACTATAATGGGTTCGTATCAACTGAATTTCTAGCAACATCGGGTGTCCCCCAAGGCTCTAACTTGGGTCCCTTATTATTCATTATCTTCATTAATGACCTACTATCCACGATATCGTGTCCCGTATTAGCATTTGCTGATGACATAAAATTATATAAATCGATTAAGTGCCATGGGGATATGTTACACTTACAAAATAACATGGACTCATTTGTGAGATGGTGTGTTAAACACAAATTATTACTTAATACCACCAAGTGTTGTTATGTTTCGTACTCAAAAACTCTTTCTCCAATACAAACTACCTATACAATTGATGGTAGCCCTATTGCCAAGAAGGAAATAATGAAAGATCTCGGTGTCATATTTGATTCTCGCCTAACATTTCTCGACCACCTCGATAGCGTGTGCTCCTCTGCATCGAAGTCCTTAGGATTTGTAATGCGCGTTAGTCGCAACTTCACCGATACTAACCTAATGAAGCAACTTTTTTGTACATACGTCCTCTGCAAACTGGAGTACGCTATTCTCGTGTGGTATCCTTTATATACATCACACGCGTTCAAACTTGACAGAATTTATAGACGTTTTTTGAAATACCTGTCCTACAGACTTGATGGAGTTTATCCTGAGATAGGAACTAGTCTCAAACAATTGTTAATTAGACATAACATGGTTTCTCTAGAAGACAGAAGGAGTCATTGCTGTGCACAATATACCTCTAAGCTCTTGCATAGTCAGATAGACTGTTCATTTCTCTTGGGCAAAATTCCAATCAATATTCCCAGATCATCGTCTAGATCTAGCGCCAGTTTTCGTCTGCCGATTCCAAGGACTAACGTACTACGTAGAGCACCTATCTTCGTAATGTGTAAAGCTGCTAACGAAGCATCTCAGGATATATTTTAAGACTAATATTTATATACTTATTTACCTGTTCTATGTAATCATTTTTACTGTTTTGTATATTGATATTTATTACTTGTATTACTTGTATGGGTTTACACCATTTGTTTATGTATTTATATGTGTATATGTATGTATATAGGTGTATCTATGTACGTGTGTTTGTATATGTGTATGCATGTGTGTGTCTTGTATGTATGTATGTATATATTATTATTATTATTGTTCTGTCATTGGGGTTCGCTCTGTTGGACAATAAAGTATTATTATTATTATTATTATTAAAAATATCGACCGGCCTCTGGAGAAGTTTAACTGCGAAGACCGCAACCGTTAAAATGTTAATAGAAACTAGTAAGCAAATGCCCGCACTTTATTACTTTCTTTTTCGTCAATAAGTAATGTGGCAGGTTGAATGTACTTTTATAAAAAAAATCAATCGCGTTTCACCGTACAAACAATGAACAGTGTTCTAAAAAATATTTATAACGGTTGATGTATAGTAAACGAACGAATTACAGGCCGGGACGTAGACCTCGCAAAAGATAACGAAACCTCGTGCAAAACGTAGTTTTCATTTTGGAAGTTTTACCTAGCGTGTTTTAATAGTTCGCAATTAATTCACGAAACATTTCAGAATGCTAAATAGCCAAGTTTTTTTCTCTATGCAATCAAAAAACAAGACTAAATAAACTAGGCAGGTAATAATTAAATCTTGCTTGCTCCACTACATTTGTACTAATAGTTTTTTTTCTAGGCAACCAAAGCGCAAAGAAAAATTAAAAAGGAAATTGGCGTGGTTTGAGAGGCCCTTCAATTTCAACGCCGTGTTTCTGCAGGGAGGCATGGGTTTTGATTGCGGGGACTATGGGAGCCTCGCCGACTGAAAATGATATGAGTGAATGTAGTGAAGTAGAAGACAGAGTGAATGTAAAAAATCCTGGAATATGCACCAACGAAAATGTTAGAACGTTTTGACCCGGCCACTTAACGGTCACTTCATTCAGATTATTTCCCAAATTGTCAACAAATGTTTAATTAGCATTTGATGTTTTCCGTGACAAATTTACAAAAGTTGTTTGATGATAATAATAAGTTATTCGATAATAAAATACAGCTTTATTCAACTTAGATACCTCAAGGCTGTATGTTTCTTCCACTACAATTCTTAATTATTTATTAATATTGATTATACAGCCTTAAGGAAGGTCCAGACGCTTCGTTTTGCACAACGTTTTGTCTGCGCAGTCTTACGACGGAATAAAAACGTTGCAATTTGTAGAGCGTCCACACGCTGTATATTTCGCACAGTTTTAGTGACATTGTCATGGAGGAGGTACTATGGTGAATTTTGGCATGCTGTATTGTTAAGAAACTGTTTAGCATAATCTTAATGTAATTTAATATTATCTTTTAGAAACAAAATTTTAAAAATGGTTATTAAGACCAAATAAAATAGAATGAAATTGTTGGGTCTTAACATAGAGATATAATTTATTAATAATAATATAAGTTGCTCTTTATAGAGATATAATATATTAATAATAATATATTAAATAAACACGTACAAAGAAACTGAGGAACAAAATGAATTGGTGTTGTGATCTCGCGATTTTGGTTTCAAAGAATTTCAGTTTCTCACGGGTCGGCAAAGAAAACTAAGTGGACACCCGATTAGTTTTTGTTTATTTAGGACCAGTTGTCTGCTTTATCTAAATCATGCGGGCAGACGCTCGAACTTAGGGATCGTGCCGAGACGCCGAGAGGATTTTGTTTTATGAGTTTTGGGAAATTTTCAATAAAGATTAGGGGAGGACTCACACCAAGACCGAGGTGATGAGGTAGAGGGGAAGTTAAAAAGGGGCAGTCAGAATTGAGCTAGCAAGAGAGTAATTTGAGTTTTGAAGACGAACCTCCGTATTTTCGTTGAAGTAAATTCCGGGTTTCGACCATAAGTTTCGTAGAATTAAGTCTATTGTTTATTATTTATTATTTTTAAGTTAGTTAGTAATCATTGTAATAAGTTAGCGATTAGTTGTACATATTGTAAGATATTAGCAGATAAGTAGTATTTAATTACATACAAAGGACATATTTGCGTGTAATTAATTCATCCATTGTCCTGATCCTGGAGCAGCACCATACCAAGTTACCAGTTCGCAACATTGGAAAACGGAGCTACCGTCCACATGCGCCGACTTGTCTGCACAGTTCATGGATATCTATGCTCTTTAGCTCAGTTATCGCTGCAACTGTACCGTCTCCACACGCAACGTGTTGAACTGCGCAGACAAAACGTTGTGCAAAACTGAGCATCTGTACCGGCCTTTAATAAAATCTAGGCTCTATGTTTGTTCCACTGCAATTCTTAATTATTTATTAATATTGATTATACAGCTTTAATCAACACGAGTTAAATAGTTTTATTTATGAAATCAATAGATCTGGATAAATTTAGACTAGGAAACCTTTCTTGTTCCACAATTTAATCTTAAATTTATTTTGACGTTATGATTTGTGCAAAATTAATCGTCCGATTGTTTGAATCCTAAGTGAATTGGCCCATCCCTTAGATTTATCTTTCTTCGGTCAACACGGGAGAGTCTTAATTGCGCACTTACAGTAATCATTTCAAGCGCGGGTCGTAAAATCGGAGATTAATCTCTATGCATGGATAATAATTCAATTTATGTTTCCGTTTTGTTGCCACATATTTACAGTATCAATTTCCTATGCACGCCCACAAAAATGATTTAAGTATTAACTCGAGAAATTGTTTACTCAGGTTGGCTTACAACACATGTTATTATAATTCTTTTTAATAGAAATTGTTTATGACGTAATGGAAAATGTGTTTGTTGTTGATGCCTATGTGTTCGCTTTTCGTGGGATTGTTTGTGCAGATGAATTAAAAAAAAGTTTGAAGCACGGAATTTGAGATCATTTTAAATCCCATCTTGGATATTTCGCATCAAAGGTGCCGCATCAAGGTGCATTAAAGGTTTTAATACTGCCGTGCCTTTAAGAGTTACATTACAACGTAAACATTTATACAATATATCAATGTACATTTATATAATACATCAATGTATGGATAGATAAACTGCAACAAATTTGGTCGATAAATTTCTGCAAAAAAATCGTGTACAAAGTTTCGAGTTTTTCAAAAATTGATTTTCAATTGATTGAAAGTGTTCAATATTCAAACATGAAGTCTTTTAAATTGCAATTCCGTTATGATTTAAAGTGTTTAAGAAGTTCTACAAAACTTCAAAATTATTCAAATTTTCCAAGCACAGATGTTAAATTTACAATGCAAATCAATTCCCTTGCGCCACGAACGACATACCTGAAACACAATTTATTATTTATGTTATATACTTTGTGTTTCATATGGATTTAAGTTTAGAATCGACACTCGCGACAACGTTGTCCGACCGCGGGAAGAAACGTGCGTATCGTGTCGAGCACGAAGCTAAAATACTAAATCATTAAATAATAATCCACCCCAGAAGCCCCATTACACATGCCTGTCGATTTCCATTAAACATTTTCTCATAATACGCCTTACTTCATTGACTATTCAATATTTAATTTGAAACTGATACTCGAAATTCATATTTATGAATCTCTTATACTTCATGATCGAATGCAGCAGGGATGTGCAACTCGTGGCCCCCTTTACTTTCTCGAGCGGCCCATCAAAGATTTTACAGTCCAAGATTTATCAGGTTTATTTTGTTAATCAAGAGATAATTTAAATTCATCATTTAGTGTTTGTAATGCGATAAGTTTCTTATCGCAATACAAACACTCAATCGGAACGGGCCAATTGATGGCCCGTTCTAAAAAAAGGTTGCTCACCCCTGCACTGCAGCAACATTAATTATTAACAATCACGACAATAGTCAAAACAGAACAAGATATAAATCGAGTTTAGACAAGATTTATATCAAAATACACAACAGTAGACGTGATTACAGTAAGCTATATAGTATTAAACATCAACTAGACAGATAAGATTAGACATACCTACAGAACAAGGTCGGTAGGTAGGTACAGAAGGGGTACTCAAGGTAGGTACAGAACAAGGTAGTCTGACTAGACAGACAAGACTAGACAGACAATACCTGACAGACAAGACTAGACAGACAAAACTAGACAGATAAGACTAGACAGGCAAGACTAGACAGACAAGGCTAGACAAAGAAGAGTAGACAGACAAGGCTAGACAGAAAAGACTAGTCAGACAGACTAGACAGACTATTTACACTATTTTACAATAGTACAGTAATGAACAAACCTTTTTTAACTTCCTTCTTTTCAAAATTTCAGGCTTCCTATTAATAGGATGCGACTCTTCCGTCGCAGCGGCACCCTCCTTATAAATTTTAATAGTCTTATCGTTTCTTGGCAAAATTTTAAGACCTAGGTTGTGTCTTTCCTGTCCAAAATTTGGAAACTCGAAGGAAATCTCATGAAATTTAACGGATGGAATTCCCTCAAAGTTCCAAATTGTTCCAACAACTATTTTTGAGCGTTTCATGGCAAAACTTCGTTGCGTTTTTCATGTCCAAAATTTGGAATCTTAAGGGAAATCATAGAAAATTTAACAGAAGAGGTTCGAAATTGTTCCGACTAATTTTGAACGTTTCTTAAAAAAAAATTAGGACCTAGGTGGTATATTTTTTGCTCAAAATTTGAAAAGCTTACAAGAAATGGCATTGGAGCAAACAGTTTTTGCCCAATGCCATCGACTTCGACAACAGTGAAAAGGTAGTTTTTCTTGTCGCTGACTAATCTCTGCCGGTTTCAGCAATGCGTGTTCGGTTCAGTCTGGCTATCCCCGTCATCCTCACACCTTGCCAAGTCCAAATAGACCAAGAGCGAGATAATTTGCACCAAGATTCGCATGTTTCGGTAGCGAGAGGATTCGACTTAAGTTTATCGTCAAAATTTGACAGTCATATCTTCTTAAGTAATCAACCTTGACATAGAATAATCATACGTCATTGAAAACACCCCAGCTTCACTGTCCATAGACCCAGGTTGAACCAGCGCTTGCAACCTTTGGAAATTACACCCAGTCCTCCAATCCCTAAAGTAAAGAGTTCCATTATCACCTCCAGACACCAAAATCCCTTTAGGATCTACCGCCAAACAATTCACAATATCATTGTGCCCCGACATCAAAACTTGTCGGGGCACAATGCTACTGTGAATTGTTTGGCGGTGAATCCTAAAGGGGTTTTGGTGTCTGGAGGTGATAATAGAACTCTTTTCTTTTGGGATTGAAGGATAAACTTTCCATCTGGACATTTCCATTGTTTAATATTATCCGGTGAACCAGATGCAAGATTATACAATGTTGGATGGAAAGGACTCTTCTAACACTCTTCTTATGGTTTATTAGCGTGCACATTGACTTACCAGCGGCTAAATCCTACAGCCTTATCGTCGTATCATGAGAACATGTGATGATTTTAGGCTCAGAAGATTGGCAAATAACACTGGCTACTGTGTGTGTGTGACCAGTTAAGGTGTGAACGTTAGCTTCGGATCTCATGTCCTAAACTCTCGCTGTGGAATCTCAGCCAGCAGTCATAAGAACATCTCTTGTTGGATCTAGGGTAAAGTATAAACAACGGACAGATGACCATGATAATGTCTGATTACCTTGTTGTACTCCAAGTCCCAACACAGCGGCGCTTTTAGGCATAGGCGCACTAGGCGCGCGCCTAGGGCCTCCTTTTTTAGGGGGCTACAAATTTCCAACTAAGCAAGGTCAAACCAGCTTTTGGCGGTTGCCGACAATAAGCGGCAAAATTTGACAAAGTGTGGTGAATAAATTGGCACTTAAAAATATTGCACTGGAAAAAAATATTCAGAAAAAGATCTAAAGAAGTATCTAAAGTATATAAAGAAGTATATAAAGAAGTATTGCATTGTTGTTATTTTTTGTATTGTTATTGAAAATTTATCGCATGACTGTTTTTACTAAAGGACACCACTGATTCTTACAGAGGATTCAAACCCAAAGAATGTAGTCCATGTCCCTTCCACCACGTCGTCCAAGTTTAGAAAACGACAAGCGTGGCAGGGAGTTTTCTAATGGACAAGAAACATCCAATGTCGCTGTAAACGTTTTTATTGATAGTACCATTTTATACCATTAGTCATTAGTCATTACATCAGTTTATTACCATTAATTAATTAAATTTGTGTATTCGCGATTTCTACACATCACATAACCTCAAAACTATCTTGTCGAAAATTTGACACTGACAGCTCTGACTTTCAGTGCCAACCTTGAAAAAATTAACTCATAACAGCACTCGGCGAGCCATAACCGCACGCATATGAGTACTGTTATGAGTCCATTACAGACGCAAAATAGAAAAAATGTCATAACAAATCGCGATTGAAATGTTTACGTTGCATTGATTAATTTATTAAAAGTCATGCTTGACATTTATCAAATTATTACTTTTTTTTATAAATCTAAGTAAATTATGAATTTATATTGTAGGTAAAACTTTGTACGATACACGTATCGTAAAATACTCTTACGTGAATTGTTATTTTTTAATGTGGTTTTACTATATTTTCGCATATTGAGAATTGGCACTCCCTAGACTAAGGCCACATAGTCACCTTGTGCCTAGGGTCACAAGTAATGTAAACGCGCCCCGGCCCCACATTTCACTTGTCTCTCTTCTCAGCTGAATAGGTAAGGATGTCGGCTACTAACAGCTAATCCCCTTACTGTACTGACATGGCGAGTTAATGAAACTTTGAGTTGACCACTAGCTAAATCCCAAATTTTGATTATTCTATCTGCAGCTCCAGTAGCAAACTACTCATTTCCAGGTTCAACAATAACACATCTCACCCAACCTAAATGACCAGAAATTGGGTTTAGGCATTGTTGGAGCTCGTAGGACATAATAGCCGTAGAACATAATAGCCGTAGGTTGATTTTGATCACCAGGAGCTCATTTAGTCATAAGACTTGTATCTGTATAAGACACAACAGCATTTTCCTTTTGTTGAGTCTCTTACGTCCCTGGAGGAGGAGGATTGTGGCCACTCTCAACTTCGTTGTAACTGTTTCATTGCTTCCATTTTTTTGATATCATCGAAGACAAGGCGATAACTGTCTCTAGCTTTAATCATCTTATGAATCTCCTCTGCTTTGTCATCTATTGGGGGCAAAATGCCTTGGTTAGAGAGAAATATGTCGTGAGATCTTTTAAAAGATCGGAAGAATAGTGTGTGGACAGAGTGCCTTTGTACGTCTTCCGTCATTTTATTTAATTAACTTAACCAATTTTCTAGGTAATTTATTATGAAGTCTGACAAGACTAGACAGACAAGACAAGACAGAGAAGACTAGACAGACAAGACTAGACAAACAAGACTAGACAGACAAGACTAGACAGACAAGACTAGACAGACAAGACTAGACAGACTAGACAGACTAGACAGACTAGACAGACTAGACAGACTAGACAGACTAGACAGACTAGACAGACTAGACAGACTAGACAGACTAGACAGACAAGACTAGACAGACAAGACTAGACAGACAAGACTAGACAGACAAGACTAGACAGACAAGACTAGACAGACAAGACTAGACAGACAAGACTAGACAGACAAGACTAGACAGACAAGACTAGACAGACAAGACTAGACAGACAAGACTAGACAGACAAGACTAGACAGACAAGACTAGACAGACAAGACTAGACAGACAAGACTAGACAGACAAGACTAGACAGACAAGACTAGACAGACAAGACTAGACAGACAAGACTAGACAGACAAGACTAGACAGACAAGACTAGACAGACAAGACTAGACAGACAAGACTAGACAGACAAGACTAGACAAACAAGACTAGACAGACAAGACTAGACAGACAAGACTAGACAGACAAGACTAGACAGACAAGACTAGACAGACAAGACTAGACAGACAAGACTAAACAGACAAGACTGGACAGACAAGACTAGGCAGACAAGACTAGACAGACAAAACTAGACAGACAAGACTAGACAGACAAGACTAGACAGACAAGACTAGACAGACAAGACTAAACAGACAAGACTAGACAGACAAAACTAGACAGACAAGTCTAGACAGACAAGACTAGACAGACAAGACTTGACAGACAAGACTAGACAGACAAGACTAGACAGACAAGACTAGATAGACAAGACCAGACAGACAAGACTTGACAGTCAAGACTAAACTCATCCCTGCACACTGCAGCAACATTATTTTTTGACAACGACAGCAGTAATCCAAACAGTACAAGATATAAATCGGAATTGTCTTAGTCTCGTCGAGTTTTGTTTAGTGTTTGTTCAATCTTATTTACTCTGATCTGGATACCGCCTTGTCTAGTTTCATCTCACATTGTCTGGTCTTGTCCTCCTATAAACTTGTTTCGACTGGTATTATGTAGTCTTGTCGAATTTTATTTAGCGTTTGTCCAATCTGACCAAGTCATCATATGGCCTTGTCTAATTTGTTTGTCTTGTCTACTCTGTAGAAAAAACTGGACCTAGATTTGACTAATCAAGATTAGACATAATTTGACAGATTTGACTAAACAAGTCTTGACTGGTTTCATTTTCCATTTTCTAGTCCGATATAGTCGAGTTTTGTTTGTTCAATCTCATTTACTTTGATCACGTCTTGATATTACCTTGTCTAATTTCATCTTGCATTATCTAGTCTTGTCCTTCTATGAACTTGTCTTATCTGGTATTATCTAGCATTGTCGAGCTTTGTTTAGTGTTTATTCAATCTTATCCATTCTGATCAAGGCTTGACATTGCCTTGTCCAGTTTCATCTTGCATTGTCTAATCTTATCTTTGTATAAATTTGTCTTGCCTAGTATTAACTAATCCTGTCGAGTTTAGCTTAGTATTGTCCAATCTTGTTCACTCTTATCATATCTCTATGTCTAGTCTTATCTTGGCTTGTAGTTTTATCTAGATTATATGATCTGGATCAGGGGTAGGCATCTCGCGGCCCGCGGACCGCATGCGGCCCATTGCATGTTTTTGTGCGTTCCAGCAAGGAACATAATTTTTTAGGTATTAACCATCAAAATCGAGAATTCTTAAACGAAATAGATGCAGAATATGAAGATGCTGTGTACTTTTCTGAAGTAATAGCTTAGTTGTGGGAGGATTTTCGAGTTGAAAGACGTGATTGAAATGTCTTTGACAGAAAAAAGAAACAATATAACAGAGATATCGAATTTTAAACGGATTAGCAAGTTGGCTTTCCTTGTTGACATTACAACTTACCGCAATAAATTAAATATAACACTGTACGGTTAAGGAAAGTTAATCAATGAGTTAATTACGGAAATTAACAATGAGAAACAAATGTCCTTCAAATAATATTTATATTGATTTACTAAAATTCCTTACTGGCCTTCCTAATGTCCCTTCCACCACGTCGTCCAAGTTTAGAAAACGACAAGCGTGGCAGGGAGTTTTCTAATGGACAAGAAACATCCAATGTCGCTGTAAACGTTTTTATTGATAGTACCATTTTATACCATTAGTCATTAGTCATTACATCAGTTTATTACCATTAATTAATTAAATTTGTGTATTCGCGATTTCTACACATCACATAACCTCAAAACTATCTCGTCGAAAATTTGACACTGACAGCTCTGACTTTCAGTGCCAACCTTGAAAAAATTAACTCATAACAGCACTCGGCGAGCCATAACCGCACGCATATGAGTACTGTTATGAGTCCATTACAGACGCAAAATAGAAAAAATGTCATAACAAATCGCGATTGAAATGTTTACGTTGCATTGATTAATTTATTAAAAGTCATGCTTGACATTTATCAAATTATTACTTTTTTTTATAAATCTAAGTAAATTATGAATTTATATTGTAGGTAAAACTTTGTACGATACACGTATCGTAAAATACTCTTACGTGAATTGTTATTTTTTAATGTGGTTTTACTATATTTTCGCATATTGAGAATTGGCACTCCCTAGACTAAGGCCACATAGTCACCTTGTGCCTAGGGTCACAAGTAATGTAAACGCGCCCCGGCCCCACATTTCACTTGTCTCTCTTCTCAGCTGAATAGGTAAGGATGTCGGCTACTAACAGCTAATCCCCTTACTGTACTGACATGGCGAGTTAATGAAACTTTGAGTTGACCACTAGCTAAATCCCAAATTTTGATTATTCTATCTGCAGCTCCAGTAGCAAACTACTCATTTCCAGGTTCAACAATAACACATCTCACCCAACCTAAATGACCAGAAATTGGGTTTAGGCATTGTTGGAGCTCGTAGGACATAATAGCCGTAGAACATAATAGCCGTAGGTTGATTTTGATCACCAGGAGCTCATTTAGTCATAAGACTTGTATCTGTATAAGACACAACAGCATTTTCCTTTTGTTGAGTCTCTTACGTCCCTGGAGGAGGAGGATTGTGGCCACTCTCAACTTCGTTGTAACTGTTTCATTGCTTCCATTTTTTTGATATCATCGAAGACAAGGCGATAACTGTCTCTAGCTTTAATCATCTTATGAATCTCCTCTGCTTTGTCATCTATTGGGGGCAAAATGCCTTGGTTAGAGAGAAATATGTCGTGAGATCTTTTAAAAGATCGGAAGAATAGTGTGTGGACAGAGTGCCTTTGTACGTCTTCCGTCATTTTATTTAATTAACTTAACCAATTTTCTAGGTAATTTATTATGAAGTCTGACAAGACTAGACAGACAAGACAAGACAGAGAAGACTAGACAGACAAGACTAGACAAACAAGACTAGACAGACAAGACTAGACAGACAAGACTAGACAGACAAGACTAGACAGACTAGACAGACTAGACAGACTAGACAGACTAGACAGACTAGACAGACTAGACAGACTAGACAGACTAGACAGACTAGACAGACTAGACAGACTAGACAGACTAGACAGACTAGACAGACTAGACAGACAAGACTAGACAGACAAGACTAGACAGACAAGACTAGACAGACAAGACTAGACAGACAAGACTAGACAGACAAGACTAGACAGACAAGACTAGACAGACAAGACTAGACAGACAAGACTAGACAGACAAGACTAGACAGACAAGACTAGACAGACAAGACTAGACAGACAAGACTAGACAGACAAGACTAGACAGACAAGACTAGACAGACAAGACTAGACAGACAAGACTAGACAGACAAGACTAGACAGACAAGACTAGACAGACAAGACTAGACAAACAAGACTAGACAGACAAGACTAGACAGACAAGACTAGACAGACAAGACTAGACAGACAAGACTAGACAGACAAGACTAGACAGACAAGACTAGACAGACAAGACTAAACAGACAAGACTGGACAGACAAGACTAGACAGACAAGACTAGACAGACAAAACTAGACAGACAAGACTAGACAGACAAGACTAGACAGACAAGACTAGACAGACAAGACTAAACAGACAAGACTAGACAGACAAAACTAGACAGACAAGTCTAGACAGACAAGACTAGACAGACAAGACTTGACAGACAAGACTAGACAGACAAGACTAGACAGACAAGACTAGATAGACAAGACCAGACAGACAAGACTTGACAGTCAAGACTAAACTCATCCCTGCACACTGCAGCAACATTATTTTTTGACAACGACAGCAGTAATCCAAACAGTACAAGATATAAATCGGAATTGTCTTAGTCTCGTCGAGTTTTGTTTAGTGTTTGTTCAATCTTATTTACTCTGATCTGGATACCGCCTTGTCTAGTTTCATCTCACATTGTCTGGTCTTGTCCTCCTATAAACTTGTTTCGACTGGTATTATGTAGTCTTGTCGAATTTTATTTAGCGTTTGTCCAATCTGACCAAGTCATCATATGGCCTTGTCTATTTTTTTGGTCTTGTCTACTCTGTAGAAAAAACTGGACCTAGATTTGACTAATCAAGATTAGACATAATTTGACAGATTTGACTAAACAAGTCTTGACTGGTTTCATTTTCCATTTTCTAGTCCGATATAGTCGAGTTTTGTTTGTTCAATCTCATTTACTTTGATCACGTCTTGATATTACCTTGTCTAATTTCGTCTTGCATTGTCTAGTCTTGTCCTTCTATGAACTTGTCTTATCTGGTATTATCTAGCATTGTCGAGCTTTGTTTAGTGTTTATTCAATCTTATCCATTCTGATCGAGGCTTGACATTGCCTTGTCCAGTTTCATCTTGCATTGTCTAATCTTATCTTTGTATAAATTTGTCTTGCCTAGTATTAACTAATCCTGTCGAGTTTAGTTTAGTATTGTCCAATCTTGTTCACTCTTATCATATCTCTATGTCTAGTCTTATCTTGGCTTGTAGTTTTATCTAGATTATATGATCTGGACCAGGGGTAGGCATCTCGCGGCCCGCGGACCGCATGCGGCCCATTGCATGTTTTTGTGCGTTCCAGCAAGGAACATAATTTTTTAGGTATTAACCATCAAAATTTCGAGAATTCTTAAACGAAATAGATGCAGAATATGAAGATGCTGTGTACTTTTCTGAAGTAATAGCTTAGTTGTGAGAGGATTTTCGAGTTGAAAGACGTGATTGAAATGTCTTTGCCAGAAAAAGGAAACAATATAACAGAGATATCAAATTTTAAACGGATTAGCAAGTTGGCTTTCCTTGTTGACATTACAACTTACCGCAATATATTAAATATAACACTGTACGGTAAAGGAAAGTTAATCAATGAGTTAATTACGGAAATTAACAATGAGAAACAAATGTCCTTCAAATAATATTTATATTGATTTACTAAAATTATTGGACGAAAATGTTAGTTACAAAGTTTAGTTACAAAATATACTAGTTACAAAATATACTATTAAGCTACATATAACATTCGAAAAAATCTAACTGTGGTTTTAAAAAAAATAGCCCGCCGTCAGAAAAAGTTTAACGACCCCTGATCTAGACTATTATATATGATCTAGTTTTTGCAATTTACTCATGAATAGACTAAACAAAGTTGTATGTGGAAACGCTCAGACAAATGTTTATCAACACCGTTTGTATTACGAAAATATTGGCAAGACTAATTTGCAATCTAATCTTGTTTAAATATTTAACGACGTGTTGTTTGTGCCATATGTTTGGTATCTCTAAATATTTGATGTTATTCACCGAGAAATTGTTTTCACTGCGGCAGATAGAAATGTGACGTGGAAAAACTTGAATAATTGACATTGGAAAACGCGAGATCGATATCTTTCGGAAACCATTTACCCTCTCAACACAAGCTAAATTGCCATTTGATGGAACTCTAAATGTTTTCTTTTACTATGGAAATAGTTCAATGTAATAAGTTTACAACCCGTAAATTACTACAATGTAATACTTTTCTGTAGCATGTTTATCTAGTTTCGTCTTGTTTCGCATTCCTTGCATTTAATCTAACGGGTAATCTAACTTGTATTGGCAGGGCAATTCAAAGTAATTACCTTACCTGATATTAAATGAATTTAAAATCTTATAAGTAGAAGAAAACAAGACCAAACAGGGCTAGAGGAAACTGTAAATGTAAAGTGGACAAGAAATGTTGAACAGACTAGGCAAGATTGGTCAATATTGGACGCAACTGACGATTATACAACATCATACAATACATACAATAACATATGAAAATCTTTATTGGATTTAGCAATATTTTATTAGATCTAATTATTGTAAAGGAAATTGTACTAAGTATTGTAGTATGAATGTATAATGTATGAATACAGCTATTCCTCGTTTTACATGTGTAAAAACACTTTCTCGTTTTTACACGGTTTAAAAAATATTGAATCAAAAAATAAACGTTAATAAATTAGGTATTGCAGTATTTTGTAATAGTATAATATAATTTTGTAATATTATATTTTGGGTCATTTCACACTTTGCAAGCGATCAATTTATTTTTTCTCTAGTGGCATCGGACCTCTATTAAATTAGGAATATACGGGTAAATTATCTCGAGCGAATATTCACTCACTTCGTTTGTGTGCCCAATTTCGCTCTCGTGACCAATTGACAACTTACCGCCCTAGTTGCAAAATATACTATTTTTTTTAATTGAGAAACTGTGAAAAAAATAAATTAACCGTGTAAAACGAGATATAAGTAACAATATTATATATCCTAATTTTGTACATAAATTAAATTGTCGCAATTACTTTTTTACGTAATTAGATTACGTTTTAATTAAATTTAAATAATAAAGTTTTATTGGGGTGGGTGCGACAATGAAGGTATGTTGTTAATCTTGTAGCCAACCAACGTAATTAAAAAAGTCGCGTGTTTTATCAATAAAATGGACGCTCTCGTTGTGGAATTACACCTGAGAATTCACACACCCCGTTCCGCGTTTATCAAATTAATATTTCAAAAGACCTTTCAGAACTAAGTATCGAAGTATCTAACCCACACAACTGCCATGAATTCGTACAGAATCGATAAAAGAAAAACAGACGAGAAAGTTTCGAAATTTCAAATATTTGCTAGCATCAAATCCAATATATTCAGATGAATTTATTTGATGTAAAGTTAGTAATTAATTATTTAAGTATTTAAGTTAGTATTAAATTAGTGTCTTGCTTGAAATAAAGATTTTGAATTTAGTTTAATGCTATATATATAACTCAAAACTATCCTTAAAATCTAACGGTACTCATAAGGTTTTGAGTAATAAATAAAAACAAAAAATAGATAGACAGTAAAAAGACGGGACTTCAAGACGGGCAATGTCTACTCTTCTCTAGATAAGATTAGACAGTTATGTTATTAGTTAGATCAGATTAGACCAGGGGTTCTCAAAGAGTGTTCCACGGAACACTGTAATCCAACAATATAATGATGTACAACGTTCCCGAGTCCAATGCAGTTACAACAAAAGGCAAAATTGATGATGACAATTCCAAAGTCAATGATATATTGCATGCCTTAGATCCACAACTACACATCAAAAAAGTCTTTCGTGTTGGCGAAAACAATAATACCTCCCGACCTGTAAAAGTTGTTCTCGACAGTAGTGATGATGCTTTATTCGTCCTGAGAAATAAAAACAAAATAAACCTTCCAGAAATTAGAGTCAGCTCTGATTTAACTCTTAATCAGAGGAACCATCTCAGAAATCTTCGCCAACAACTTAACGATAGGACTGAGAAAGGAGAAAACAATCTAACCATTCGATACATACAGGGAATGCCGAAAATTGTCTCTAACACTTCTCAAAGAAAAAACTAAATTCTACGGGCAGCCCCCAGATTGAACAGAACATATTGCGCGTATACTATCAAAATGTTAGAGGTATCAGAACTAAAATTACGACATTAGAACTTAATGCAGCTATCAGTGACTATGATGTTATTGTTTTCACTGAGACTTGGCTCTACGAAAATATTCATGATGAGGAACTTGGTTTGTCGCAATATGATTTATACAGGAAAGATCGGTCAATACTAACAAGTCAAAAATCCAGAGGCGGAGGCGTTCTTGTAGCGGTGAAGAAGCATTATTCCAGTAATGTCATAACTATCAACGTGAATAACGTGGAACAAATATTTGTCAAGGTATCTACTTATGGTGAAGATCTAATTATTGGTGGGATCTATCTTCCACCCAGCTCTCGTCAGGAGTTATATGAAGATCATTGTGCAACTGTAGATAGTGTGATAGAGAGATTTCCCGAAACAAAACTGCTTCTGTATGGTGATTATAACTTACCAAATGTTGAATGGTATAATGACGAATTGGGCGTATCTGCTATATATAATAATAATAATGCAGCTCAAATGCTTGTTGAATCTCTAGCATTTCATAATCTCTTTCAATCAAATTCCATTAAAAATGGTTTTGGTGTTATGCTAGACTTGATATTCACGAAAGATAAAGACATTATCACTGTAGAAATTGCTGATGACTGTTTGCTGCCTTGTGATCCATATCATCCAGTCACAGTCTCATCAATTACCTTGAACAAAGATTTCAACGATCTGAAATTTGACAACTCTTATTTCAACTTCAAAAGAGGAGATTACATTGGACTAAACTTCTACTTGTCCACTATAGACTGGGACAATCAGCTAGGCAGTATAACAGACATCAATAATGCTACAGAAATTTTCTATAATATTTTATATACAGGAATAAACAATTTCATTCCCTATATTCGCCTTAGCAAGCCTAAATTTCCTTGTTGGTTTAACAATGATATGAAATATTTGATATTTGAAAAGAAAAAAGCTCATAAAAGTTATAAAATAAGTAACAGCTGGGATAATTATTTAATTTTTTCTGAACTTCGAAAACAGTGTAAAATAATGAGTAAAGAATGTTATGATAACTATATAAAATGTACGGAAAATAACGTAGGTAGGAATATAAAACATTTCTGGAATTTTGTAAACTATAAAAAGAAAAATCATGGCTTACCAGATACTATGTACTTAGGAGAACAATCATGTACAACAGGAAATGAAATAGCTAACGGCTTTGCACGCCAGTTTCAATTAGTCTACAAACAGGACACTGCTAATGCAAATTTGTTAGGATTCAAATGTGATAAAACTATAGATATGAGTTCCTGTAATTTCAGCTTGGAAACCATATTGAATAAATTATACCAATTAGACTCCAATAAAGGTCCAGGATCAGATGGAATAGCTCCATTGTTATTGAAGAAATGTAGATTTACCTTGGCAAAACCTTTGTTCCATCTATTTACTTCATCATCGAACTTAGGGGAATTTCCACTTTTGTGGAAATCTAGTTTTATCACCCCAATCTTCAAGTCGGGAGATAAAGCAAACATACAAAATTATAGACCGATCACAATTCTGAGTGCAATCCCAAAATTATTAGAGAGTCTCATCTGTGATCAAATAAAAACCCCACTAAACCAAGTTATTATACAAGAGCAGCACGGTTTTTGCATGGGTAAATCAACAACTACAAATTTGTTAACAATAACACAATTTGTGTTGAGTGCCCTGGAACAGAAGCATCAAGTAGATGTAATTTACACAGATTTTTCCAAAGCATTCGACACAGTTAATCATACTGTCTTGCTTCAGAAATTAGAAGCGATAGGGTTTCATGGAAATTTACAGAACTGGTTCGCAAGCTATCTTCGAGACAGAAATCAATATGTAAAAGTCAAGAGTTTCACATCGGAGGAGATTCACGTCACTTCAGAAGTACCACAGGGAAGCCATCTGGGCCCCTTCTTGTTCAATATATTCATCAATGATATTGAAGGAATAATTAAACATTCAAAATTTTTGCTGTTCGCAGATGATCTTAAAATCTTTAGCCATGTCAACAATGAACAAGATTGTGAAAATGTTCAAAAGGACCTTACTTCAATTGTCAAATGGTGCACTGAAAATTACATGGAGTTGAATGTAAACAAATGCAATGTTATGTCTTTTTATCGATCACTTGAACATATTGAATTTGGGTATAATATTGAAGGTGAACCTCTCACAAGAGCAAACTTTGTTCGGGATCTCGGTGTTCTTTTTGACACCAAGATTAATTTTCATCTCCACTTTAAGCAGGTTGTCAATAAGGCGACAAAAATGCTGGGCTTTGTGTGCAGGACCACAAGAGAATTCACTAATGTCGATTCCATAAAAACTCTTTATTATTCTTTGGTTAGATCAATATTGGAGTATTGTTCATGTGTATGGTCACCATCATATGAAATCCATATAAATAATATAGAAAAAACTCAGAACAAATTTTTGAGATATTTAGCCTATAAATTGAATATACCTTTAATTCAAAACTCACTGAGAGAAGTTCGCAATACAACAAAAATAGAGAAACTCAGCACTCGTAGAGTTTATGCAGACATTAGATTTCTGCATAAGATTTTGAACTATAATGCTGATTGTCCACATCTCCTGTCCTTAATTGGCCTACATGTTCCATCTAGAGTAACTCGAAACACTCAGACTTTTGCAATTGATTTCCACAGATGCAATTATGGAAAACATTCACCATTAGCCAGAATTATATCGAACGTTAACGAAATTCAAGTGGATTTTTTTAATATCTCCGAAAGTAGCTTGAAACGAAGATTGCCGTCGCTTCTTAATTTGTAAAAAAAATAATTATGTTCATTCGTATAGTTTTTAGGTTTACCCTTAGTTATAAGTATTCATGTATCATATACCTTTATAAAAACATATTTTTGAATTGGGTGCTACCCGTAAATAAATAAATAAATAAATAAACACTGGTGTTCCGCGATGCACATTTAAGTGTTCCGCGAAAAAATCAAATCAATAAAAAAATCATTAAAAAATATTATTGCAGTTATCAAAATTCTGCGTAATCCAAAAGACAAATTGTGAAATCAATTCGAAGTGTCAATCGCTTATATGGCGATATTTAAAATTTGGATTAATCTGGACCGGAAATACAGATTGTCCAACACCTCTCTGCATTGTATGTTGAAAGAAACTTGCCAATAGCGTGATGGCGCCCGTCAATTAAGGCGTCATTTCAATACTGAACATAAAAATGTTTTAACAAAAAACCTCATCATTTTTTCATCGACTCGATCGAATCGATTGTCACATCGACCTCACGGCGGCACATGACACCATCAGCATCCGACTCCTAAAGCAGAAGATATATTATACAACCAAAGATATCAATCTCACAAACAATGTCAGGAACCTGCTGCAAAACCGGAGGTTCCTGGTGGAAAGCGAAGTAGGTGGAGGAATCGTGCTGGCACCACTACTCTTCAACATATATACCAACGACCAACCCCTTCCTCAAGGAACAAAGAGCTATATATATGCAGACGATAGGGCAACCACATTACAAGGGAAAACATTCGAAGAGGTGGAACAACGTCTGAGTGCGGCCCTAGTAGAGTTAGATTCGTACTATAGAAATAACCAGCTGAAGCCAAACGCAACAAAAACGCAGGTATGTGCCTTCCATATCAAGAACAAGCAGGCCGGCAGAAAACTACAGATCGCATGGAAGGGAGCACTGTCCCAACCCTAAATACTTGGGAGTAACACTGGACAGGGCCTTAACATTCAAGCGTCACTGCCTTAACACCACACTGTAAGTTAGCGGAAGTAACAATATAGTCCGCAAGCTGACAAGCTCTAATTGGGGAGCCCAACCCAGGGTTCTCAAAACCTCAGCACTCGCCCTCTGTCACTCCGCCGGCGAGTATGCATGCCCGGTTTGGTATAGCTCAGCGCACGCAAAACAGGTTGATGTCGCCCTCAACGAGACAAGCAGAATCATCACCGGATGCTTAAAGCCAACACCCCTGAACAAAATCCACCACCTAGCTGGCTGGAGCCTCCCCCTGCCATCCGTAGAGAAGCAGCAGCACTCAAAGAACGATCCAAAGCAGCAGTATCTGAACGCCACCCCCTCTACGGCCTTCAACCGGCCCACCAGCGACCAAAATCAAGGCGAAGCTTCCTGAGATCGACAGAAGATTACGAGGAACCTAAAACCAGAATAGACTATTGGGGAAAGACCTCAAACTAACATTGGATGAAGCCGAATGAAGAACTGCCATCAGGAGGCGGTTCATTTTCTTCCTTAAATTATGATGCTTCTGATAGGAATAAATAAATAACAAAAAACAAAGGATATTGTAATAGACTTTTAGAAATGCAAGGCAAACAAAGAAAACAATTTTAAAAAATAATGTAAGTAAGTGATAAAGTTCAACTTGCGTCTTATGAAATTTCCGAGATAGTACCACTAAAATTAAAGCCACACACGATAGCAGAATCTCTCATTTTGCCCGCCTGCTGTGAAATAATGACAATTATGTTTGGGGAAGAAGCAAATAAGCAAATTTTGAAGATTACTGTGTTTGATGATATGATTCGAATGTAAATGACATGTCCTGCAGCATTGAAACAGTCAACTAATATAAGTGGAAACGCGCAGCTTTTAGGCTCTGTACGATTTATTTATGAACAAGAGATACTAAATCAATGTTTATGCTGCAAATAACTTTTTGGTCGTACACAGTGGTGGATTTACAAATTTGCCGCCTATAGGCTAATTTATATTGCCGCCTAATATATTTAAAAAAATTATCAAATGCGAGCACAGCTGAAAGAAAAGCGCAACTGTCCAGCATGCGGAGTTCTGTACAGTTTTTTCATTAAATGCTGCACGCCGCCGCTATGTTTCGAGTATAGAGATAAGAAAATTTGCGAATTTGATTGATTTAATGTGGATACTCTGTTTATAGTGGCGGGCGGCTCTCGCCGCCGCAACAACATTCTGTTTTGAAAAATTTGTATATTTTTAAAATTTTCCGCATACAAAAATTTGCCGCCTACGAAAATTTGCCGCCGTAGGCTACAGCCTAGCTAGCCTATTTAGAAATCCGCCACTGGTCGTACAACTTGTTTGATGCAATAGCAATGTATTTGAATACTTTAAAATTATCATTGTGTCGGTATTTGTACCAATGCGCGTTGGAGCAGCCTCAATGACGGAATCAATCAATGGATTTGTGACTTTAGTTAAAACCATAAATTCAAATATAATATTTCATCATTGTTTCTTTCAGCGAAAAGTACTTGTCATAAGAAGAAATTAGACGACGTATTTGACCAAATAGTTGCCATGGGTAATTTTATTAAAATGAGACCGTAGAAGAACCGAATTTTCATTCGAAACTTTATTCGTCAATGGAAGCAGAGAATTAGTGTTTACTTAATCATACCGAAGTGAGGTGCTTGTCATGAGGAAAGGTTTTAAATCGTGTGTTGATATTAAAAAATGAATTTCTTGTTTTTTTTTTTAATTTAGCGTATTTCGCTGATATTTTTCAGTGATATTTTGTTTACTTTAATACTCAATATGAGTATGCAAGGAAAATTGAAAACATTCTTACGACAACCTTACCCTTTTCTTTAACGTTTATATTATATTGTAGATGTTGCGCTTAAAAATATATCAGAGTTTAGTGTTCCCCGACTTCGAAAAGTGTGAGAACCCCTGGATTAGACAAGAGATTTTTTGAGAAAAATAGAAAGGTTGATATCCCAGCGCATTCACCAAAATAATTAAAATAGTTTTTATTAGATTGAGTAAAAAGTAAGTTCGAGTATGAAGCAAAATTCTCCAATCGATATAGCATCAATGCATTTGCTTTGATTTTTCATCCAAATCAAAAATTATATTCCATAAAAAAGTTTGAAACAAGAAACATGTAAGATAAGGTTTTAACTTTGTTTCAAGGTTTATTACTACCAACTTGACACAGAGAATCAGTAGGTAGGGGTAAACAGTACAGTGATCGGCCCTTTTAGAAATTGATCAAAGAAAATAATAAATTTCATGCTTGTACAAAGGGAATTTAAGTATTATTATATTGCTAGTTATTGTAAAAAAACGATACTTTTCTATTTAAGTAATAATTCGAATTAAAAATTTTGCAGGAAAAAAGAAGATAAATGTTTGATTCGTCCAAAAACATAGTTATCGGTCACATATAGGTATATAGTGGTAGTCCAGTGGATTTACAGTAATTGGTCAATGCTTTATAATAAATAAAAATAATTACAATTTTAATTTAAATTAAAATTTAGAACAGTTTTTATAATTATTTTATTTTTAATTTTGTATTAGAGTAAAGTTTTATTTTTATTTTCATTTTAAGAAATACAGAAGATACATTTTATTTGTTTTAAAAGACTCCTGGCTACGCACGGGTACTGCCTTTGTGGTCAGTATTTTCTGTAAGTATTTGTTATTGTGTATTTGTATATTTAAAGGAAATACATTTATATTTATTGATTGATTGATTGATAAGTCCTATGATATGTCTGTCTAGTCTTGTCTGTGTAGTCTTGTCTGCCTAGTATTGCATGTCTAGTCTTGTCTGTCTAGTCAAAAATAAATTGTTTTATTTAAATATTTAAGATATAGGTATACAATATCTAAATGAAATATGTCAGCAACTTAGTATCTTTGCAAATATATGCAAACATAAAATACAGATATAAATATAAATACAAGAGCATTAAAATTAAAATATAAATACAGGAAAAAAAATAAGATTAAAATAGAAATACAGGAAAACTAAGATTACAATATAAATACATGAAAATTTAGGAATTCTTTATTTTACACAAAAATTCATTAATGCTATAAGGTTCAATGTCATTTAACAATTTAAAAAGTTCCCCTTTAAGCTTTTTGAGGTTATCATTTTTTTTTATCCGCCTTGGCAATTTATTATATAAGTTGATGATGCTGTATGGTGGTATTCGTTCAGTTAGAGTGAGGTTGTGTTTGGGAAGTTCATAAAGTTCTCTATTATGACTTGTATTACGTTCACTTGGCTTATTATATATTTCAAATAAATGTTTATGTTTGAAAAGAAATAATATACTTTCCAATATATATGTACCAGTGCATGTTAAAATTTGGGAATTTTTAAAGTGCCCTCTACAAGACTCCCTGAATGGTAAATTTATAAGAATGCGCACTGCTTGTTTTTGCACTCTATAAATCCTTTATAGATGTGGATTCCATTTCCCCAAAAAAATATTCCGTATCGTATGTGAGCATGGAAATTTGCAAAGTATACCATCCTCATAACTTCTGAGTTCACATATCGACTAAGGGTTCTTGAAGCGTATACTGCAGTACTAAGTTTAATCACGACTCTGTTAATATGTCCAATCCAAAGTATTGCCGATTTGTAGACTCAAAAGTCTCACTGTCTGTTGCGTTTTGATGGGTTTATCACCAATAATAATTTCTTCAGGGTATGTGATTGTAGATCTTTTAGTTTGATAAAAGATCGATTTTGTGTTTTCCTTATTTAAAATGAGCCTACTTTCAGCGAACCACGATAACATCGATGACATCGCTAGGTTGGCATTAGGTATAATCTCTGCTAAAGATTTATGCACTAATAGTACCGTAATATCGTCGGCATAATTCACCATCGTAAGTTGAGGTATGATCGGTATTTGTGGTAGGTCATGAATGTAGATTGTAAATAATAATGGGCCAATGGTACTACCTTGCGGAATCCCCATATTTATTACTCTTGGCATGGATTTTACTATGTCGCTCGGACTATCTAACCTGGTGATGTGTATTCTGTTATATAAAAGGATTTTATCCAGTCCAACACGACTCCTCTGCATCCATAACTGTATAATTATTCAAAAAGTATGCCATGGTGGACTAGGTCGTAGGCTTTTGACAAGTCAACTAACATTCCATGGGGTATATTTTTTGCATCCAAGTTTTGAATGACATCCGCTATAAATTGCTACCATGCGGTATCTGTGCTCTTACCCTTTATGAAGCCATGCTGTTGTTGACTAATAATTTTATGTTTGCTTGTAAAAGACAGCAATATATTACATATTAATTTTTCAAAGATCTTTGAAAATGTTGAAAGAATGTTAATTGGTCTGTATTTACTGATTGGCGTATTATCACCAGCTTAAAAATTTGGAGAGATTAGCGCCGTTTTTAAACTATCAGGGAATACCCCAAATTGAATTGAATTGTTAATAATATGCTGTAGTGGATTAAGCACACTGGAAATAACATTCTTTATTGCCACACTAGGAATATCGTCATTACCTTTTTTTTATTTTTTAGACTATAGATGGTATTCCATAACTCTTCTTCGGAAATTGGATTTAAAAAGATTGTATTATGATTATCTACAATTTTATTTACAAACGGTAATCTAGGTTGTGCTTCAGATAGATTATTCGCTTTATCAGCAAAGAAATTGTTGATATATGTGGACAATAAATATGGTTTTTCAATACCATCGAGAGACACTAGTTGTTTTGCTTTGTAACCTGTAACTTGTTTTATAATATTCCATGTTGTTTTCTGAACGTTGGGTGATTCTTCTAGCTGTTTGTTGAAGCCTCTTTTTTTGTCATCGCGTAGCAATTTCACGTACCTTCAGCGTAGCTTATTGTACAATGGTTTAAGGTTACGGTCATTATAAGATATTGTTTGCAATAGCTCCAGATATTTTTGCATATCCTTTAGTTCTGGATTTGAAAAGACCCGGGGCATCATTGGTTTGCTGTTGACACTTACTTTAGGAAATGCTTCATTAAATTTTGTGTAGAATATTTCCATAAACACGTTCCATTGTTTGTTAACTTCGGTACAGTTAATGCTGTATAGGTCACTCCATGATACATTATCCATGAGCTCCCGGTGAAGTTTTTTATTGTCATCGTTTAATACTCCAATTTGTTTACTGGTTATATTTCCATCCTTTTTTATTTTCAGGTTCAAAACCTGGGTATAATGGTCAGATATTAGATAATTTAATGTCTTCATATCGTACTCATATCGTATAAACTTTGTGTTTACTATAATATTATCTATACAGGTTCCAGTTTGAGGATGGCTTACTTCCTTCGCTACTGGTATAGCGTTAAACGATTGCAATAAGGACAGAAATTGCTGACATAAGTTAGAATTTTTCAGGGTATTAATATTGAAATCGCCTGCGATAATAAATTGCCTTCCATCATGTTCTAGGATTATTAGGAGTTCATGAAGTTTTTCTATAAATCTTTTATTGTTTGTCAAAGGGGCTCTGTAAACTCCCACTACTATTATATCATCTCAGTTTAGAACATATTCTATCGCAGCACATTCAAATATATTTTGTTCAGCAATGCCACTAATATCGGTCCTTGATTTACTAGTGATACCTTCTCTGCGCAATAAATAGCGACCCCCCGTGCAAACCTGCCAGTCTGCAGAAGTGGTCCGTTAGATCGAAATTTTTTAATTTTAAGATTTGAATTTGTTCAGCGCTCTTCCAGTGTTCTGTAAGAATTAGAAATAGACAGTTCATGACTTTTTCCAGCATAAATTCTAAGGTGTCAACCGAATTTCGTAGTGACTGTACGTTCTGGTTAACTAATTGTACAGTTGATGATGCTGTGTTATGTTCCATACGGGGTTTCACAACTTCTATGTCGTTTTCCCTTTTAATCTCGCTAAAAAACGGTTCATACAGGTGTTATGAGGCCAAGTTTCGGGTTTATTTAATGCCTGGAAATCCTCAGAAGGCACCGAGACCTGAAACGACGAATATTCACTCGGATGCCTGGATTGTATTTTTTTACACATTACTTGTTTAAAGGTTTTGTTTGTTAAGTATGTAATTATGTCCTTTTCGCTTAGTTGGGGATCCAAACGAAATACATGTCAGTGCTCATACTTCAAGGCCGCTTTTATTTTAGTTGTATCATCGTTATTACCGTAAATTATATTGGACTTTCTAGGCTCTCTTCTCCGGGAACGTTGGATTTCCCATGTTTCATTGTTTTGAATCGACTCTACATTCGCTGTTTCATTCATTTGAGTTTCATTTATCTCGGGATTTCTATTTACATTTTTTGTGCTACCTTGCCTATTCTTGGCAGCATTTAATTTATCAGGCCGACGTTTATCGCTGATAACGCTGGTATTTGGTGCAGCGATGTCTTTTTGTGGTACATTTCTGACGATTTCGGTTGTTTCCCGCTCAGCCACAACTTGAAGGTTCAATAACTCCACATTTTTTTGAGTTAAACTTCTACTTGTTTAGATAGATCGGCGATGACTGCAAACAGTGGTTGCAGCTCATTTTTTATAGCCTCCGACATAAAATTCTCGAAATTACCGCTTGTTAAAAAAGTGGTAAGGATGTCAAATTGTTTATTAGAAGGGATGTTAGACCTCAGTTCCCTCGACATGTTTGACGCATGTTGCACACACAACAGATTACTAATTATTAAGAACTTTTCAGGACAAATCGTCCTAATCTATTAATATTATAGTCTTATATAATATAGTCTTGCCTGTCTAGTCTTGCCTGTCCAATCTAGTCTTGTCTGTATAGTCTTGTCTGTCTAGTCTTGTCTGGCTAGTCTTGTCTGTATATTCTCGTCTGTCTACTCTTGTCTGTCTAGTCTTGTCTCTCTAGTCTTCTACGTCTAGTCATTTATGTCTAGTCTTCTCTGTCTAGTCTTGCCTGTCTAGTCTTCCCTGTCTAGTCTTGGCTGTCTAGTCTTCCCTGTCTAGTCTTGTCTGTCTAGTCTTGTCTGTCTAGTCTTGTCTGTCTAGTCTTGTCTGTCTAGTCTTGTCTGTCTAGTCTTGTCTGTCTAGTGTTGTCTGTCTAGTCTTGTCTGTCTAGTCTTGTCTGTCTAGTCTTGTCTGTCTAGTCTTGTCTGTCTAGTCTTGTCTGTCTAGTCTTGTCTGTCTAGTCTTGTCTGTCTAGTCTTGTCTGTCTAGTCTTGTCTGTCTAGTCTTGTCTGTCTAGTCTTGTCTGTCTAGTCTTGTCTGTCTAGTCTTGTCTGTCTAGTCTTGTCTGTCTAGTCTTGTCTGTCTAGTCTTGTCTGTCTAGTCTTGTCTGTCTAGTCTTGTCTGTCTAGTCTTGTCTGTCTAGTCTTGTCTGTCTAGTCTTGTCTGTCTAGTCTTGTCTGTCTAGTCTTGTCTGTCTAGTCTTGTCTGTCTAGTCTTGTCTGTCTAGTCTTGTCTGTCTAGTCTTGTCTGTCTAGTCTTGTCTGTCTAGTCTTGTCTGTCTAGTCTTGTCTGTCTAGTCTTGTCTGTCTAGTCTTGTCTGTCTAGTCTTGTCTGTCTAGTCTTGTCTGTCTAGTCTTGTCTGTCTAGTCTTGTCTGTCTAGTCTTGTCTGTCTAGTCTTGTCTGTCTAGTCTTGTCTGTCTAGTCTTGTCTGTCTAGTCTTGTCTGTCTAGTCTTGTCTGTCT